>JBAMCK010000319.1:0-53140 GCA_037075185.1 Drosophila pseudotalamancana | reverse complement strand
CTCTTTTTGTGCGGGTGTGAGTGTGAGTGCGCCGCAGCCGCATAGCGAAAGAGCACGCACGATAGTTGTCTATGTAACTGCTGTCTGTGTAAGTGAGTGTGTGTGTGTGTGCAATGTGCAAGCAAAACAATTTATAGTTGTTAAAAATTCTCCAACGACAAAAGTGGTCCGTACACAAATTACTTATTAGATGTTATGTATAAAATACCCGAAATCGGTTTTATAGGGTTGACTACAATAGCAGGGAATGTCGCTGTTAAGCGGCAACAACAAAACATCGTCAGCCAGCAGCGACGTCGCTGTTGATGACGACGTCGCAGCGTCGTGCGATTTGCTTTTTGTATGTGTTTGTCCGCACCCAAAAAAAAAAATCAAATAAGATCGAAGGAACTACACAAAAATTATATTATTTATCAAAACTAAGCAGGCTGCCACAAGTAGACAAAAAATACGTCAAATTAAATTTAAAAAAACAGCGACACACAATTCCAAATTAAACGCTGCTGCTAAACTGCTAGGGTGCAAAGCAAGAAGAGTGAAGAGACATAACACAGGGCGAATGCAAAACAACCGACATCACACATACACGCGCAAGCATACGCTTATTTTTATACGTGTATGTGTGAAAACGAGACATGGCTGCCTGTGTGTGATAGTGTGTGCATGTGTATGAAAAATAGGCGTGTTGCCGTTTTGCTTTTAAACAAAAAAAAAGGTCCAAACAAATCAAATACATATGTAGTTTCAACAATTAGCATGATGGCAAAATGCTTACTGAAAAGTTCATTCACTAAAGCGGACGATTTTCGCAGCAACAACACTAAAACGAAGCACAAAAAAAATGCTAAGTGCTGCAACCCTTTTCTCGTCTGCATGAGGCAGCTGGGCAATAAATAAGTACCGCTATTACTTCCATACTCATTATGAATTACCCAGAGCCGCATGAATATAACACACATGCACGTGTGCTACGCTCTTCCTCTCTCCACCTAACGCCTACTCTAAAACTTAAATTTTTAAAGCCACGCATCAATAAAAATGCCATATTTAGTTGAGAGCAGTATATTCCGCGACGACTCTGTGGTATTTAGATGTGCGTAGCTGGATGATAAACCGTTATTAACGCTCTCAGAATCAGTTGCGAGTCGCAACTTGCGACTTTGGTGGAAATAGTGCCAAAAGAACGTCACAAAGAACACAAAAAAAACGCACATATTTTTGATAAGCGCCTTCTTGTGTGGAATACTGAATGAGATATGAATGTGTATATGTGTGAGTGTGTGATCAAGTAGTGTGAATCACTTGATCGATTTGAATGCGACAACAAAAACATGAAATTCTCCTTTTATCACACACTCATACACATACTCACGGATGAACACAGACATAGTTTTCTGCTCTCACACACACATGTAATTTTTAATTACACTTTCGTTTGCAGAGCGCAGCAAAAGGAGATACTTATCTGTCCATTAAGTAAGCAGCAATATCAAGAAAGAACAACAACAAACACAAAAGGAAAAACAAACAAGTTGACATCTCAGACTGCCGAAAGAGTAAGAGTGAGTGACACACTAGGAGAGGAAGAGAAAGAGGGGGGAAAAACGGGAGAGAGAGCTGTTAGGGGAGCATAACATGAATAACAGAGATGCCTTCGGCACGTCCTGGTAGTCTCAAAGATCCGGAAATAGCCGATCTATTCAACAAACATGATCCGGAGAAGATCTTTGAGGATTTGCGTGAAATTGGCCATGGCTCGTTCGGTGCCGTTTATTATGCGCGCTGCAATCTCAACAAAGAGATTGTGGCCATCAAGAAGATGTCGTATACGGGAAAGCAGAGCCAAGAGAAATGGCAGGACATACTCAAGGAGATACGGTATTGTCTACATATTATCATTTTTGTATGTATATTTATATATTAATTTGTATTTGTGACATTTGTAGCTTCTTACGTCAGTTGAATAATCCAAATACAATTGAGTACAAGGGCTGCTACCTGCGTGAATCCACTGCCTGGCTGGTCATGGAATATTGCGTCGGCTCCGCCTCTGACATCATTGAGGTACACAAGAAGCCGTTGCATGAGGACGAGATTGCTGCCATTTGTTTGGGTGTGCTAAGTGGCCTAAGCTACTTGCATTCTCTGGGACGCATTCATCGTGACATCAAGGCGGGCAACATACTCCTTACAGACATGGGCGTGGTAAAACTGGCTGATTTCGGCAGCGCTGCCATTAAGTGTCCGGCGAACAGCTTTGTGGGTACTCCCTATTGGATGGCACCAGAGGTCATACTGGCCATGGATGAGGGTCAATATGATGGCAAGGTGGATGTCTGGTCGCTGGGTATCACCTGCATTGAGCTGGCCGAGCGCAAACCCCCATACTTCAATATGAATGCCATGTCCGCACTGTATCACATTGCACAGAACGAATCGCCTATGTTGCCGGTAATTATTGATGAACAACAATCGATAAATTTTAAATTCATTAATACATTTATGCTACAAACTATTGCAGAAGAACGACTGGTCCGATATGTTTTGTAATTTTGTTGACCTTTGCTTAAAAAAGATGCCCGCGGAGCGACCTTCATCAGCCAAACTGCTGCAGCACGCCTACGTGACACGTCCACGGTCTGAAACGGTGCTGCTAGAGCTGATTGCGCGCACCAAGTCGGCTGTGCGTGAACTGGACAATCTTAACTATCGCAAAATGAAGAAGATACTCATGGTAGATACATGCGAAACGGAAAGCGCTGTCGGCGACACGGACGATCAGCAAGACGATCATGCCGGCGGGGACAGCAGCAAGAGCAATAGTATTACTTCCGAACACTCCATACACTCCGTGGGTATATCGGCGGCCAGTAGTCAGGTAAAATATTGCCATCTATTTATTGATAAATTGGCAAAAAATCTAAATGACTATGTACTCTTGTAGAGCTCCTCATCGAACTCCATACCGGCTGCAGCGCAAAATCACCATCATATCGGCGCGCATCATCAGCAACAGGCGGCCGCTGTTGCAGCTGCCATGCACCATCAGTTGGAGCTGCAAAAGCAGCATCTCAGCAATTGGTCCAATGCCCAGCAACAGCAGCCTCAACAGCAACATCATCAGCAGACGGGCAGTGCCGGCTGTGGCGCCGTTGCCCGCAATTCGTCACGTCATCGCAATTTGCCACCGCTGCCAAATATAATGCACACCATGAACAACAATGTGACGCCGACTAATTCGGCATCGGTAGTGCCTGCGCCAGCGCCCCCGCTTTCGGTGATGCCACACCTGGGCGTGCAATTGGGACACGGCAACACTGGTAGCGGCAGCAGCACTGGCGGCTCACCAGCAGGCGGTGACCATCGCTTGACCGGAATACAGCCACGATATCTATCAACACCAGCCGCTCAGGCAGCTGTCTATGCGGCCACATCAGCATCCTCACAGCAGGCCATCTCCAATGCAGTCAACGATCATGGACCAAATAATTTTGCCACCATTCGAACGACAAGCATTGTGACCAAACAACAAAAGGAGCATATGCAGGTGTGTGCATTAATCATAAAAAAAAGAAAAGAAAAAAAAAACATGCATATGTACAACAACAAAAGCTCATCATGATGAGTATGCGTGCGTGTGTGCGTGTGTAGAATATACTTGAGTCGTAGTCTAATTAGTAGGGCTGCTTGACATTAACATTTATCGATATCGTGAACAAAATCGAACGCATTCGCAGCCAATCGATGGCTCTCACCTTTCATTGCTGTCATCGTGTAATTTGTATATCGCGCTCGTATTAATGTGTGTGCGTGTGTGTGTGTGCCTACATATATGCGTCCTGTCAGCAGCTCCTCCCCCCGACTCATAGTCCCAGTCACAGCTGTCATTTCCCTTTGCTTTTGCTTATTCGCCCGCTCGATCGCTCTCTACTTGATCTCCAAACCGTTTCGTTCTAACTTTTGCTCTCCACTACTACATGCATACTTTGTTGTTGTTTATTGTTTCTCTTTCTACTCTCCTGCATAACAAATAGGCGCGCTATAACTTCTGTTGCTCCTGCTTCTGCTGCGGCAGCCAGCCTGATGCTGATGACGCTGGCCACGATGACAGCTTCTTCCAGAAGGCTAAAAATAGTAGCAGTCCGAAACAATGCCAAACTTTAAATCAATGCCCCTGTGTGATCTCCTAATCAAAAACAAAAAAAAAAAAAAAAAAAAAAAAAAACAAACAAAAAACAAAAAAACTAGTGCACATTCACATACATGTGTGCATATATGTATTTATTAATGTATGTGCGTTTGTGTGTGCGTGGGTCAAGTCCATGACAATAAATAGAGCAATAAATATTTTAGAAACTTAATGTCATAAAACAATGAGTTATTTTCAAATTAAGTGCATCAAACTTAAACACATACACACATAGACAGACTGACTTTGCACCATGGCAGCGTCCCACCAACACTTACATATACGCACAAACACACACATATTCATAAATGCACAGCCTTCGTTCAAATATTGTTCTATGCTGCTTGCATTATTCTTCTATTTTCCTTTATTTATTACTTTCGCTACTTTTCACACAACTGTCAAGTCTCCCACTCACATTCTCTCGCACTCTCTCAGCTTGACATTTGACAGCTTAAACAGTAGCGGCCGGCATTTTATCTTTGATTTTATTACGCTGCGGTTTTCAATTGTTAAAGTTTATTTAAATTGTTAGCATTGATTGTTTAATTTGTTTTCGTATTGCGTTGAAGCATAAGCTGTTGTACTTCAATTTGCCATGATTTTTCCTTGCTTAAAGTTTACTAATTTTGAGGTTAAGAACGAATGGGAGCTTACTAGTATTATCGTAAGTTTGTTGTTGTTGTTACTGCTATAGCACCTCCTCCACACTCATATACACGCAATTAATAAGCTTATGTTTTCCATGTACATTATTTGTGTTGCCTGCCAATTTTTCGAAATGCAGGAGGAGATGCACGAACAAATGTCCGGCTACAAGCGGATGCGACGAGAACATCAGGCGACGCTGGCGAAGCTCGAGGAGAAGTGCAAAGTGGAAATGGAGACGCACAAATCGGCGCTCGACAAGGAGTATGATAATCTATTGCATAACTTTACCAGAGAATTGGAACGCCTTGGGGTAAGAAATCTAACTTGTAATAGGCACGAGAGAAGTCACATTTAAATGGAACTCGTATTAATATTGCAGGCCAAGCATCAGCAGGATTTGGAGCGTCGCTCGAAGCAGACTACAACGGCCGAGAAGAAACTACATAAAGAGATTACGCTGAAGCAGGAGGGCGATCGCAAGGTGTCCGATTTGAATCGCAAAAAGGAATACAAAGCGAACAAAGAGCGTTGGAAACGTGAACTCTCTATGGATGAGTCAACGCCAAAGCGTCAGCGTGATTTAACCTTGCAATCGCAAAAGGATAATCTAAAGCAGCACGAGGCCCAGGAGGAGCAACGTATGCTGCAAGCCCAAAAGCAATATATTGAACTCGAGATGCGCAAATTTAAGCGAAGACGCATGATACTGCTGCACGAACTGGAGGATCACCTGTTCCGCGATGTAAATTTTGCTAAAAAAAAAACACAAAAGTTTTATTTATTATTTATCATATGTTCATTTGAAATGCAGGAGCTGAGCAAGAAGCAACAGCAATTGGAACAGGCCCATGGCATGCTGTTAAAACACCACGAAAAGACACAGGAGTTGGAGTATCGCCAACAGAAGAGCGTGCATCAGTTGCGGGAGGAGCAGGTGAGTTTAAAATAACATTTTAACTCGAGTCTTGACTAGATCTATGTTAACTATTTTAACAGATTAACAAGCAGCACGACACGGAGTTGCACAATCAAAAAGACTACATGGATCGCATTAAAAAAGAGCTACTGCGCAAGCATGCCCTCGAGTTAAGACAACAGCCCAAAAGCCTTAAGGTAAAAGCCAATTATTAGAACCCAAAAAATATATATATTTTTTAATATTTGTGTTTTCTTTACAGCAAAAGGAGCTGCAAATAAGAAAACAATTTCGGGAGACATGTAAGACGCAAACAAAACAATATAAACGCTACAAGGCGCAAGTACTGCAAACGACACCCAAAGAGCAACAAAAGGAGGTTATCAAACAACTTAAGGAGGAAAAGCATCGCAAGCTTACGCTGCTGGGTGAACAGGTATTGTTGTTAACCATTCGACATCGGTATCTAAGTTATTCACTATATCCACACATTTGCATCGACAGTATGAACAAAGCATTTCCGACATGTTCCAAAGTCAAAGTTATAAACTGGACGAGAGTCAAGTGATCGAGTGCCAACGTACCAATGAGCAATTGGAATACGAACTGGATATGCTCACAGCCTATCAGAACAAGAACAAGAAGCAGGCCCAAGAACAGCGCGATCGCGAGCGCCGTGAGCTCGAGAATCGCGTTAGCGTACGGCGTGGACTATTGGAGAATAAGGTAGCTGAGCAAACAAACTTATTCAATCAATTCGATATAAATTTAACTTTTAATTTGTTTCATCATAGATGGATGCCGAATTGCAGCAATTCAATTCGGAACGTGCCGAACGCTTGCGTACGAAGCACGAGAAACATGCTAAAGAATTGGAAGCTTTTGATAATGAATCAATAGCCTTAGGTTTCAGGTATTTAAACACAAGAAAAATCCTTCCTATATTCATAGCTATAAAAACATTGTATGTTAATATTTCAGCACTTTATCACTAACTGAGGTATCACGCGAGACCTATCCGGATGAGGAAGGCAGTTTGTCTGGTTCCATGATTAGTTTAGCGCATAGCAATAGTTCAACAAGTTTTCCGGCTGGTTCGCTATAGCACAGACAACAACAACAACAACAAATACAGCAACAACAAGAACAACAGCAACCATATAGTAATATTAATTATTATAATTTTAATGGAAATTTTAAAACAAGCACTGCGACAACAATAACAAAAAGAGCCGGACACAAGCAACTATAACAACAATAACAAATAACAATTACAATAACGACAACATATATATATATATATATATATATATATATATATATATAAATATATATATATTAATATACAAAAGCATTCTTTGTTTTTGAAGCATCATTCTAAACTAAAATACGACAAATTTGTATAACTAAAACAAAAATAAATACGCAAATGAGAGTTTTCTAAATGTTGCCACAAAATAAAGCTGCAATAATTTTTGTATTCAAACCTAATCATGCAAACAGCAACAACCATAAAATAATAAATTAAAAACAATTTAAACAAAATCAAACAAGCAAAAACATAAAATAATATATGAATAAAAGAAAATCAACATAAATACATAACTTAAATGTAAGCCTTTATTGTCATAAACAAGAAGCATTAAACAATAATAATAACAACAGCAAGCAGAAATACACAAGCAACAACAAAATTATCGACGTTTATATAAAATGATATATATTTATATATACATAGACACACATGTGTGAAAAATGTTTAAGTTGTATTTTGAACTTTTGATATTACTACATAATAATTTACCTAAAATCTTTGTTATCCAACGACTCGATCAAACATTGCAAAAATGTATAAACAAAAACAAATTGTGAAAGTAAAAGAAATGTTCGTTGTGAAGACTTACATTGACGCGCTTTAAAGTCCATAAAGCAGTCACCAAGAGCTATACGAAAGACGCCATCAAATACGCGTCCCACTGCTTTAGGAAAGCACACTAAAAAAGTGCGAGAGAAACAAAAAATAAAAAGTTAATAAATTCAACTGCAACTACACCTGCCCTAGCATGGAGCAGATTCTTCAACCGATTGAAGATTCGCTGGACGCCATTTTTGCATGTTGTTGAAATCAAAATTTTCAATTTTTACGTTATGTTTTCCATCGGACTTGCTTATAACAACAAACACAAAATAAGTAACATGATAAACAAATAAGTTTAATACATAAAAACACAAGAGAAAAACAAAACCAACTAAAATAAGCCTATTATAGACTTAATTAATGCAAATTGCAAAATGCTTAGTCAAAAACAATAAAAATTGTATAGAAAATTAAATGCATATGAATGTTTAATTAATTACAATTTATGTTTATGTGAGAGTTCTTTTTTGTTGTCTTATACATTTTATAATAAATATACACACTCAAAAAATGATTGCCTATCACAAGCCCCAATCTTAAGATATAACATATAAAATTTGTAGCAATAAAATTTTTAGTAAACAAACTGATAAAAAAAAAAAAAAAAAACTAAAAGAATATCTAAAAAGAAAAAATATTATTCTTTCCGTTAGAAGATAATTACTAATTTTACCAAACGATAATAACGTGAATGCGAAAGGGACAAGTGCATAGATATTAAATGAAACATGAAAACTGGGAATCGCACTAATATGAGATAACACAAAATATATAACATTTATAATGATCATGAATGTGGATAAGTATTATTCTAGTACCAGTTACTTTTTGCATGGATTTATAAGAACACATATGAACTAAAAGTAACAAACACAAAGAAATATCTATAAATTCAAGCGAGAGAGAGAGGGAGAGATAGAGATATACAATATGCCAGCGCTTTTGAAAGGGGGAAGAGAACACAGAGCATACATATGTAATAATTTTTATGTTTACCAATTTGTTTTTTTTTCTTTTTTTTTTTTTAATTATTTTTAATAAATTGTATTTTTAAAACGGATAAAACGAATAACAATCAAATTGATTCGCGTCAATAAAATAAAAATACATCAATCAAAACAACAAATCAATCAACATGTACACATTTATATATTCCTTTTAAATATAGTATGCATTTATATATTTTGTAGGGTATTATAAACAATATAAAAAGCAGAAAACATAAAATCATAATACACACGTTGGGCTTATTTAATAAAAGTTAGAATCATAGATGTAGATCATTCTGATTGATATAAAAAACCTATTCTATTTTATCTTGCTTATCAATATTCACTTATCAATCCATTTTAAATACTTTGCATCTTCATATACTCCTACAATACCTATCTGTATCTTACACCAACTATCCTATAAGTACTTGTTCTAGCTCATTCTACATTCTTATAAACATATAAATATCATTTTGGAGGGAGTTCCATTGAATATTTGAATATTTATTGAACTCAATAAAGTTGAAGTTTTATAAACATATATGTAGACATGTAGAATACCCACTAACGGATGCAGGCTTAACAATAATTTTTCAAAACTAGATATTTATATGTATGTACTTGTATGCTCTGTATATATATGTATATATCTATATATATATTTATAAAATATAAGTATATATATATATACACATATGCATATGCATATATATATATATATATATATATATATTTTTTTTTTTTTTTGTATATATGTTTCTTTATATTTGTATAATTATAATTTTTAATAGACGCGGAATGTTTTCGATCGTTTGTTTCTGATAAATATATATTTTATATACACATATATTTATTATTTTTTTGCCCACATTTATAACTTCAAGATACTGAGCTTGGAACTGCGGGCTTAGAGTTTTTTTAATATGCCGCGTTTACGTTCATAGTTTTAAATGTACATAGGTACATTATATAAATAGTTTACATATGTAAACGATTTCAAAAGAGTTAAGACTTAAAAGGTGTACACATAAAAAATATATATATGCATATGTGTATGGGTATACATAAATATATATTAATGATTATAGATATTGCAGGTATGTTATAATATACTTAAGAGTTTACAAATTTGTTCTGTGTGTGTGTGTGGTTGTGTGTTCGCGCGCGTGGGTTTGTGTACATAAGATATACAAAAATAACATTTATACAGCCTGCATATATATATATGTATAGTTTTTTTTTTTTAAATAAGGGGTAAACTTCTCTAATCTGGTTACTTTGGCGGCGGCGGCTGCTCTGATCTAAATAGTCGCTGTTTCTTGGGTTTGCACGGCTTATGCCATGGTTTTAAAGGGATGGAGGCGTTGCGTCCGCGCGAGAAGCCGCAGCTAATGGATAGTTGATACGCCTCCCAGCGGCTCAAACGTTTTTTTCAGGAGTTCATCAGGCTATCGAGGAATGTATTCTTGTTGATCACCTTTGTCGTGGCAATCACGAACTCCACGTTATTGTCCTCCTGAGCGGCCAGAAAGCGCAGCGCCGCAATTTCCGCAAATGTGCAGCCGCCCACAAAGAACACGAGCACCACGCGTCGGGCGTGCAATAGTGATGTTTCGCTGTGCGTGGCACCACCCGCTTGGCGGCCACCAATGCCAATCAATTGCACCTGAAAGTCCTCAAATGTCGGTCCTGGTAAGTTGTTGATCTGACTCTTAAGTGTCTGCCAACCAAGCGGTTTGAGCGAGTGCTCGACAAGACGTGCGGTCAACGGTGCATAGAAGCTGTGTACATAGCTGATATCCTTCGGATCAATCTCAACGCTATCATCAACGGTCAAATGTAGGGTCTGCAGGGACAAGGAAAGGGAATAAATTAATGCGAATCAAAAAAAAATAGCTTGCTCTCTACTCCTTACTCGTTCCTTACCTTGCGCAACACGGCATACGCACGAGACTCGGTTTGGGCATGCAACAGGCCAGCCTGCTCCAGATGACTAACCGTGAGTAATACCTCCAGCCCGTAGACCTGAGCCAGCTCGCGCTTGTAATAGTTGAGCACACGCTCCTTGAAGCCTGAAGCGGCTGCACACTGTAAGCAGATCAGACGCAATACATTGCGCAGGTCGACACGGCGAGCTATCTGATCCTCAATGTATGCGCTGGGCCTATCGATGTCCGCACATATCATAAACTCCTGTTCGGCGGCTAGATCATCGTTGAAAGAAAAAACGTTAAGACGTTCGTCAATGAGTCCAGCGATGGCCGTATGCTCAGATGTTGCCTTCTTTTGCTCCATTAGTAGTGGTAGACGATCCACCAAGCTCTTTATTTCCTGCACGGAACTGACATTCATCTGCGTTTGAATGTCCTTTACTTTGCGAGCCAGTAGCATTCGCACCTCGTTGAAGTTCTTGTTGCGCAGCTCCCCGTATAGCTGCTCGCCGGAATGTAACATAATGGTCTTGCGGTCGGCATCGCCCAGCAGGCGCTCCGGTTCCTCGGCGGGGGCAGCTGCAGAGCCATTACTGCCGCTGGCACCTCCAGCATTTGCATAATATGATGGAAAATGCTCAGCCGGAAGATTCAGTTGATTCTGCCGTATGCCATAAAACTCGTCGATGAGGCCCTCGTAAGTAAGCTGAGTGGCCAATGGTGTAAGTAAATCGATGCCACGATCAAGCAAGATGAGTTGATCAATTGCGCCCTTGTCGCCATTATAGAGTGACTTTTCGTTAATGGCCAACTGCTTGGCATGATCCCAGACAAACTGCGCCATCACGCCCTTGCCGTAGATCTTTGGAATGCGACCATATAAACGTTGCAGCTGCACTAGCCCAATGGCTGCCTGGAATAGCGATGTGGTGTCGCCATCGATGGTGACATCGCGATATGCATTCGGCATTTCCATGCTCACCACATCCGAGTCCAACGGCAAAAAGTTCCAGGGAAATTCTTCGAAGCGAGTAAACGCATTGAGAACATCTTTGTTCTCCAGATACTTGATGCACAGACAAGAACGACGCGGCACAAAGAAAATGTGAAACACTCGACCCTGCTGGTTGTTGTTCTTCACATGCGCTGCCACATGATCCATAAGCTTAGCCTGTGCCCGCACAACATAGATGATGTTCTGCAAATCCTTGATGACCCGCGATTCTGGTTTCAATGCCGCTAACTTAATGCCGCGATCATTAAACAGTTTCGGCTTGGCAACAAGACCTAATGGACCAATCATAGCCTCGTCCAACACAATAACCTTGGATCCTTCGATGGTATCCAGCTGATGCACCAGCTCGCGGGATGCCTTTTCCTGCAGTAATTGCAAATTTACTCGTTGACTCCTTAAATAAGGAAACATGGTTGATTCAATGGAAATTGCACTCTTTTTGTTTTTAATATTTTTCTATCGGTTTGGACGTCTGCACGTAGCAACTCGCAAATTGCGAAGCGATGTTTTTCTTTGGTATTTCTGTAACTATAACTGTAGGTGTAGGTTGTATCAGCTACGCCCACAGACCGCTCGGCAAACAAGCAAATCAGCTGTTTTGGACCTGCGCAGAAAACAGTGTGAACACACCAAAATAAAATTGCATTCAAAATGTATTTGCAAATTGCAGCTACAAGTAACACACATATAAGTTGAGTTTAAAGCAATTAATTCGAAGTTAATTATGAAATATAGACAAAGTAAGTTACTAGTTGTTGTATACAAACTATAAATTATTCTAAATTGAATTTGTTTTGAGAATGAATCAGATCAACTGTAAAGTGTGTACGTAAATACATACATACTTATATATACGAAATGGATATTACAGTGTGAACACACTATTTAAATATATATACATATATGCATTCGTATGCTATTTTAGTTTCTAAACATTATTATTGTAATACAAAAAAAAAGGTCTTGTGGACAGGGTCAGTGGAAGCGTATATGCAGTGCTGGGAGTTCTACCTTCACAAGAATGTAAAAATAAGAAATTATCAACTCGGAAATTTTGTGAAAATTGTGTGTCTTCTTGTCCCAGCTTAAACTATATATAACTAAAGTATAAAATTAGTTATTACTTTGCGATTGTTGCATTTTTGTTTTCTTGATTCCAAGACCAGTATTCAAATTCGATAGCAAATCCGCGTTACCGATTGCATATTCTCGGTGGTTCGATACTTTTGCCAGTCACAGACATTTTAATATGTTGCTCATCTCTAAGAAATATACAACTACAATTGAACTAGCAATTTATTTAAGAGTGTAATAGGATTTCATTTTTCCACTCTGACAGTCCGTCAGAGCTAATAGTGCAAAAAGGAAAATTTGCAAAAGAAATAAAAAATATACATTGCATCTTAAATGGTATCAAAAGGTAACAATTTCCAACAGAACCGGGCCATGCAGCAACAACAACGCTCAAATGTACGTGCCGCGATTGCACCGTACCGTAAGGCGTACCGGCCGCAGGTCCAGCCGCACAACCATATGATGTACACATCTTGCCAGATGCCCAGCGATCCGCTCTACATAGACTTTAATACGCCGACACCAGCACCACAGACCAAAAGCGCGGCGCCACAGCAATCGTCTCCAGTCGCGAATCCGGCTTCTTGTACAGTACCCGTCGAAGGCGGGAAAAAGAAACATCTGAAGGGTAAACAGCTTAAAGGTCACAAACAGTCGCAACAACAGCAACAGCATAAGCACCCGCACTTTCCGCCACAGATGCAGTTGCCCATGCCGATGCATGGCGGGGGTGGCCCCGCAGCCATGGGCGACAATGGCTGGCAACCGCATCCAAAGCAGCGCTTCCATGCGTCCAATGCAAATCGCTTCAATGGACCACAGCGTAACGGCTACAACAGAGTACAAATGATGGGTGGACCAGTAAATCGGGGCTGCGGCGGCGGTCGCCATATGGGTCCAATGGGTCCAGGACCCGGTCCGATGGGTCCCCGTGGTGGTCCGGGTCCAATGGCACCTTATCCGTCAATGCCATTTCAAGCACCAATGCCACCAATGCGCTGCCCAATGCCACTAATGGGCGGTCCACAACCCCCGCCGCCTCCATTCATGCGTCGTAACGGTCGCGGTGGTCCGCCACTGCCGCCACCTCTGATGGGTCCACACATGATGGGGCCACGGATGCCCCCACGGGGCATGCCGCCCATTCCCGTACCCTTCAACATGGGCCACATGAACGGTAATATGAATGGAGGCAAAGTCAAGAAGCCGAATCCAAAGCTAATTAAGCAGGTGGTTAAGGGCAAAAGCACCATCAAAACGCTTAAGAATCTGATCAATCAGTATCCCATCGACAAGCCCTGGGTCAATAATGAAATACGCGCCATCCACGATGAGAAACTGGACATTGAGAATCGCCTGAAGTGCAACAAGGACGACAAACTTTTTGCCCAGTTCAAGGTGCAGCGCGACAAATTTGTTTCACTGTACGAAAAGGCACGCGAATTGTATTTAAAACAGGAGGCCGCTTCGGTAATGGCCAAGGTATGTTTATTTGAAATTCAGGTAAACTATATTAATATGTTTCTCCTTCCAATTTCCTATCCTACTGCCCAATCAACTAATCAACCAATCAACCCGTCAACGTCTTTCTTAGCGAAACGAAAGGAGACGAAGTCTCAAGCGAAACATTTGCAAATCGCAACAGAAATTCAATCAAATCGAATTCATATGCAGTTATGGATATATATATAAATATATATATAAATATATATATATATATGTATATATATATGTATATGTACATGTATATATTTATGATTCTGCGAGACACATTATATACACGCACAGACACCCACACGCACACTCAAACAAAATCAGCAACAGGCACAACAAATTGTTCAACACATGTTCTCGGAATTGTTTCAGTCGCGTAAAAAGTTGTTTGAATTTGCAAAATGATGTTCGAGCTTTAGAGTTTAGCTTATTAAACATGCAATTGTTTATTGTTTTTGTTATATATATCGCTGGCATACATCAATACATTATTCTTTTGCAGGATGCCAAAGACAAAGACAAAGACAAAAATGCAAATTCAAATCAGGTCGGAATTACAAAAGATGCAACAATACCAACAAGTCCAAACAAAAACCAAAACCAAAATCAAAATCAAACAGAATTAAATGAAATTGAGCCAGCACCACAGACTGCAAGCACTCAAGAGGCTGACAATTAATAATAATAATAATAATCAAAGAAAAGCTATGCTAAGCAAAGCCAATCAAATACGACATTGAAAATATTTTTCAATTTATTTATTATATATTTAAATGTCCTTTGCCTCAAGTAGCAAAACGCTGGCTAAGAGGAAAACATATGAAACAGATACATGCTAAGCCGCGAGAATACAAATAGATTGACATCAATCAACTGAGGCAACTGAAAAGAAAACCATAAAACAAACAATAATAACAATAACAATTAAATTCAACAACCAATCCTTCAGTCATACTAAATTACACTTTACGTCGTATTCTTATTTTTGCGACTGAGAACTGAGCTTAATTCAAATAATAAAATAAAAGCAAAATATAGTAATTCAACAAATCTTAAAGCCTTAAAGCAACATCCTTTGAAATAGCTGTAAATTGCATTCAATTGTAGTAGAAAAAGAAGAACCAAAAATATTAAAGAATACATTTATTTTTGTCGCTTTTTGGTCGAAGCTTAAATATTAACTGATTGTCACGTAACGTAACATAATGTAAATTAACGTAACGTAACGTAATGCATTGTAATTGTTAATTGTTATATTTAAAAAGAAAGCAAAACAGAACTCAATATAATATTTATTATAAATGATCTATTTGAGTGCCCGAGTTTGTAAACTAGTTAATTATATTTCCACGTAGTTTTTGAATTGATTTTCCTAATTGTTTTTGTTTTTTGTCTTTTATACATGAAATTAAATGTTAAAAGAAAAACAAGATGGAAAAGCTTTACAAAAAAAATAATTTAAATGTTTTTCGTCCCGTTTATACGAACTAAATGTCAGAACAATTTCTGCTTAATTATATTTTTAAATTAATTCTTAAAAATTACAAATTAAGATTGAGTTAAACTACAAGAAAAAATCAAAGAAAGAATTCCCTATCTATCTATAAAGAAATATTGTTAATTGTGTGCATCTACGATTTGTTTTTGTGTTTTTTCTCCGTTAACCAAAACATTCGCATACGCATCCGCATCCGCATCCTTCGAACACATCCTTCCACATACAGCATAGCTTTAAACTGTTCCAAGTTAACCTAACATATATACTATATATAAATATATACAAATTGCTTATAGATCGAATCATTTTTGCAATTCCTATGTACATAACTATCTATACATACATATATATAGACACATATTGAAAAAAGGTATACATGCATAGTTATATATTTATTCAATTATACAAATATACAAAACGAAACACATTTACACGCAAAAACACATGCATATTCCACATCTTCTTTCTTTAACGATAGATTTAGGATGGGCGTGAACCCCACATAGAATCTAACTTTCCAGCTCAGAAACTCATTAACCGAATATTTTCCATATATTAATTATCACATAAAGTTAATAGTTAACTTTTAATGTTATATCCATATTCGTAAACTAACTGCCAGCTCTTCATGTCAATTGTTCAGATCTGCCAAAGTTGAAGTAAAAATAGGTATTTCCGAGAATCTTAATAGGGCATCACATAGCCTCGATAATTCATATATTTTTGCATAATATATACCCGTTTATATACATATATACATATCATGTCCAATAATCGGTTTGGGTTCGGAACGCCAATTAATAAGATTTCTGTAAACCGAATCTTAGACCAAAACAGCCGAACCGAAACCCCAACATAACCCTACTCTTAACCGGTTCTGCTTGACGTAAACCTAGCTACAGAGCTATAGAGCAAGGGGCCTAACTTGGAAGCCAAGTAAGCTGGATTAAGCATAAGCCAAACGGTTCGAGTTCCGGTTATGTATATATAAAATAGGTCCCTAGTTAATAAATCAGTCGTTGCATGAAGAATTTGGTTTAAAACAGAATACGCCAGCCAGATAGACAGACAGATGTTCCAAATTGTTATGCCAAATGCCTTATAAAATGTTATAAATATTAGATACACATAAATAAGTATAAATGTGAAATATTGAGCTGAATTTTGGTTTGATTCATATCTGATCGGGTTTTGCTTCCGTTCTTTAGAGCTTACGCCCATCGCAAAGAAATCCTTGTGCATAAACGTTGTCAATTGAACACACACACACACACATATACACATTTGCATTTGTATTATATTACGAGAGTTGCCTACGGTGAATTACCCTGTAATTGTCCCAGGGCCAAGTTGTTCAGTGTTTGGATATTTGATGATGCACAGAATCGCATTGCTTATTCAAATGGGCCCCTCGTCGTTTAGTTACGTATTGATTGATTGATAAGACCCGCTACCTTCAACCCCTTCCCCCACCCTCTTACCCTTCCTCCCGCTGTCCCTCCATCAGCCCATTTGATGAACTTTTCGAAATAAACCAAATAAAACAAATATAAACACCGATTTTTGAATGCAATTGGTTGGGCGGCATTTACGCCGTAAACGTGGGTGAATCCATTACGCACTTTTGGCCCGGTAATATAATGAGTCTATAATTGTTCGACAGTGAGAAGTTGGACACCTTGAGTTGAGCCGCAGCTATAAAAGACTGCTGGCCAAACAGGGAATGCCCAGATAAGTGTGCGACAATGGATAAGGTAAAGGAGGAGCCATACGAAGCCAATTCGAAGACGGGGAAAGAGACGGAAGACGTGAATTTCGAAGATGAAATGGATTGGCATCTGAACACCCATGAGGCTGTCAGCTATCACTGGCGGGTATGGGAGATAACCGGGCTAATACGGCCATCGGGTATGTCCCGAGTGTGGTACCTCATCCGGGCCATATTTCTCAATGTGACGGTAACTTTGCTCTTTCCGCTGACGTTGCTCGCGCGGCTCATATTGACGCGCAGCTTGCAGGAGCTTTGCGAGAATTTGACCATTACGATCACGGACATTGCGGCCAATTTCAAGTTCATCAATGTGTTCCTGGTGCGGCGTCAGCTGTGGCAGATACGAGACCTGCTCAAGCAGCTGGACGGGCGGGTGATCAGTCAACAGAATCCGGACGAGGTGCACGCCCTGCAGCAGGCCGTCACCTGGGCTCGGAACAGTTTTCGCATCTTCGCTGGCATCTTCGTGTTTGGCACCGTGCTGAGCTGCATCCGTGCTGGAATCGCCCGGAAGCGCACTCTACTCTATCCCGCCTGGTTCGGCATAGATTGGCAGAACTCCGATGTCGCCTACGTGTGCATTTATTGCTATCAGCTGTTTGGTCTCATCGTCCAGGCGGTGCAGGACTGCGCCAACGACTCGTATCCGCCTGCTTATCTCTGCGTCCTCACTGGCCACTTGCGAGCTCTGGAGCTGCGGGTTCGTCGCCTTGGCTACCCGGAGCTGAGACCCAATGAGCAGCACTTGTCCCAATTTTGGCGTAGAGCTGTCCATCTGAATCTGTGCGCCTGCATTGAGGACTTCATCAAGATCATTAGGCTGCATGCTATCATCCAGGAGATTTTATCGATCGCATGCCTGGCCCAGTTCCTCTGCTCCGCCGCCGTGCAATGCACCGTGGGCATGCACTTTCTCTTTGTGGCGGACTCGAATGATTTGTCGGCCATGATGCTATCCTCGGTATTCTTCGTGGCCGTCACCTTGGAGGTGTTCATCATCTGTTATTTTGGCGATCGGATGCGCAAGCAGAGCGAGCAGCTCTCCGAAGCCTTCTACGCCTGCAACTGGCTGGATCAGTCGCCCAAGTTCAGGCGAATCCTGATTATCACGATGATGCGCAGTCAGCACACCTTTTGCATCTACGCCGGCGGCTATATAGCCGTCACCCTAGAGACATTCGAACAGGTGGGTGTCAATCATCTTTCTGCCTCTGTTTTTCAACCTACATAGGAAACAGTTCCGCTCTTGTTATTCCCACAGGTCATTCGATCCACGTACTCCGCCTTCACGCTGCTGCTCCGAGCCAAGTAAACCCAGAAAAAAACGGGAAAAATTTGTATCTGTCAAGTAAATATCCCCTTAAATATCGCCTTATCTCCTATTTAGCCAAGTATGTCATATATGACGAGAAAACAGACATATAGATATAGAAAATTCCCTAACTTAGGTTAAAAAAAAAATGTTATTCAAAGAAATATTCCTAGAAAGCTAAAATTACAGATATAGCTAGTGACAATAATGGTAAAAAAGTTCCTAAATAATGTTTATCGAAGTAGAACCCTTTCTAAAAAATTAATACTTGATGTATTATAAAGATAAGATTAAAAAAAAAAAGCAAACATGGTCCCATATATTTTATTTTTGCTTAAGCATTAAATCTAAATCTAAATCTTTGAATATGCTTAGCTATATGTTACATGTAAGTGTTGTTCGATTTTAATACCCTGAAGACATTTAAATTTATGTAACAGCCAGAAAGAGGCGTGGCAGAGCTCATAAAATACATATACATATGTATTCTTGATCAGCATCAGCAGATTGAGAAACGTTCGTCTGTCTGTCCGTCCCTCTGACGTATGTATGTACGAACGCGTTAATCCCAGCAAACACAAGATATAGAGACTTTAAATTTTAAGATTCGAGCATTTCTATAAACCCTCGTTTTTTCGCGGCTTGCATTTGTATGCGTGCGTGCGTTACTTTACTATGGAGTTCAATTTCTTGAAAGTTCGTGTGTATGAATTTAGAGAAGTTAGCTAAATTAGCAGGGTATCTTCTAGTCGAGCATGAACTTAAATTGCTCTTAAAAAAGTCTTTCTTAAAAAAAGTCTATACAACATTATCAAAAATGGAGTTGACAGCAAAAAAAAAAAACACACACACACACACACACATTTAAAGCTTTGCAATCAATAAAAAATTGAACACTGCACGCAAATCTTATATGAATTTTTATTAAAAGTTGTAGGGGATTGCATGAGGAGGGGAATGGAGCTGGCGGTATGCTACGGCTGTTATGCGTCAACTGTTTTTGTAGTGGATCCTTCTGCTGGTGGAGGATCTGCAGGCGCAGGCTGAGTGTCCACGTCAGTGTCCTTTTGCTTCTTCCACATTTTGGCAGCGGCGAGGAGTTTAAGATTGGGTCGCGCCATCTCATCCTCGGGGAATATGTAATCGAAGATCTCCTCCCAGCCCTCCTCGACTCCCTCGTCAGAAATTATCTTCTGGCGTCGCTTAATGCGACGCGGCATCTTTTCAAGCACCTTTTCCAGTGACTGGGCATCGTTGACATCGCGCTCAAAGTCCCGCCACGCCTCCAGGAGCAGCACACGCGACTCCTTATCGTTTAGCTGGCGCAGCATATCGTTTGCCCGCTCGTAGATGCGACGTGCTAGGCGTACATTCATATCTGCGTCCGGATCTCCATCGCCCTGGCCGTGATTGTTGCACATTTCGAATTTGGCAAACGACATCCACACCTTCACATGCTGCGTTCGCTCCAACAGGCGTTCATACAGCTGGCGGGCTAACTCCGTTTCACCCAGGGCGACCTCAAAGTCAATGTACGCCTTCCACAGCAGCTCGGGCATGTCCAGGCGAGGCTGTTGCACGGCCAGCTCGAAAATGGCCCGTGCACGTTCCGTGTCACCCAGCAGGTTTTCCAACTCAGCAAATTTCATCCATGTGACACAATTCTCTGGGCCAAACTCCAGAAACTTCTCATAGAGCAGGCGACAGCGTTCGAACTCGCGCAGCTGTATCTCCAGATCAATGTAGCCGCGGAAGAGTTTATCTCTGGGACACATGCCAATGGCCATGCCAAGAGTTTTGCGGGCCTGCTGTAGCTGCTTGCAACGCAGCTCGAACTGCGCGTAAAGCAGCCAAAGTTTGCTAAACGTGAACTGCTTGTGGGGAATTAGCTCTAGGCATGTCTTATAGATTTCTCTGGTTCGCTGCATGTCCTCCGCCTCGAGCTCCTCGTAGAGAGCATAGTTGATCCAAATATAGATGTATCGGCGCCAATAGTTCTTCTCTTTAGCAGGTGGCACATTGGCAATAGCTCGCTCATATGTTTCGTGTATAAGCTCTTTGTCGCCCTCGGCCTCGATGAGACGCAAATAATCAAACCAGGCATCATAGTTTGTTGGATTAGCAGCCACCTCCTGTTCGTATTGATGTTTGCGCTTCGACACAATCACATCTTCAATCCCGGCTCGATCGCCATACTTCTTCTCGTGTATTGTGTAGGCCTTGAACAGCTCTGGCGTCCGCTCCTTGGGTAGATGATCTAGTGCGTATTTGTAAATTATGCGCGCTCGATCGTGCTCCTTCTGACCCTCCTCAAAGCGTGCGAACGCAATAAACAGACGCTCCTCTATGTAATCATCACCAAAGAATTCCACCGCTCGCTCAAAGACACGCCGCGAGCCATGTATAAATCCATGCGTCTCCTCAAACCGCGCAAACTTTATCCAGTTCTTTACATCGGGATGTACGTAGACGAAACGTTCGTAGACCTCACGTGCTCGATCTATTTCCTTGTACCGCAGCTCGAAATTTACGTACGTCTGCCAGGCTTGCTCTTCCGGTTGCCATTCCATCCAGCGCTCAAAGACCTGTCGTGCTCCGGCCACATTTTCCAGCATCTCCTCCATGTATGTGTACTTGTACCAGAATTGATTGACCCGAGGCATTATGGTGACCGCACGATCCCACAGATTACGTGCATGGTTCACCTGTTTATTCTTCATTTCCATTTCGGCATATTTCAGCCAAATTGTAACATTGCGATGCTCGTTGTCCAGCGCCCGCTCCCAAATAGAGCGTGCACGCTGTATCTCCTGCTGTTTCTCCTCCCATTGTGCGTACTTGATCCAGTGGCTGACCACCATGCGATTCTTGCGTAAATTATCCTCAAACGTTTTGCGCTTCCTTTGCTGGTAATCGGCCAATTCAGCGGGATCAGAAATTTTCTGTTTTGGCGGCGGTGGCAATATTTCCAAATCACGTTCTTTGGCCTCGCGGAGCAGCTGCTCCGCCGTTATTTGCACCTCAGCTGGCGCCTTATTCTTCACCTAATATAAACGTTTGTATTGGAGTGCGCATTATGTATTTCGAGAAATACAATACATACCTTTGCCACCTTTGGCATTTTCTGTGGCCGTTCCATGCTAAGCTGATATGAAACTGATTTCTAGCCTTTCAAATTGAAAATATTTGTTATTTAAGCGGAACTTTTTGCACTACGTATAAAAGTCGCTTCTCAAAATAAACACGGCATTAGCGATGGGACAGTTGCTAATGCTTCTTCCTTTTATTATTTTGCCATTCGCATTAAGCCGTCTGAAATCGAGTTTCTTCGATAGGATTTATCATATTCGGACATCGATAATTATTGTACCGATAACTCTTTTGAAACGTATTTCAAGTAAAGTAGAAGCGAGCTAGTGGTGCATGATAATGTAGTGTTTTAATTGCTATTAAAGTAGTTAAATTACACCTGCCCTTGGAACAATGCGTTCAACCCGTAAAATAATATGTACAAAATACAAACTAAGTACACATCAGTAAACATCTATTTAATAGCCCTTTAACTAAAATTCCAATACATAAAATATTATTTACAAACATTAATATTAAGCAATACAATAGCTACAACAAGAAATGTAAATAATATATATTTATAAAAAAAAAAAAGATTTGCCTTGGTGTAGTCGCTTAATTAAATAACTTCCACGATTTGCCGTTACGCTTCTCGGGTTTCTCAACAAGCCAATGATTGGGATTCATCAAATATTCCCTAAAAATGATTTAAAATATGCAATGATTATTTGCAACTACTCTTTTCCATTTGAGTATGCTCACCGGTTCTCAGCCAGGACTTGTTGGGTCTGCTCTCGTAGAGTGGCCAGTGATCCGGCAGATCCACCGTATTCCTCAGGGAGCATCGAACGAGGCACAGATGTGTACAAGGAATCAATGCTGGAGGTATGAAATTGTATCTAAAGTACATAAAGAAACATTACATGTTTGATAACAGCAAACAAGCTTAGATGAAACGCACTAATTTGAAGACCTCGTCGCTTATGAATGGCTTCACCACGCTCACAATGCGATCCAGATACGTGGGACAGTTGACCATGTGAATGGCCTTGAGGCGCACAGGAAACGCTAACTGCAGAAATTTGATATAAGCTCGGAGCGTGCTTATCGTTAGTCGCGATATATGACGCATGGTTGTGCCCTTCATATCAAAGATTTGTACCTCGCCTTCGGACAACAGCTCTTTTCGATTCGGATCATCGATTGTTATGAAGCGACAGTCGGCGACCATAAAAAATGCTCTCGTATCCTCCGTGTGGTGCATCTGTAAGCAATTTAAGCTCATCATGTACACCAGACAAATATCATGATTCTTACCTTAGATGGGTCAAAGTTCCTGAAGCAATATAAAGAGACTTTGTAGTTATCAGGCGTCAGCCCGGGCAGCGGCAATATATCCCTGTAATAAAAGGTTGAGTATATTTCCAGTTTGGTATTTGGCAAGAAGCTTACGCATAGTCAAAGGTGCGACGACTGTCGTCGTCCAGTGGATCCCGCTTAATAAACAAATGTGGATGCTTATTGCGCAGCGCATAGTTTACCTCGATGAGTTGCTTTGTGTCCTCTACATGGCAGTACATGCACTGGTAGAAACGACGTAGCAGCAAAGGGTCTGTAAAATGAATATTTATATCATTTACATACATGTCAACGTATATGCATGTACATGTACATATAAGTTTGGGCTAGTGGCAGGCATTTGGTTGGCTTATGACGCAACGTTCGCCCAGCATGTCGACAATTCAAATGGCCCAAATGGCCCAACTGGCAGTCTGCTTATTAACGACCTCATTAAGTACTATTGACGTATGCTTGGGTCAGTGGCGGGAGCGGCACTCAAGAGACGAGTGTTTACAATAGTTGGCAAAAACTCAACAGAACAAAAGCTTCCACCACTGCAGCATTACATCAGCAACGACCCTGAAGGATGTTTACCAATTTCCTTCGGCAGATTCTCATTGTGAGCAAACCACTCGCCAAGCTCGGCCAAATCACGATCGCGTCTCAGCTGATTCTCACTTTCACTATCGCTGCTCATGCTTGAGTTATCGTTTAATTATCGAAGCAGCAAAAGTACTCGTATTGCATTCGTACTCGTAGTCGGTATTGCAATCGGTTTTCAAATCTGTGCACAGTGAACCGCTTCGTGTACCGTTGCGATTGAAGCCTGCTGCCCAACTGACTGCCCGATTGTCGACTTAAATATTTGATTCATAATTCGTGTTTATATATATATATATTTAAATGTGAATATTGATTAATATTGCAATTACGTATGCGCTTATCCAAAATCCAATACTTTCGCACTCTGTCTTAAATCCAACACGTACAATAAATTTAAGTGCTTTCCGCTGCTATTTGCCATTTGTTGACAGTTAATTGTGCCCAAATTTGTGCCTGGCCCATCGGTTACAGCTTCTGCGCATCTATCTAATCACCTGGTCGTGCATTGAATTCGCGTTTAACGCATCAAATTTGAAACTGAAATCGAAACCGAAACCATTTATCGCAATTATGAATTAAAATTTGTAGAATAAAGCTTCGCTGTCTGGTTGTTAATGAGCTTTACACTCAGAAGCCAACAATACACACTTAATGGTCCATTAAAACTCTCATTGCTTTGGGGTGTTTGGGGGATTATGCGAATCGTTAGAGGACAGACTTATCAGGGAATATCCAACGCGGACCAGATTCAGGCAAAGCACCAACAGGTTCTGGTACAACATGAACGTGTTCAGTATGGAGAGTGCATAGAGTAATTTGGAGGTAACCACCAGTATGGATAACAGGCAGCCGAGCACAGGGCCCGCTTGCTGCAGCAGCCCCAACACAATTAAGAAGCATGTGATAGCCGTCATTACGATATTCAAACATTGCTTAACTGTCGCGTGGTCCACGACCAACGAATAAGCCAAACAAACGCCAATTAGCAGGGCAATAAGGAGCGTCCTACGCCTAATGCGGCATTTGTATGCCGGCGACGCGTAGCCGTAGAATATGCCCAGGAACGCCAAATTGAGCAAAAGGCTCGTGCTATTGATTCTCAACATGGTATGATCGCCGCTCAGCTGAGCCAGGCGCATGCCCAGTGCGGCGACCACCAGCGAGCCCAGCAGCGACTTTGTACAGACAGCATCACTTTCCGAATCCGACTTCAGCCGGAACATTAAGCATAGGCCCCGCAACAGCTTCACGCAGCTCAGCGCCAAAGCCAGATACCGAAGCTGCCGCCTATGGGGCTGCAATAAGGCGCTAATTGTCTCCATTTAAGATCCAAATAATACACATAAACAGAATTTTGTAAAATTAAAAAATTAAATACAAATTCGAAACTATTTTAAAAATGTAACTGTATAATTTTGTAAAGCCTCAAACATTGTCACACATATTCATATTCATATTCATCCATATTTTAATGTCAAATTCGATGCTTATGTGGCAAACACTTAGATCTTTAATAAAACTGGGTTAAAGCCATTATACGTTCTATACGTTCAATGGCTCGAAATTCTTCTAAAGTAATAATCACATTTGCGGCAATGGGTTTATAACAATTTGCATAGCTCCAGAGAGAGGCATTCATAGGCATTAGAACCAGGACCAACGACTTTTCGTCTCTGACGTCACCCTCCAATATTTATCATCGCTCAGATACGCCCTGCAAGTGAAAATATATTATTATTTTTTACTATTTTACTATTCAATTTGAGTAACAATATTAATAATAATTATATTGTATAAATATTGCACATTATACAAAACTAATATACTCTTTTTCCCAGCTACCATTCAATATATATGGTAACAATTATATATATATTTTAAGTGCTAGTGGTCAGTGGTTTTTACAGTTGTGTTAATGTTTGCCTAAAATATATATTATTATACTCAGTTTTGGAATTATGAAAATATTCTTACTAGTGCCAGAAGGAAACACAGTGATACGATTTTATATATCCGCCCGATAGAGTCGTGGCATATCGAAATTGTATTGTATTAAAAAAAACTTTATCACTTTGTTAAAATTTGGGTTATATATGGGTGTATGAAATACGACGCACTATAAAGTTCCACAGTCGTAGAGCTAAAACCAGCAAATCATCAAACCAGACAATTGTTGATATTTAAAGGTGGACCTTAAGTACGGACGTCGTCCACAGGGAGTGGCCATCAATTTACTTGTATCTTTCAATTTAGAATAGTAATCCTTAATTAAAATAATTATTTAGACTTACGATTTATCCCGTAATGTTTGCATCCCACGCTGCTTAAGTTCGGCAACTGTACCCGCGTTTCCGCCGTACTCAACGGGAAGCATTTCGCGGGGAACTAATTCATAGAGACTGTCCATGCCTTCGGTGTGATACGTGATCTAGCGAAGTTCGATTGGTAAATATTATGACATTAAACAGATAAAAGTTGAAGTTGATCAGATTGTATTTACCATTTGAAAGACCTCCTCCCTTATGAAAGGCTTCACCATGGACATCATGCGATCCAGAAAAGTTGGACAATTGATGATGTGCATGGCGCGCAGACGGGATGGATATGCTTCCTGGAGGAACTTCATGTAGACGCGCAGCACAAAGATTGATATATAGGCTATATGCCGCATGGTATACCCAGTCATGTCAACAATCTGCACATCCCCATCCGCAATATCAGCATCCACAATGCTGATATCCTGATTCTGGGCAGCACCCGATCTTTCCACATCTGGTTGGGTGAAGCGTGCATCGGCCATCATAAAAAACACTTTAGTCTCCTCCACAGAGTTGCGCTGAGGATTTCAAGATTTACTCATTTAAGAATATATATATTACTACACATAAACAGATAATTAATATAATATAAGCACAATTTGCGTTTTCAATGTTGGATTGTCTGTTTACTCGTTGCGGTCAAATTTTGTTACAAAAATAAATTTCGATGCTTTTCAAAGTAAATTTACTTAGACAGCGATCAATACATAAATCTTAAATCAAATTAAAAAAAAAAAAAAGAAAAAAATATAAACAAATTTGAAAAACCAGATTTGTCCGAATAGGGTATAGCCTGCTTCTGGCTTAAAGTTATTTTTGTAGCCAGTAGCCATTAACAACTTTTAAACAGTTCTGGAAATGCATATAACAGGCAGTATAAAGCGTGGCCACCCAATAATATTTACATATATCCTTAATCATCAGCAACAGCCGAGTCGATTTTTACCATATCCGTCTGTCTACCTGCTTGTATAAAAGTGTCGTTCTCGAAACCTTTAAAGGGCAGAGAATTACCTTAAAATGATTGATAACTTTTCGGTATATATTAGTCTAGCCACCAAGGTGGTATATGTATATTATACTGATAGAGAGATTTGAATTTTGGATAGCCTTCCCATTTTCACCAAAATAAGCAAGTAAGAAAACTTTAGTCGAGTGTGCTCGACTAAGACATTCGCAGTAAAGCAGAGCGAGGCTATAACTTTTTTTGGTTATGATCCGATCTGTCTGAAACACTTAGAATATGTATATGTATTATACTAAACTACGTATATGTTTTGAAGCGCAAGTGTCTGTCTTCAGAAATGAGTATATTCCAAAAAAAATGGGGAAGCGCAGAGTAGTTCTTAAGATGTAGGAGATATGCTTGTAAAACTAAAACGTGTTATCGATAACAAGAAAACAGAAAATGTTATCAGTAATCCAAAATGAACTCAACATGCGTATGCAATAGGAGAACCTACATACAAAATTTCAAGTCTCTAGCTTTTGTAGTTGCTGAGATCGATGCGTTCATACATTCGGACAGGCGGACAGACAGACAGACGGACAGTGCTTAATCGATTCGGCTGTTGATGTTAATCAAGAATATATACACTTCATAGGATCTGCCACGGCTCCTTCTGTCTGTTAGATACATTTTCACAAAAACATGACACCCTCTATTTACGCACTTTTTAATAGGTATTCAGATAGCATCAAATGGTTTTATTCTCGCCATGTTTGCTATGCCGTAAAATTTAGTAGTTAGCTGCGTGTATTTGTAATGGTTTGTGATATCTCTTAGTTGAGCACACCCAACTAGAGCTTTCTTAATTGTTCCAAAATGATTTTAGAAGGAAGAAGCACAGATACATCGTAAGCCTAATAAAATGAATGAATAAACTAAAGCGTATGTATCTGCATATATTTAAAGTATTTCATAGTCGGGTACACCCGACTAGACTTTACTTCCTTATTTACACTTAAAAGTGAACCTTAGTTAACTGACTTCAATAAAAATATATTTTTTATATATATACACTACGCTTACCGTTTTGGGATCAAAGTCAGTCATGCGAAATAATAACAGCTTATGGCGTTCCGGTGTAACCCCTGGAAGAATGAGCAAGTCCCTATAAAGCCAAAAGTTATTTATCAGTTAATAAGAAATGTAAAGGAGAGAAAGAGAGAGAGAGAGAGAGAGAGAGAGAGAAAGAGGGAGGGAGAAAAACAATTTATTGCCTTACGATACATTCAGACATTTGGCCGTCACCTCCTGATCCATGTTACGATCCAGGAACAAATTGGGATTCTTATTGCGCAGAGCATAGTTCAGCTGAATCAGGCTCTTGGTCTCGGTCAGGTCGTATTGCATACATTTCAGAAAGCGCAGCAATACGATTGGTTCTGCAATAAATTATTTGAAATGCAAGTCGTACAATTATCTATTCTATATAGTACTTGTATTTTATACGATTGTGGCTATAAATACGGAAAAATCAACAATAAACGCGGCTGTTCGCATGCGGAATTTAATCGCATTTTTAATACTCTGCAAAGGGTATAAAAGTTTTTTAACGAACTTTGTACCCGTATATGTTATATAGTATAAATATAAATATATATGTACTTATAAATATATAAAAAAATATCTCTTGAATAATCATATCTAACATATCGTTAGACTATTTATATATTTTTCGATTTCAGGAGATTTATTTTTCTAGACAAGGGTATTCAGAATTTTCCCTTGCTCTACGTTCTAAAGTTTTTGTTTGTCTGGCTGATTTTTGTATACCATATAAATTACGTGCTGCATAGATTTATCTTTACCCTGACTAATGCCATTGCTTGCCTGTATTGATAAGGCTATCAGGTAAGTACCGGTCCGCAACGCATTTAACATGCCAGGTGCGATGTTACCTGCCCATAAGGCTCTTTAAATCAAATGCCGCTCAATTCCTAACCTATCCCATTACCCATCCCCGATATATAGATATAAAAGGTATCTTCCATAATTGGATATGTTCAAAATTTGCTATTTTACCTATTTTTTCGGGCAAAGTTGGCTCGTTCTGGAACCAACTTAAAAGTTCGCTTAACTTGGCTTCCAATTCTTGAGTGTTTGTTGTTGTTTCTATTTCCATCATCTTGTTAGTGCTATTGTTTGTTGGCCACCTTTAAAGCTGCCGCTAAGCACACTGCAATGCGATCCACTTCGATTTTCTCGAGCAACTGTGCCAAATATCACGCCGTTCAATTGATAAAGCCCTCCAAAAGCTTGTTTGTCCAATACATAAACTTAAATATATACACACATACACAAACACCCATTCACACAGATAGAACTGTTTATGTTTGTGTTCTGTGTAAGTCTAATTGAAACATTTGCCGCCTGCTCACTTGCACTTGTTGCTTGCTGGAGAGTAGGAGAGGGAGGGTGAGTTTTGTCCGTTTAATAAGCTCAAGCCAAGAATCTCTTTAATATTCAAGCGTCAAGCGAGCCCCAACAAACTACAGCTTCTCTCTCTCTCTCTGTCTCTCTCTTTTGCTCGCTTTGTTGCTGTTTGACTGGTTTAAGCTTTAGCAAAAGCTTCCAAGTCTTAATGGCGTAGTAAGTAAACAAGTTAAGCTCTTCTAATTGACCCTTAATGCTTGCACTGACTGCCATAAATATGTTGTCATGCAGTGTTATTGAGTATTGAGTATTGTGATACCCTGTATTGTAAATAGTGAGCCGGTACAAAAGGAAACTAATGATATATGAATATTTTTTTCTTATGTATTTATATAAAAGCATTGTGTACCCAAAAAAATGCATATCCTGTAAATTATATACATGAATATATATATATACATGAATATATATATATATATATATATACATGAATATATATATATATATATATTCATATAAGCCTATGAAAGCTGATTCAGAACATTTATTTTCATAGAGGAAAACAAAACTTCCAATATACCTGATTATAACCAGACAAAAAGTATACCCTGTGTTTCTAAATGAAACTAATTAAGCAAATGCTAAATATATACATCCGCGTAAATTCATTCAGTATTAGTTTTAGACTTGTTTACAAAAGTACCGTTAATGGGGAGACTAATAGAAAATAAAACAACGAAGAACGTTGAAGTTGGACGCAGCGAATTTCGTTAGACTTTTAGTTTCATTTTAATGGGAGCATATTCTTTTCTATTTTAAAATGAAATAGCCTAAATCAATTATATTTATGTTAAGTTTAAGATACAGTGTGTTCCGATTAGCCACACTTCTGATAGGTCAAACTATATATATTTATATTATTTTTTGTATATCTATGGAGAAGCTTAACAACGACCAAAATGCAAATTTGGTTGGGACCTATTTCTACCCATTAGATATATAACTAATATTCCTTTCAACTATACCTCTTTATACATTATTACGTCTGTAGTTTAATTCGCGATTATAAAAAATTAGATATATTTACTCTCGATTTGCAACAACTAGATACCCTGCAACTAATGTTTAGATAAATCATATAAAATAAATATAAAAATAAAATATACTATTTTATATGTAACATGAAGTAATACTAATAATATATTAATAATCTAAGATTTCAAAAATAATATTATTTTTTAATAATTATGGATAAAATAAGTAGCTATGAATGTCGGAAATATTAGTCCATATAGAATCGACTGCAGTTTAATAAAATTACATTTAATATGAGAGTTCCGTTTTCTTGAATTAGTTCAATATCTGTACAAATACTGATTGCGCCCACTGTCGAATGAAAGCAAAGATCATTGTGGATAATCTCTTTATTGATTGGTTTTGTACACATTTAAATAAGTTGTCATATTTATGGTATGTGCTTAACAATTTGCTTTATTTCTATTCAGTTTAAGTGTGTGTGTTTTCTTTTAAGATATTTCTTTAGTTAACTCTATTTTGTTTAATTAGGGGTTTATTTTTGGTATTATTGTGTTTTATTTTAATATTTTGCATTTACTTCAACATTGTTTTTAGACATGTATATATTATTTAGGTATGTATGTATGTATGCTTCTCTAAGAATTCAAGCAAAAAAAGCATATTCTATAGAGTTCAATTTGGAATTCAACCATTTACATAATATATCCATTTTTTTTTTATTTTATTTTTTTTTTTTTATTGGCTGATCCGATAACTGTCCATATAAAGTCACAATTACAAAAATGCATTTATTTAATGTTTTTATATATATTTTTTTGTTCTTTTCTTAAAAGTTTTGGTTTCTCATGTTGCTGCATAAAATGTTAACATTGTTCTTAGATCTTAGGATTTCACCTTTGCTATCCTAGCGATTGTACATTTATAATATAACTCTTAATATTTTTATTGGATAGGGTGGGAAATTGGAAATTGGGAAAACTCTTGCGACAGTTTTACAGTCAATTGACCAATTGGACATTTCGATTACGAAACCTAATCCCAAATAAACACACGTACGTAATATATATATGGTATATAGTACATAGAGAACAACATTATCAGATAACACGACTTGACATTCAAACACATTCTAGGAGCTAACAAGTTTCTATCAAGTTCACAGCAAGTGAGAGCTATACATTTTGGGCTGTTTCGAATAGTTAAGGATCTCTTCTGAGTTTCGTTTGCGTTTCCATGAAAAACATATGAAATTCAGTTAAAGAACAAACCAGTCTACTTATAAGGTTCAGAAATTATATGGCATCACAAATAATTTGAATAATTTATAACATTTCTCGATTTTATATTTTTAAATTATTACAATAAAATCGTTAAAGGCTTCGGATTCTGTTTGAAGGACTTAATCTTAAATCTTTCCTAAAATATGATATTTGAAACATGAAAAATTGTAGAAAATTGTATATATATCCAGTACGATATGCGAAATATATGAAATAGAGTGAAAATTGTTAATGGTGAAACAAAACTTTATAGCCTTTTTTATAGCGCTTTCCGCCATATAGCGTATAGCATATAGCATATAGTTAAAATATAGTAAAATCGGTTTGTTATATTTCTGGAGAACCAAATCCGGAACGTGACATCTATGTATTATTTGCTTTTTCTGTAGCTAGGATTTAGAAACATGCATTTGGTTAGATAATGTTTCCATACAGGAATGTAGTATATATCCATATATAATTTTTTGATTTGTTTTTGTTTTTTTTTTTTGTTTTGCTTGGCCCAAAGCAGTCGCTTAACATTGCCAAATATAATCTTTGAAGCTAAGCCTAAGTATTATCCGTGGGAAACTGACAAGAAAAACGCTTTCAATTTTCTAAATACTTCAACTATGATTTTAGGCTGAGGACTTTAGCTTAATCCAAATTTTAGTTAAGATTTGGAACAACATTGTTGGCACTGGCATATATTTTAATTAGATTACTACACTTTAATATAGATGTATATATGCATATGTATATATTTAAGATATATATTGATATAAGACAGTGAATGGACTTGGGTTGCCTCAAGCATTCTAGAAATGTTTTTCTGAATAACTTCGATCTAAGATGTTCGATCTCTATGAATAAACAAAAAACAACAAATATGCATGAAATCCCATTTGTTTAGATTGAATTTAGTTTTTTTTTTCAGAGTTGTTCAAATATGCAAAAGTTTTGAATCTGCTATTTGTAAGCTATGCTTAAATAACCAAGTCCATAAACGGTTTTTATTGATATTGTAAAAAGGCGACAAGATATCGAAAACCGGGTATATATATATTTCAAATTCAAGTCTCCATCTTTTTTAGATTTCGGACGGACAGGGATTGACTCAGTTTTAAAGGGACAACCATTATACTCTTTATACCAATCTATTAATGGGTTAAGGGCTTGAATACGTAATCCCCCTCTCTTTATCTTTCTCTTTCTCTCTGCCTTTGTTTAAATACTGTTGGGTTGGCAGGACTGAGGCACGCCTCGGGTGACTAGTTCCCTTTGATGGGGCATTCTAGCTGCATGCGGTTGGATCGGTCAGATACTATGGCAGCTTAGCCTGCGACCCGCTCACATGGTATGAGTGCGTGCCACAGTGCCCCGCCTCCGGGACTAGCTGAAGTAGCTGCGTCATAAGCTGATGAGCGTCGCCTTGCGCTGCGCCTCGAGGCGGATCTCCAGCATGGCATATGGAGGCACACTAATGACCAAGAGGACGACCAGCGCAATGATCTTCACCGATTCGCAGAGGAAGCCGTGGGCCGTAAAGGTGATGGCCAGGCCAAGGAAGCGCAGAGATTGAAGCGGCGCTGTCACTTCCGTGACATGTTCGTGCTGGACGTGATTCAGCGTCACCAGCGAGAGAAGCAGCGTCTCCCACATCCCGTTGCAGGCACCCCACGAGGCGGCAATAACATAGAAGAGTGCGCTGTCGTCGCTCGATGGCTTCCAGCTGGACAGGGCCAGCAGCAAGCATGAGTGGAAGAAGAAGCCGGCCACTGGAAAGGAATAAGAGAGCACAGAGGATGAGCCTTTAAGCTGTATAGAGGAAGGGCTGCTACTCACATATGACCACGATCCGTTTGGTGTGCCGCAGCAGCATGCTGAGCGTGCAGGAGACGATCAGCTGCATTAGACCCATGCCAATAATGGCGCCTGGTATCATGCTGATGCCCAGGGAGCAGGAAACAAAGGCGCGCAGAAAGTCGCCCAGCATATAGCCCTGCTCGGTGCCAACGAAATATGCCAGCGGTCCGGCAAAGAGCAGCGTGTCCGTTACATCTTTAACGGCACGCTCCTGCCGTCCAGGTCCCACCAGAGCCTGACGTCCCTGCAACGTGGACAAGAGCAGGGACAGCAGCGAGAGCAGGACGTATATCCAGAGAAGCGATTGACCGCCAGCCCGAGAGCCGCTCTCAATGAAGCCGGCATAGATGGAACGCGAGCCGTTAGGTGGCCAGCCGGGCTGCAGCTGGAGCGGGCACATGTCTGCCCCACAGATGCGTTCGCCATGTTCGTTACGATTGTAAAAGTCCTCCGGCTGGGGCCAATTTGTGGGGGACAAGCTGCCATTCGCCCCTGAGCCGCTGCCCGCCGAGCAGTTCCAATCATTGGCATTGCATGCAAGGAGCAGCGTGGCCAACAGGGCCCCGAGGATAATGCCCACATCCTGGGCAGCGCGAAACCAACGCGCCAGCCGGCGCACCTTCTGATCCCGATTGCAGAACATCTTGTGCTCCTCGTGCAGGGCTTCCGACGTGGTCAGCGTCGAGCAGTCGTGATCTTGTGAGCAGCTCAACTGCCCGCCATAGTAGACAATCAATGTTGCCTTGCAGCTGTTGGCCACGCTCAGCGTGAAACCGAGCAGCAGATAGGCTGGCACCAGCGTATAGATGGAGGCGTACAGATGCGCGAGCAGGAACAGCATTACGGCCAAACAGTTGAGTGCAAGCAGCGGAGTAAAGCCGTATCGACGGATCAGCTGGATGCCGGGCACACTGACGAAGGCCGCCATGAGGAAGAGGCCGCCCAGCAGCAGCGATCCAATGCTGGGGCCAATGGACAGCCACTGCTCCTGATGATGCCACACCGAGCTGGAGCCCTGGAGCGCTATTACCGGCAGCAGGACGGCACTCATTAGGCCGTGGGCTATGCTCAGGCAGCTGAATTGGCGCCACACCCGCTGACGGATGTGGGCGGGAACCTTGTGCCGGCAGTTGCGATTGTTCAGCGTGATCAGGCGACGAATCGAGGTGGCGCCAATGGAGCTGTTGATCGATTCCCGACGTCGGGATGCCGCCAATGCGGCCTGCACCTGGTACGAAGAGACGGGATTGATCCGATGCGAGCGCGTCGAGATCGGCGATGCCGAGTAAGCGGTCAAATGCTGAGGAAGAATATAGATATGTTTGCCAAAATATATGCATATATTATAAAGCAGGTCAAGGAAAGTGGTCGAGAGTGCACGACTAGCAAACACTCTCTTATCTAATCAATGCATATGAAAACAAAAAATTTAAAGGGTGGTTATCAACAAGGAGAAAAACCCATCCGTTTCACGCATATGTAATGAGTATAGAGTATTAAACTTGTTTAAGTAATGGCTATCTAACAGTCGGACACACCCGTACTGGATATCAGTTAGTCGGATACGCTCGCTGAAAGTACATTTGCCTTAAATTAATCTCCCCGTTTTGCGCATATTCAATAAGTATTGGGTATAAATGCAACTAAGCAAGACAAGCAACAATTTTAGCAAAGACTGGGTATCAGCTAGTCGGTCTCAATAGCCTGTGCGTCGAGCTGACGAACTTTAAAGGATGCGTCAGCTTCAGTTAACTGAAACGCATCACTAAGCCGATTGCAATCGACAGATTTGACTTTTGACATTTCCATTTGCGGCTTCCATTTGCGGATTACATATTTCGCTGCCTTGCAAGTGGGTGGGAGTCTGTAGGGAGGCGGGAAGAGTGGAGGCGAGGAGGGTTTTTCATCGTAACTCAATTTAAAATCAGGACCGGAATATGCGCAGTGACACTTCAAGTGTCTTTGTTTGCGTTTAATTACTTATTGAGCTAGTGGAGGCGTAAATCCAGTTTTCTTCTGATCTGACATTTGACCCCGAAACATAGCAACCACCCCCTCCTGGATGCGTGGCATTGAGCCAAATTGAATCTCAGTCTGAAGGCAAAAGCCAGAGACACAATTTGCAGAGGCTATAAATAAATACTCGGCCAGGATTATGCTGCGTAGATGTTGTGCAGTTTTCACAGCTAACAGAACATCCACCCAGTCCCACTGCCACTCCCACTCCCACTTCCACCCACACCATCTTCACCCATCAACAAGTAACTTTGACGCCCACGCACGCAACGACCCACTCACTTACCTCCATCAACTGCTCATCCCAAACGTTTTGAGGACCGCCTGAGCTGCGTGTCCGGGTGCGCAGCACGCGATGCCGTGTGGTCAGCGAGTGTCGATGCTGATGATGCGGATGCGGATGCGGATTCGAGTGCTGGTGTGGATGCGGATGCGGATGCATGTGCTGATGGTATGGATGCGGATATTTCTTGGTAGTCATCAAGCTGCCGGCCAGCCCCAGCATGGCAAAGCCGCTAACCGTTGTTGTTGTAGTCGAAGTTGTTGTTGCCGCTGTTGTTGTTGCTGATTCGACTGCCGCTGCCTGGCCTTTTGTCCCATTGGCACTGGTTATCTCCACGTGGCCATTGCCATGTCCATTTGCTGTCGTTGTGAGACTCAGCGAACCGCCGCTGATGCCACCGATACCCAGGCCAGCCATAATATAGGCATTGTACGAGGATTGCTGTAAAAAAAAATAAAAAAACAACAATAATTACTTCTCGATCTCAAAAGATATCGGAAAGCTTTCACGCGTGCCATTCTGTGCGTTAACATAAATCCAAGTGAATGCCATTACAGCATTCCAATTGCACTCTGAACATGTTCTTTCGTGCATCGATTATTTAACGATCAGCTATCGAGCTTACCTTTCGCTGCTGCGCAAATAACGATAATCGCTCGCGCTCACGACTCGTGTCCCTAGCGCGCTGCTCCAACAGCAATTCGTACTCTCTTCGCTTCTCTCGTTTGCGTTCCGCTTCCTCCAGTTCGTGCAAGTTCGGCAGGCTGCCCATTTTGAATTACCGTTTTTCTTTTTTGTGTTTCTTTTTGGTTTTTTTTCTTATTTTTTTGTGCAAATTTCGTGCTTTTCAAATTTTAATGCAATTTACATATATGTATTCGTCTTGTTTTGTGAGTGAGTGTATGCGTGTATATGTGTGTGTATGTGTGTCTGTGTCAGTTTAAATTTGGAGCAGCTACGACAAGCAGAAGACACGGCAGTTGCTGGATTCTACTTTAACTTGATGTTCCTGTTGTTCCTTGTTGTTGGCTGTGCATGCCGGAAACGGAAACGGAAACCATAGTGCGGACATGTTCTTCTCTTCTTTATCGCAAGCAAATATGTGAATGTGCGTAATTAACTGTTAGCGCATTTGATTTTCAATTGTCAACTGCTTCGTTGTCCTCACCCTCAACCCTAGCCTCGTTGTGGCCATTGCTACCGACGTCGACGTTGCCAACCGTTATGCATTTGCATATAAAGAGAGTGTGAATGCGAATGGGAGCGTGACTGTAAGAGTGTGGGTTTGTGTCGGTGTATGTGTTTGTTTTATAGTTAGTTTGTTTGGCCGCTCTGCATTAGCGAGTTCATTGTCCGCCGACTGCTGCCAATAGCAGCATCAGCAGCAGCGCAGTCAGCGCCAAACTGTAAATGGGGATGCTGTTATTATTTTGGTTGTTGTTGTTGTTAATGTTAAAAGGATATGCACTGTTTGCTATCTATTTTCCGATATGATGCGCTGGCCTGTTTAAAAATTGGAATAAATGAAAACACTGGTATTAGAAAAATTTGATTTTAGCCAAAACAAAAACAACTTTGCCTCCCACATATGTATGTATGTATGTATGTATGTATATAGATGCATCCATCGAAGTATTTATTTATATTTATGCATATACAAGAAGTGTTGTACACATATTGCATTTGGGTCAATGCCATGTTCCTTTGTCCCGTTGCCCTTCCAACAAATCCTATTCCAATCACTCACTCACACACACACAAAATCATCAGGTGTGTCCATAGAATGTATGCACATACAAACACGCAGAACGCAAAAATCTGAAAGCTGAGCTTGTGTGCATGTGTGTGTGTGCTTTGGTCTGCATTCATGCAAATAAGTATCTGCGTAGATATTCCTATATGCATGTATGTATGTATATACGTACACTTTACAGTTAATGCAGCACGCCTAAGAAGTCAACGGCTTATAATACTATTAAAATGCATGTATGTATATCAGCTACAGATAGATGTGGACCGATTTGGAAGCGCAATTTAAATATTGACGACCTTCGGGACTCGATGCTGCTATCAAGGCTACGGCACAGGCGTAATTAAGTGATTTGCAGGCCCTTTCCCCAGATCCTTCAGCCGGAAAGACAATGTTTAATCCAATCTTCATAAATATGCAATTCAAATTGGAAACCCTAACATTTTGAACACAAAATCCCAGCACAGGACATGCGGCCACACTGCTGCACACACACACACATAGATATGTATACATATGCGTAATAACATGCGTACATTACTGTGCATATGCGTGTGTGTGTGTACGTATGTATATAAAAATGCTTGTGTTCAATGTTTATTTGTTTTGCCGTTGCCTTTGGCTTTTGCTTTGTCTACGGCTTTAGTTTTGATTTTGCTTTCGCCTCTGCCTATATCTCTTCTTTCACTTCAACACTGTTGCACTTGGTATTGTTTTATTAAGAGGCTCACCTTGTAAATTGTTAATAAAACACAATAAAAAAAAGGACACTGTTTGGCAGATACAAAATTAAGGGCCGTTCCCGTTTTGATGTCTGTCTCGTTTGGCACTGTTTTTGCGATTGCTTTCGCTAGTCTCTCGTCTCGTCGCTGTTGACAAGGCTCAGCCATACGCAAACTCCTCCAATAGCGCACTGAACCAAAGCCGAACCCACTTGTGCTGCTGTTGCTGCTGCTGCTGCTGCTGTTGCTGTTTCTGCTGCTGCTGCTGCTGCTGCGGCTGTTGTCATCTCGCCATTGTGAAAATGGCCCTTGCGAGCAGCTGACATGCGCACTGATTGATGTTGATGCCATGCCCATGTAAACGCCGATGCGGCCCCCATCACCAACCTCACTCCGACACCCTCCCCCGTCCCTTTCTCCCGATTCCACAATCCCCTTTCATCCCTTTGCACGTCCTTCAACAGCATGCGGCTGGATATCCAGCTAAGCAGCTGCGTCTTTGCGGCTTCAAAAGAAAATAACAAACAAATTAAATTCCTCTTGTAATCAGAAACTTATTACAATTACGTTCAACAACAACTAGAACTTAATTAAACTGCATTAAACTTTGCTTTTAAATAAAAGTTAAACCTTACTGAGCATTTTATGTATCAAACCTTAACAATATTTTGTCAAATATATATGTACATACTTAATATTTGCTTTTGGCTAAACAATGTTGATCTCAACCTATATTATCCTAACCAATCATAATAAGATTAATTAACAAAAAATAATTACAATTCTAATAGAATATAAGATATACGAATTGAAACCAAAGTAGCCCCATAAAACTACATTTACTAGATGATCTTGAAACAAGTACGAAAACCCTAGGCGAGTATGCTAGACTGTTAGACACCCTAAACCCCATCAAATTTTGCTTACTTCTCTACACACTTTCAGAAAAACATACGCACAGTTACACAAACATAAAACACTCAGCGTTAAACATCTATATTCAAAAATTAAAAATATTTATTTTCCCAATGCAAATACTCAGATTTATACAAAATATGTGTCTCCTTTAGCTGAATAGTTAGTTTGATAACTATAGATCTTCAGATGGGAAGATATGTATGCTTTAATTACTAAGAGACGTCAAGCAAACGGAAAGAGTTGTCGATAATCGAAAATAAACTCGATATGTGCGTGCTATAAGAAAACCGACATACAAAATTTCAAGTTTTTAGCTCTTGTAGTTGCTGAGATCGACGCGTTCATTCATGTAGACAGACGGACGGAATGACGGACGGATGGACGGACGGTCGTACGACGGATCGACTCGACTGTTGATTCTGACCAAGAATATATGTATGTATTTACTCTATGAGGTTAACCACGCCCCCTTCTTACCTACATTTGTTACAAGAACATTATACTCTGTTCATCCATTTTAGTGTGTTCAAGGTATACAAAATACATACAACATACAACATACAACATACAACATTTGCAGTAGTTGAAAACGCGAATTAGGACTCTCGGTTGTGAAAATGCTTATGAAATAAGTGAGAAAACTCTAATTGGATGTAACCGACTTGAAGATACCCTGACCCCTGAAAAATGCATTCTAAAACAGCGTTCAACTAATACATGCACACATGCAGGATTTTCGCTACGAAACATATACATACATACATACATACATATGTAACTCTGCATTATCCCACCAAAAACATGAAAAATGCGGCGAGGCTGTAACTTTGTTCTTTATTATCCGATTTTAATTAAGTCTTTGTTAATGTTAATGCCACTAAATGTTGAATATAAAAAATAGGCAACTACAGAAGAATCTCGATTCTTGTCCGCAATGAAAACTTGGCTGTTTGTTGTTGCAACTACCGAATCTTCGATTTAATAACACTAAAAACATTTCTAAATACATTGTTTTATTTAAAACTTATAATAATTTTTAGTTTCCTTTACTAGAAGCAAGTAACAAAAGCTGCAGTAGCTTTCCTCGTTATAATTTCTTTCTTATTGAATACCACAATATTTTATTCAATAAAAGATTCAATATCGTCAGTAATGTATTGTGCATTTAAATCAGTAGGATCAATATTCAACATCCTAGAAATATTGATTTCCAAATAAACACATTAACGGAAGCAAAAACAAAGTAAGGTGCAAGAACGGAGGTCAAAATTATCGAAAGTTCCAACTACAGAGTACGTTATATAAACATTTTCGTGTAGTAGAGAACAAAGCCGAGCGGGTATATGCAAGAATCGACATTCGACTTTAAAAATAAGTTTTTTCAACAAGGAGGTTTTCAAAATTTAAAGCATTTAAAATGTGTATTTTCAACTATAGTACATATATACATAACACTAAGTTTGGTAACTCCAGCTCTTATGACTTACAAGATGTGCTCGAATAACTTAACGAGCTATCGATAACAAGCCAACGGAAGGAGTGATCGGTTATTTATAATAAATCCGATCTGCGTGTGATATAGGAGAACCAGCGCATTATAATCAAGCATCAAATTCTTCTGTCTTTTTTATAACATTTTTACAAAAATACATTTTTTGTTTTTTTTATTTATTTTTTTGTAGAAATTTGGTGTTAAATTTATTTAAAACTAATTGCAAATTGGCTAATAAACGTGCATTATAAATTTTATTTTGTGTACATTTCACAATATATATTAAATTTAAATAGATAGAGCATTTGGTGGAGCTTTACCTGCGCCGATACATCTATATATAATCATTCTAAATATAACGTTACATAAAACTAATAGAGCATTTAATATATATAGAACACGATCTGTAATAACCGAACGATTGAAATGCATAAGAATTATAATAGCATGCACAAAAGCTATAAAATATGTATATATATATTTAAATATATACATATACATTTATTGACAAATCCGGTCAGTTTAACACTAGCCTGTTGTGCATGCATTACAGATAAGATGTACATATAATTTATATATCAGTATTAGAGTTACAAATTGCAAATGTTTTTCAGTTTGGAATACAGAATTAGATAAATGTTTCGCTTTGAGCATGACCTTAACAATTAGACAAGGTGTTCCTTTAAGAGGGGTGTTCGGGGTTCAGGTGGTCCACAATTGTAGACTCTATATAACGAGAACTACTTTGTAATTAAATAAAATTGATTTCGATTCTGCTTGAGAACGAACAGCCTCCATGAGTGCGTTCCGTTTACGGCACATTTAACAAACAATGTCGGATTCACCGAGCGATCGGGCTGCGCTCTGAATTTAGTTGCTGCCCTCGTTCTGGAAGCCAAAATTCAGATGCATATTGCACCAGCGCATGTGTTTTTCTCCCAGCCGGAACTCCGTCCTGCGCACAGCGACCAGAAACGGATGCGAGTCACAATCGAATTTCCGCAACTCGTTGGCCTGACTGCCGCTGGCGGGCGCCAAATACAGACCCGGACCGCTGGCCAGCCCCGTTAGAAGGCGGACACACTGTTCCACAATGAACTTGAGCGACGATCGTCGATGCAGCTCAAAGCAGTCGCGTGCTCCGTACATCGCACGCTGCTCTGCACACAGACGCATATCGCTGGCAGCAACATTGCAGCAGAAGAGAAAGGAGCGTAATCTCTGAGCACTGACGCTGCTTCGGTTCAGATTGGGCAATAACAGCTGCAGTAGCGGCTCCTCATCGTCATCGCCTTTCGCATCTGCACTCCCATTAGCTGTTTTCGTGTGCAGCTCGTACTGTGCAAGCAGGTCAAGCAAACTGGCCCAGTGTGGCTGCGACTCGTCGGCCATGTAAAAGCACAGCTCGTAAGCGCGATTAAGCAGCACTTGACGATAGTGATAGCTGCTATAATCGCTAATGTGCTTACGAATAAACTTTTCCGTGCGCATGAGCTCCGCCTGCAGCAAACATGGCGCATTTTGCAAAACCCACTGGCGATGGGACCAGGCATGATAGTTGCTGGCACATCGATCGGCGGCGCGTTCGCATATGCTGATCTCGTGTGGCCAATCGATTGCATCGGCGCCTGAATTGAGCAAAGCAAAGAGTCTTATTTAAAGCTTAACATATTGACAAAAACACCCAGGCAATCACCTACTTTGAAAGGAATACAGCCAGCGACGATAGGCGAAAGCCTCATTTGACTTTGGCTTTATGGATAGCACCAGGGCCGAGAATTGTAGCTCCTTGTTGATGCTCAAGCGATTTTTCTGGACCAGCTGACGCCGTATGTGCCAAAAGGTTGTCACATCGGGATTGATCAATAGCGCCACATTCAGATACTTGGCCAGTGAGTCGCTCTGCTGCTGTTGCTGGAGTGTGCGCAACTGTTGTTGCATTGTTTGCCGCCGATGCGAGATGAGCGTGCGATGCGCATGATCATAGACATGCTGAGCGCACCATGACTCCAGTCCCAAGTTGTGATCAACGTGCACTACTGGCGATTTATTGCAATTCGTCTCCATTGGTATGATCTCAAACGAGGATCTAAAAAATATTTATATTTATTTGAATCAAATGTTCAGATATTACTTACAGGTCTGCATCCTTGAGAAAAACAGCATTTATGTCTCGTATAATTTTCTCGCACAGCACTTTCTTCTCATTATTAAAGTCTACATTTATTTCGTCGTCCATTTTTAAATGCTCCGCTTCGATCGATGTGTTCCTCTCCAGCTTCTGACGCCTATTGATCGTTTGCTTTCTATTCAATTGTATTGGGCACATTTATTGCTGTCAATTAAGATTTGCCTTTAAATTCGCCACATTTCATGCGTTCTGATAGTCTCTTTTGTTTATTTTCATCAAGCCAGGCACGAGCCCATCTTCGGTTAATTAATAGATTCACCAGTTGAGCGCTTTTGGCTGGAGAGGGAAATGTGTGGAAATGGTTGGAAGCGTTACAGTGACATTTGGTTGGCAGTGTCCAAAATATATATATATCTCTTTATATGCATATGTATATATATATCGTTCACATTTAAAACGAAACAAGGCGAAAGCGTTCCGACAACGTCTGTGGTGATCAATAAATTTCAATTAAAATTAAATCTATTTGGTGTCTATTGTTGCTGCTGCTGTTGTCGTTGTTGTTGTTTGTTTGTTTGTTTTTAACGAAGCAGCGTTGCCGCATACGCCAATTTTTTGTCAATCACTCATAGCTGTAGATCTATATTTGGCTTCAATTCGCATAATGCGCTAACGGAACACGTTAAACAAATTATTTCGTAAATAAATCTATCTTTCTTGTTGTTATTGTTTTAACTTTATGTATCGATACTTAACATGAAAGCATCGAGTAAGTGTTCAATGCACTGCTTCTTAACAGCTTTCTTATAAACTTAACATTTATGTAACTTACATATGTTTAACTGCCTAATACTGAAAAGTGTAAATTGAATTTAAAAAAAAAAATAAAAGAAAAAAACTTTAAATTGCAATTAAGTCAAATTTAATTTTTTTAGTTTTGCAAGTTAGATAAAATTACAGAATGCTGCTGCACTTGTGCCCTGTTAAATACGAATGTGACCAAACAATAACCACCGATATTTATCGATAACTATATCGAAAATTGCAAATCCATCATATTGTTGCTTTCCACGTGCGCGCGCTGACGCCAATTGACGACCACAACATCAATAAGATGAATAACTTTCAGCCACTTAATGTAAGACGGTTTCAACAAAAGGCCCAAGTTGTCACCCCCGACACAATATACTGGGACCGTTTAGCGGTAAGCATTCTACTTTTTTATATTGTTGCGAATACCTAAAGTAAACTTTCGAACTCATCCAACAGAAACCGGAGCTGCTTAAAGAACACACAACAATAGACTACATAGACTTCAGTCCTAGTGATCCGGACAACTTTGTGCTGACATGTTCGGTTCGCGTGCAAGTATACAATCTGGTTACAAAGCTTGTGGTCAAGAATTTGTCTCGATTTCAAAAGACTGCATACGGTGCAACCTTTCGTCAAGACGGCCGCCTGTTGGCTGCCGGCGACGAAGAAGGTCATGTAAAACTATTCGATACAACCAGCCGAAACATATTGCGCCTGTTCAAGGGCCATAAGGCACCCGTGCATCGCACCTTCTTCACGGCCGACAAATTGCAGCTGGCCAGTTTTGCAGATGATAAATCGGTTCGCCTCTGGGACGTGGCAAACGAAAAGGTTGTGAAAACGTATGAAGATGCACATAGTGATTACATACGTGCCGGTGCAATGCATCCGCAGGCCTCACATATGTTCGTCTCTGGAGGCTATGATGGTAAAATTAATCTATTTGACACGCGCGCAGAGCACGCCATAACACAAACACTGGATCACGGTAGTCCCATTGAATCGATGCTATTCCTGCCTACCGGTTCGATATTCATCACAGCCGGCGGCACACAAGTGCGCGTATGGGATTTGATAAGCGGCTGTCGCCTGCTCACGACCATGTCTCAGCATCACAAGACGATAACGTGTCTGCGTTTAGGCTCTGATGGCAGACGTTTGCTCTCCGGTGGTCTGGATCGCCATGTAAAGATCTATGATGTTAGCACATACAAAACCGTCCACACGTTAACTTATCCAAATGCGGTAGTCAGTCTGGGTGTTGCTGCCAAGGATCAAGCTGTCGTTGCCGGCATGGTCGATGGTCTCGTTTCTATAAAGCGAATGATTGTTGAGAGCAAACCGAGTCATCTTAAGCAAATCAAGGCAACCCAAAGGCAAAGGCACCTAAAGAAAATGGCTCCCCCAAATAAAACCGCAGATGTTGATCATATAGTAACCGAGAAAAGGAAGAAACTCAGCCTGAAACCATTCGATGTTCATCTGCGAAAATACAACTACAAAAAGGCTCTCGATTGTGTGTGCACACCAAAGAACATGGCGGAATTTCCAGAGCAAATTGTGGCCGTCATTACCGAGTTGCAACATCGGAGTGCTTTGGAGGCGGCGCTCACAAATCGAAAAGATGCAACTATAATCAAATTTATAGATTTTCTATGCGAGCACATGGGTGAGGCACGATTTATGCGAACGCTTCTCAATGCCGCAAGCGCTCTGATGGATGTGTTTGAGAACAATGTATTTGGCTACAACAAAAGAATGGTCGCAGCCTTGGACCGACTCAAACAAACGATGCAAGCCGAGATAAAGCTGACTTGTCAGCTTCTAGAAATTAAGGGTGCGCTTGAGATGATCATTGGAGGTGCGCTGGACAATGAGCCGATTGCAAAAGTTAGCTACACACAGTATAAGCCAACTAAAATGCATCCCTCGAAGGCGGCGTCCAACTATGTAGTAATTGTCGATTGACCCATGCCTAATCCTAAATCTAACTCGTAAGCGCATATTTTTTTAGTTCAATCCACGAAGTGGATTAGATTCATTTACTTAAGATGAACGTTTCGCCAATTTCAAAAGTGTACAAAGCTAAGGTCTCGTTCACTTAAATGATTGTTAGAAAATAAAGAAAATATAATAATATATTAAAAAGAAAAGATTTATGGTTTTTGTTAAATATTCCTTTCTTATTATTTCCATCAGCTTTATTATACGTAATGCTGTTGATTGGTTTCGTTTTTGCAATTATTTTTATTGGGTTCCGTTTGTTTGTTTGTTTGTTTTGTTGTTGTTGTTGTTTTCTTTTGTTTATTCCTTATGGTACGATTATTTGGAAAGACGAATTTACAGTTAGAATTTGCTTACGCTCGTGGTGTTTGTTTTTCAATTTTCGTTAACTTCTCTGTTTTCGCTTCGTTTCGCTTAACGTTTATCTCTTCTAGTTGTATATGCTACACATATGTATATTTATTTATATATATATATATATATATATAGATAATTGTTTACGTTCTATCACTACATCCGCATTTGCAATCCCTTAAAGCTATAGAGAAATATATAAGGTTACATGTTTGATAACTAAAAAAATATTAGTGTATTACGTCACTTAACTAATTACAATTAGGTATGCGGGTGTGGGTGTGTGCAGGTGTGTTTATATGTGTTCTTCTCCTGTTCTAATCGCCCATCATTCCATTTTTTAAGAACAGAAACAAATTGAAGGTAATTCAAACGAAATTCAACGTATCGACACAGTGTAGCAACTCCTGCGATCAACGGTACATTTACATTACATATACATATGCATAAATTGCCTTTACATTTACACACGGCTGCTGTTGCAATCGTTTTCGTTATCATAATCGGCCATTGTTAATTATTGCCGCTAACTGTACAATTTTATCGTTTATAGATAAATTATTTTTCTTTTATATATATAATTATATCGCGTATATATATAAAAGAAATTTATATATATATATATATATATATATATATATTCATACATATATATATATATGTATGTATATTTATATATATATATATATATAATTGTATAATTCAAAGCAACTTATCTCAATGGATTTGAGGGTGTAGTCTAAAAAACTTAAAACAATGCTTATACAGACAACATAGAGGATTAAAGAAGCACAAAATGATTTTGCTTCTATTTTAACTATACATAACATACATTATAAAGAGACGAGACAGAATGCTAACTTAAATGTTTTACAAAATACAATACGAATTTTTAAAAAATTTATAAATACATTACCTATGCATAATACATACATACATCGTAATTAGATTAACAGACAAGCAAACGCATTTGTTATCAAACGATAATGACAGAAAATTTAAATATTACAATCTTAATTCGATTTATTTGCATATGTATGTATCGTTTTATGCATGTATATATGCAAAAATTTCGCAAGTACACACAAATTGCAGAACTTAAACGTGAACGAAGCAACGTTCATTTTACAAATAATATTTGAATGGCGGGTTCGATTTGCATGCTCATACTACTGCGCCTACTGCTGATGACGCTGCTACTGTTGTTGATGTTGGTTTTGATGTGATTTTTGATGATAGTGTTGATGTTGATGATGTTGTTGTTGTTGTTGTTGTTGTTGTTGTTGTTTCTGCTGTTGCTGCTCCTCCAACTTCTGCGTCTACTGATACACTCTGATATGGCTTGTCTAGCCACATGTGTCTGGTTTTGTTGGAGTAGGTGTTTTTTATGTGGATGAGCGGCGACATTTGGCAGACCGTTCCTTATGCTTACAACTTAGAAAACAATAACAAATCTTAGCCATCCTCCTTCGGCGGCGTAAACCAGCCTGTCAATAACAACAACAAAAATTAACACAATTAAAAAAGTGTAAGCAATATAATTTAATTCGATTCTATTTACCATTTTTCTCGTGGATCTGCACTAGCGACTTGAAGCTTTGTTGTGCCCGTGCTAAACTGTATTGGCCCTGTGTGAGCGCCTGCAATCAATAGAGTAGTGAATATGTTTTTATATTGGCCTTGGAAATTACTTACCTTTGTAGCACCAAATTGTATCCGCGCTTTGCCTTTGACCAGTGTCGCGGCAATTTGCATGATTACGGCTTCGACTGTGTAGGCGGAACTCCAGCCTTGTTTGGTCAGCAGTTCCATGCAAATGGCACCGCCGATGAGCACATAGCCACCTGATTAAAACAAGTCAATAATTATCGTATTGCTTTTTATCGATTGACTGCAAAAAATGAATCCCACCTGAGATGATTGGATGCACGACACGAACAAAAGGCGGCTCAAATGGATACGTCTCCTTGAAGAGAATGTTGAGCAGTATGCTATCCTTGCCCTCCTTCTCTTTGAGCTGCAACAAATCGCTATGTAGGGGACTGTCAGGATCCACAGACTTGAGGCGTATATTCCACTCGTAGATGGAATCGTTGACGAGCTCAATCGAGTACATGTTCTTCTTGAATGCATCGGATCGATAAATATCACGTAGTTCTTTCATGAGGCGATCGGTTGCCTGCACTGAACCAGAAACTGAGCCCTGAACACCAATTAAAAAGAGATGAAATGAATATGAGTGAAACAGAACTATATATTATATATACATGGAAAGAAACACATATATATTGAGTTATACGCACTTTTAAATAGTCTTGTCTTTGACTTTGACGCAGTCTTTCTAAAGTCGCTAAATGTTCCACCTCCATGTCATCTTTCTGCTTAGAAGGGATAAAACAATTATAAGGGAAAGTTTTGGATGTTATTTTTTGATTTGATACGCACTTTATTTGTATTTCTAACATCATCCATTTCCAAAGGTAGGTCTTCATCGCCCTCACTTTCCTGTTCACTCTCGCCGATTGGGTCCTCAATCTCGTCCTGATCGGAATCGGTCTCCTCGTTGCCATGCGGGCCGGATCCACCGCCAACGCCCCCGCCACCTGAACGCTCCAAGCGTAACGGCGATGCGGAGGGCGGTGGCGTTTGCAGCGGCAGCGTTAAATTATCAATATCGGGTGGCAGTGGAACATTGTGTAAACGGCACAGCTCTCGCAGCAATATGCCAACCTGCAAATGTAATGGGATTAGTTGGCAAGACAACAAATTGGAGTATAAAACTTACCTGATTAATCACATGATTATCGCGGCCATTTGTGTTGCTAAGGATTTGTACGGCATTCGTAACGCTCGTCTCTTCGCTCTCAGCAAACCAAACTGGCGGCGATGATGGATACGTTTCCTGTAATAAGAACAAGTACGGATATTAGAATAGAATATGTATATATTGAACACATATGAATGTTATCATATATGTTTGGGGAAACTCAAGCTCTTAAAGGTATAATATATTAAATGATTTTGAGGAATAATTTTTTTCTGTGACAGAAAATTAAATTAATCAAATCTTTGAAAAAATATAAGCCCTGGCAAAATATATTTATAATCTATATCTAATGTATGTATACCAGTATTTACATAGAAAAAAATCAAGGATCAAATTAATAGCTTAACTTTAAGAATACTTGTAAATTCTGTTTTTGTCAATACCCAATAAATTCCAAGAAAATATTATATTTACGAATTACAGAATTTTCGATTAATGGAGATTTCGATATAACGAAATCTGAATGTGAATGTGGATGCTACAGCGGGTATAGCAAAAGCCGCGAAACAGCTTAAATGAAATTACGTATATGTATAACCTTTAATTAGATCGTTGAACCAAAGCTGAGTCGGAGTTGAGTTGAGTTGAGCTGAGCAAGGGACAGTGAGAAAGGTAGCAGCGAACTTGGCAAGTTGGCAACTGTTGTTGAAGCGCAGGGCAATGAATCATAAATTATTGAAGCACGCTGCCCCTAAATAAGAATCGACAACAGCACGATAAAACGAAAAAACAAAAGGTAAACCAAAAAACAAAACAATTAAAATAAACAAGAAGATTGAATACTCTTCCAAAAGAGATGTACAACGGAATGCTGTATCTTTAAATATAATTTTGCATATAGCTTTGTTATGTGTTTTATTTTTATTATTTGTACGATTGAACATAAAAGGGTTTTTATCAAAATGATGTTTTCATAAAAATCTATATAAGATAATAGACCGGTTTCTGTCGAATTTAATTATAATAATCGGATCATATATTAGAAGCAACTTAAACAAAAATGTTTTTTTTTTTTTTAAACAAAAATCTATTTTTGACCGATTATTCATATGCCTGCTATATATTTTAAAGTTGTTGCGAAACATCCATGGAATGACTCCACAGTTTCAGATGGCTACAAATAATATCACATACATCCATATATGCTAATGCTTCCAGGACAATCCCATATTCATTGCGTTACAAATTGCTTGATAAAACTGTTATATACTTTGTAAGAGTAAAGAAACACAAAGATCTAAACGAAAACCTGATCAAACAAGAAGCAAAGTTTGACTAGGAAGTACCCCGAACATGATACATACATACACTAAATCTCATGCACGTCGAAGCTTTTTTTTAAGACTTTGTAAATACTTCTTTAAAAAGGATCAGGATCAAAAACTTAGTCAATCCAGCCTTCCCTACTATCCATTTCTACGTCTATATATGATTATGTTGCTCTTAGGACCTATTGAATCTGATGAGTTAAATATGTAAGCATAGCATTTATTTATTTTTATTTTAATTTTCAAAAAGAAACAATCTTTGATTTATATACTACCATAAGTTTTATTAAAACCGGACAATATACAACAGTTATTCAAGCAAATACATATGCACATATGTATATAGAAATTGAAAAAGCATTCGCGCTCTTTTGTATGTATGTGTAGTTGCTGCATAACTTGGCAACTCAAAATGTGGTTCAGAAAATCTCCTGATGAATCACTCACCACAAGAGCAATCTTTGTTAAAACTATATAGATTTTATGCAAACAGAAATTATAACTAAATGGGCACAAAAAGTATCGATTGGACTGTGCGTAAATTACCAGCTAGTCCGTTAGTTAGGATATAAGGTTATGTTGATATGTACAGGAAAGTATGATTGTAAGCTTTATAAAAATCGTATAAGAACTTGTATGTGATACTTACCGTTATGTTTGCATGTATGTCGTAACGTTTTCCATTCTTATCGATGAACCTGCACAAAAGTTCGTCTACGCTGGAATTGAGTATCTGAAAGCGGTCGTGGTTTTTCGGAAAGATTTTCTCCAGTGTTTTGATTTCTTGCTTGAGTGTGTTAAGGCACGCCATATTGGCGGGCAAGGCACCGTGACAGCAGTCAGTCACGGATTCGTCTCCCACCGGAGCCCGTTGTGCCGTTAGCCCGTTTGTGTGTGTGTGATGGCAGCAATAGGGGAGCAGATAGCACCACTAACTACTACTACTAGCATACAAACACTGGCACGGTAACGGACACGGAGACACGCAGAGGCACAAGCACAGGCACAGGCACAGGCAGAGGCACAGGCAGAGGCACTCGAACATGGACAAACACACATGCACCTGTTTAATGCAATCGTCTGAATGTCGCACTGCTCTTTGTTTTTAATATTATTTGTTTTTGCCGTTGTTCGTAGTTTTCTTTTGTTTTTTTTTTTTTTTGTTTTTGTGACTTTTGGATCCCTTGGTCAGACTCTTTCTCTCCCTCTCTCTCTTTTAATCGTGCTGTGCGTGCGGTCGACGGAAGGTGGCGTTCGTCTTGCTGTCACTCGTTTTATTTAAAGCTAGCAAAGGCTGCTGTTCTTCAGCTATCTTTCTCTCTCTGTTTTTTTTTTTTTTCTTTTATTGAGCTTATTTTAATTATTTTGTTGGAGGTAGATGAATTATACTGTTATTAAGACAGCAGCAAGGTAAGGCAAAATAATGAACATCATTGACATCGGCTACCCATGCACGACTTCTATGTGTTTATTGTTGCTTGCTGCTAAAATTGGTATTATTCTTAAAATTATTGGTGTTTTTGTTATTGCTATTTGTTTTTGCTGAACTCCACTTGACTAAGGAGTCAAGGCACAATTCATACGTCTTCTGCGCCGCCCCCCATACGGCATGCGCTCTCCTATTGTCACAACGCTTTCGCTCTCCTTGCGGCGTTTTGCTTTGTGGCGTCGTTCCGTTTTGCTGGTGCTTTGACTTTCAGCAATATCCTGTCTCGCTCTTGCTTTCTATTGGGGTCCTTGGATTGGCATCACTCTGCGTATTTAAAAACGATAACGATATAAGCACGTGTTTCATTTGCAATCGTTGCAAACAAGAAAATAACAACAAAGCATACACACAAAAACAATAATGTTTCTTAGCAATCAAAAACAAAATAAACTAAATACTTTTACCACGGCTGCCTTTTTTTCACCTGGCTACGTCAGCTTTTATTTAAATACATATGTTTATATATATACATATATATCTGAGCATAAATAATAAATGCGAAAATTTAAAAATTAGTTTTCAATATCATTTCTAATTTGTGCTTTGACCTAACTCGTTTTTGTTTTAATACAGCTGTTTATATTATCCTTTGTATAACTTATTGTGTTTTATTTTCTAACCCACAATTTAAATGACAAATTCAATTCAAAATGGAGAAACAAAAGCAATTTGTTTAATTTACTGTTTTAAACTCAGCTATTCGCTTCTCTTTATTCGTGCAAAAAAGTCAGTAAGAGCTATGGAGATCAGCTGCCGCAGCGCATAGTAGAATGAAAGCGATTTTCTCCATGCCAAAGACAGTATACCTACACAGCTACAATACCTCTGTGTGGACTCAACAAAAACTGTGTGCGATAACGATTTAAATGCGATGCTTTAATTTTTTGGCGCCTCTGGTGCTGCAGTGCACCGCTCAAAGCTTATGTTCACGCCGACTGAAGGCAGCTAAAAAAGAGAAGAGAGCGCTCGAATTGAGTGTTGCCTGCCCAGCTGCTGGACTGACTGGCTGAAGACAGTTCAATGTAAAAACTCACGAACACATGGATAGTTACACACACATGTTAATTTATATATATATATATACATATAAATATATGCAAATTCATACATATGTGCATAAATGTTGACATGAACATGAGTATATCAACTAAATGGTAATGGAAATAATTTTTAATGTTTCTCTATTGTGCATGTACGCAATAATCCACAGAAATATGTGAACGTATACTTTTCACTGTTGTCTCTGATAGCGTCGCCGCCATGCTGCACTTTGTTATATTCAATCTATCTTATCCTGCACTTTACACATTCAAAACAGAAAAAACAGTGAGAGGAGATGAAAACGCAGAGCTCCTTTGTTTGCGTATACCAAACACACACTTCCACACAGACGCAGACGGCACACAGACGGATGTACGCAGTGAACAGCAATACGC
>JBAMCK010000318.1:600000-1030009 GCA_037075185.1 Drosophila pseudotalamancana | reverse complement strand
TTTCAGATGTCGATGGGTTCAACCAGCTGGCCGATATTGATTAACAGTTGCATGCAAACACACACCAAGCTCTTTTTTACTGCTTTTCTTATGCCGTGCCATAATACGCGACTAATGCGTTAATACCATCAACTAAACTATATATGTACAAATGCGCACACACACATACATTCACAACTATGAGAGCACACACAGAGAACAAATGAGAAAGAGAGAGAGAAAGAGAGCCGCCCTGGCCACCCTCTTTCACTGGTGCTCGTGGTGTTTGGCTTTGCGCAATTTTGTACGCTCAACCACACACACACACACACACACACATTTACACACATTTACACACTCACACACACGCGTACACATGTATTAAATCGTATTCAGTGTCGGCATTACAACTACAAACAACTTACCCATTGCGAGAGATACTGCTATGCTCTTCACACTAGCGCCTGCAATATGGGGGAGGGTAACACACACAAACACACGTACGTATAGAAAGCAACAACAACAACTATAGAAACGCACAGGTCACCACTACTAACTTAGCCAGCCCCTTCACTTCACTTCACTAACAAATTTTTTTTCTGCTTAGATTTTTTTCTATTTGTATCTTTCTGGTATGCATTCGCAATTCACGTGTATTTATGTATGAATTGTAGGTGGCTAGCGCTGTGTGTATGTGTTTGACGCGAGCTCGATGCGCATTCGGCTTTTTTACATTCACAAAATGGTATATATGTCCAAATGACCAACAAAATCACAGTGTATATATATATATATATTTTTTTTTAATTTTTCTTGTGCGTCTTGCTACGGTTGATTAACGAATATATATCCCAATTTGATGCTATTTAAAAAAACCCCGCGCAGCAACAAACACCACCGACAAGCGACGACGACGGCAGCAACAATACGACTATCTTTTAAATGAGCCGCATTGAGAGAATATCTCAGATACAATTAGAGATGAGCCAGCTGGCAAGACAGACTATCGACTACGACCACCAAACTATCTATCGATAACAGAGGCGGTTATTCTAAACGGAAAATTTGATTTTCTTATAAGTTTTATTTTGTTTTGTAATGCGTTTTGCGTGTACATTTGCACAATAAGCTTTCTTAGACATTAGAATAATAATAATAATAATAATAATAACATTACTAACAAAACTATTACAGTTAGAATAAAATTTATAATTCATAATCACCCACATTGGTGCACTTTTTCACAAGTTAAAATTTAATAGTACATCGAGATTTTGCATAGTTTAAAAGTACATACATACTTAGGTAATTATAAGAATCATATACATACATATATAATTTACTGTTTCTTAATTTCATTTTTTTAATTCATTTTTAATTTCCATTCGCGCTACGGCCATACATTCGTAAAAGATGCTCATTTTCCAAGTAATTTAAACTACTGTGTTATATTGAAATATAATGTTTTCTTTTCTTATTGTTTTATAATGTTGACAATGCATAGTCTGCTCCCAGCGGTACTCGAACAAATTTGACTAAAATCCACTAACGTTAACGTGGAAACGGATATGAAATATGTATGCATGTATGTATATATATGCTTATATGTATATATTATTCAATTTATGTATTTTAGTACTTTGCTGCTTAACCTTTAGTTTGCCTGCAACTACAACTTAATAACTGCTATGTTTATATGCGTACATACAGTTGTGTAGATATACATAGATATATATATATATATATATATATATATATATATATATATATATGTATATATATATATCTGATTTTATTCTATATAGATTCCATTAGCTAATTGCATGTGCTTAGGAGCTGCTATTGTATTCAAATCAACCGATTTTAACTGTTGCCTGCTACCAAATTAAAATATAAATTACGTTTTTTCTTTTTGTTTTGTATATGTTTAGGCTTTCATAACCAATCCATTTCGAATCCATTAACCAAGCAAAAATTGCAATTAGAGGAGAACTTTGACCTTTGTTTATTGTCTCCCACTCTATTCTTCATCTGAGTCGCCATCGCTCGAGTAATGGGTAATCTGCGGTCGACGCACAAACGGCGCAGTTATCACTTGTCTAAAAGTTAAATCAATACATTGAACTATTTATTTAAGTATTATATAAAATCAATATCAATTAACAAAGCTCCACTTACGCAATGCGTCTATAATGATTCAGCCACTCCTCCAGCATTTGTGCCACCAGCAGTGGTCGCTTAGATAACTTTTGCTGTGCAACTAACAGTCCTCCATCCGTGACACAAACATCTAGCCACTGACGCATCATTGTCTCCTCATTGCCAACCTGTAAGTAGGAACAAATCAAGTCAAGTCACTGATAAATCACATTCTGTCTGTTCAAATTCACCTCCGACTGTGTAAGAAAATGTATGGGCAGCAGTTTTAGTTCGCAGTCCATAAGCGGCAGATAAGTTACATCCTCGACATCATCGCGACGTCCATCGATCCGCGAGAATGGCTCCATAGGCACCAGTGCACTGAAGTGGCCCCTAGTGTAGCCCAACGCAATGGGCGATTTTGTACAAAAGTTTTGTTCCCAGAATAAAGGTAGATACACGCCTAAAAAGAAATAATTCATGAATTTAAAATATATCACAATTATGAAAGTAACAAGCCTTATGAGAAAAGGCTTTCCAGAACTAATAATACATGTAAATAAATATTTGGCGATCCGAGACACTCCGACATATGCTCGAAAGACGTACAAAGACGGACATTGCTAAATTGGCTCCTCTGTTCAAAAAAATACTTTAAGGAAATGAAAATGTCTACTTTAATGCATTATACATTTCGGGACAAAATATTAACACCCAATTAATACGATATTTATCTGTTTTTCCAAAACGCACCTTCAAATCGAGCATAGCCAATATCCTCGCCCCGAAAGCTTTTCACGTATTTGACGCCATAGACAATGATTGGACGTCTTAGGATGTGGGCCAAGGCAAAGATGTGCAGCTGTTCCAATGAAGAACCCGGTTGGCTTGCCAGCGATAGGAGGGTGCTCCAGTCCTCCTCCCACTGGGAGTCCTCAAGGGTAAAGTGCAGCATGGACGCCTGCAGCATTTCATACTCCTTCCAACGGGTAAAGAAACTGAAATTATACAAAAAAATACTGTGAGTGAACCGTTGGTCATTCTATTTGATCCACTTACACATGACCGCACTGGTGCAAGGTATCAGCTAAGGCGCGCCTCAGTATGTTGTCCCGATCGAAAACACCCCACGTAGCCTGCATGGCCGAATCCAGTAGGCAATCACCAGCACTACGGTTCCAAAGCACCAGCAGACGTGAGCTCAAGCGTGCAGTGATCTCCAGAGACCAGTTGAGTGCCGGCGGCGGCATCTCAAGCTGTTTTTGGGCATCACGATCCAAGAGCTCATCGTACAGCTGCTCCTGTATAGGTATAGGCAACTCTTCAATCTCTGAAGGCAGCGCGAATGTAGCATGTTTCTGAACATAATGACAAGGCAGGCCGGATTTTCGTATGCGTAACGTATTGGAAAAATGACGTCGTATATCCGCTGCCAGATCGGGCGCTACATATGAGGGCACACGCTTTATACCTGGCCCAGAGCCAGAAATCTGTGCCAACAGCATAGGCAGCATTTCCTCACGATGGAAACGTATGGCCAGATGGATGAGCGTGTGGCCCACATCAAAAGCCGAATTACGATTTAGTGCAGCAATTTCGTTACTGGTCAACGATCGAGCTGGATTACCACCGCACGAAAGGTAGGCCTCCACCGCACTGTAGTTATTTTCCACAACGCCTAGGCACGCATTCAACCATTGCCAGTCGACCTGACGTCTAATCTGACGTTGACGACGTTCCTGGCGCTCCTGCAGCGTATCACAGTTGTTGATGGTTTCCGAAGATCCTGTTGCCAAAAGAAAGAATATGTATAAAAAGAACAAGGAGAAGAATAAGATATTAACCTACCCAGTTGGTAAATATGCTTTTTGTTGAACGAATTGTTGACACTAACTGTGTCCGTGTTCTGCTGCTGTTGTTGCTCCTCCTGTTGATTCAGCTGCTTGTTGCTTCCTGAGATGCTGGCACACGCATGTAAATCACACTGTGAGCCCGAGCCACTCAGCTCCCGTGTTTTTCCGCACATGGAGCATTTGAGACTTTTGGGCCAGTTCTCGTAGGTGCACGACTAAAAATGACTTGAATATATTAGACATATAATCACATACAAGCAAATCCAAACCACTCACGTTACAAGCCCATTTAGCCACGTAACAGTGCTTCTGCTGCGAGGAAGAGTTCTGCTGCTGTTGCTGTTGCTGCTGCTGCTGCTGCAGTTGTTGCTGCTGTTGTTGATTTGTCAACTGGTGTTGGTTTGACAACTGCTGCTGCTGTAGTTGCTGTTGCTGCTGCGACTGCGTCTGCTGCTGCAGGCTGTGAGATGTGTTCGCTAAATTATTGAGATGCGTTGAGTTACTGCAGACTTGCTGCTCCAAACTGGGGCTGGGATTGCGTCGATTAGAATTGGACGCTGAAGCACCGATTAGCTGTCTGCTGCCGTGTTCTGTTGCATTCAGCTCCGTGTCTGAGCCGCTAATCCGTAAAGCATGCAGCGCTTCGCCAGCATCGTTGGTCTCCTTATCCATTGCTGCTCCGCCACGTTTCGTGCAACACTGCACGCAGCGCAGGCTGCGTGGCCAATTTAAATAAGTGCACACCTTACAGGCCCATTTCTCGCTGTCAGCTACGTTGCTGTGCCGAGGCTGTTGCTGCGGTTGGGGTTGAGATTGGCGTGCAAAACATGTGGATGTAGGCTCGACGGGCAGACCAGCTGCCGCCTCCTCCGCGCTGTAATTGTCGTTTATTGTCTGCGCTGGACTGAGACTGTAACATATGTAAAATTCTGATTACTAAATGTTGAAATTTTTGTTTGTGGAATGTCTTACCGAAAAATATCCTCGTTCAGCAACGGCTTGGACGCCTGACACATAGTGCATTTTAGGGAGGATGGATAGTTCTCATAGGTGCATATTTCACATTTCCATTTCTGCGCCTTGTCGTTGGTATCGCACATTTTTTGCGCGATAAACAAAGTAGCTTTAGCTCTGGCTCGGTACGTTACGGTCTTCCACTTTTCCTCTGGCTTCACTTTCAATCGGGCGCTTTTCCTTGCCACACACAAAACTTTCGACTTGGACGGCCAACTGTTTTGTAAATAAAATATAATAAAATATATATAACAAACACAAACACACACATCTCAACACATTTTAATTGAGCTTTAAAAATGACCTTGAACTCCCAACCACCCTCAACCCCAGCAACATGTGCAACGGTATAGAAGTGTAGACATGAACAATGCGCACGGTGATTTAATTTTTAGCCTTGCCATATGTCAAATATTAAAGGAGACAACTTAATGTAAAGTGCATATACACTTAGCCAGTATCAATAGACGATTCGACATTGCCTTGTATAAGTATATATAAAGTATATAAAGTTATCTTCATAAAACTGGGCATGCGTCTGTTGAAGGCAATCAAATCAGAGTTCTAAATACAGAGCAGTATATAATATTCACAGCTGCCATAGAAACAATCGGTTCATGAGAGAGCATATTTTATGAAAACTTTTTTCTTTTTTGAAGAAAAGTTAACAAAATCAAACAGTAACTACACATATCTATTTAAGCCATATTAGGTATAGTTAGGGTATTTAATCTTCTGCAGCCCGAACGGAACTCTTTCTTTCTTGTATTCCACTGTCGTCACAGGCAGCCTTCAGACGATGCGCTGCCTGCAATTGGGGGTTGTGGGCTGGGAGGTGCACGGGTTTCGATGTAAATAGTTTCGCGCGAGTTTATTTTTCTGTTCTATTCTTCTTCTGTCTTATTGATGGTACCTGGCGCAAATAACACAAGGCCAATTCAGGGGGACGACGCGATTTATATGTATATATATATATATAACACAACAGACAATAAGCGAGCGAAAATTGATGTCAGCCACGAGCAGCGCTCATACCGTGTGAATATTGGCTCAAAAATGGTAGCCAAGAAAAAAAAACAATTACAATTACAAAACAAAGGCGAGAAAACTTTCACTCGTTGGTGCTTTTTTTATTTTTTGATTGGAACAAAACAACAAATTTGGTTGCACTTGCCCTTGCTGGACTGTGGCTAAGCACACAGTCTGCTTATTTCCGAGCACACAAACACAGCACAATTTGGAAATTTGGAATTTTAATTAAACGTCGTAGCGTAGCTGTTGTGTTACATATTAATTAAACGTCGAATTTTTTTCTTTTTGTATTTATCGTCACATCATCTATCAGCTGCTGCATGCAAACTAAGCAATAGTTATCGATAACAGCAGCAATGATTTATCAACAGCTGCAACACTGAGAACTACACAAAAATTAAAATGGCGGGAAAGCGTTTTGTGCTGCGCAAAAATGTGAAATTGACTTAATTTTATAAAAACTTATTAAATAAAGTGGAATCTTGGGATCAAAATGGTGAAATCACTTCAAATAAAACTGCGCAGAGTGGTTGATCCAACGGCAACTCAACTTTTACCTAGCGTAAGACGCATTTTAACACGAAACCTACAGAACAACAAAACAATTTTAAGGGCGACAACAACAACGACTAATAATAAAAAAATAGTACAAAATAATTTGTCTTGTGTTCGTAAGTGCATTGTAAGACTTAAACGCCTTAAAGTACAAACACAGAATGTTGCACAGACGCAAACACAGAATGATGCCGTGGACGATATAAATAAAGAACTTCCAACTGCGCATAAAGAAGATAAACCGGGCGATGTTTGCATTTCAACAAAATTTCAGTCTACGCAGGGTACAGGTGAGTTACTATTAAACTAAGAACATAATGTGTTTAAACATATTAATATATATTTCAATATAATAAGGTGCCAGGATAACGCCATGTTGCGTTCGCATCCGTCGCTGTGCGAATACGGAAATACCTACTGCGAAGCGACAGGAAATTGTCGAGAAAGAACAGGAAAAATTGGAGATCCCGCAGCGTGTGCAGCGGTTTTTTCACCGAGATCAGCCGCCAACCCGAACCCGATCTTCAGTTACACGTCACGTCTACGAGTTTCTTTCCCAGTCAGAAATCGAGGATACAGAGGAGCAAGATCCGGCTTCGGATATAATCAAAAAAATGATTGCAGATGGGCGAGCCTGTGCGATGGTTCGCTCTAAAACTGGCAAAATACGCGCACGCAATGTCAGGAAAAAAGTGCGACCTACAGGAAAGCGAAAGCAGTGTTCTGTACTTAACATAGTGGAAAAGAAACCAAGCAGTTCCAACGAGGAGGTGGAAAGGCCACTATCGCCCATCTGCGAGCAGGAAAATGATTCAAGAATTGATGATATCGAACCTTTGGATGTCGATGTACCTGCGCAAATAGAAGCTCCTCTAGTCCAACGCTTAGCAGTTATCGAAGGTACCTACAGCCCTTTGGCTCGTTCTGTGCTACTGAATCAAAGCAAGACGCAGCAACCGGAAGGTCATTTGGACAGGCGACGAGAGCTACTTAGTATGGCTATGAAATTTGTAAGCACACCGCTGAATCGAAAGAGTAACACGGCCCTGAATGATAATTTGAAGACAATTTCGCCTGTTTTGGGATCCTCGAACAGCAAGTCGGTTTCAGATAAAATGGGTAGTCCAAGTGGTATAACCTCTCCTTGGCGTGTTCCCGATGAGACGCCATTGCCAAATACATTTGTATTTGGCCTAAACACATCGCAATTGCCCTCATATTCCAGTGACTTTATACGTAGTCGGCATGTCTATGTTCCAGACGAGCCAAGCCTTAATGAACACGATAATAGTCCTACCGGGAACGATTCAAACGGGGAGAATGTTCCACCACCAGTAGCTGAACCGCATCCGGTGACACCATTTAAATCAATCGATGGTCAGGAGAATGAAGACGTGGAGAATACTGTGCAATTATCGAATCCGCGTCGAACGCTCCAGCATCGCAGTCCGTTGAAGGATATCAATGTACTGGAAGTAGTCATGCTACCTTCGTGGAAGAAAAATGTGCAACTAGAAAAGAATACCCCTCCAATTGAGTCTTCGATCCGAAATCAGGAGATTGAAACAAACAATTGCATTTCAAGGCAGCAGAGTATGCATGCCGAGACACAACAACCTCAGCAACAAGTGAATCTTTTTGGCTTCGAAGACTTTCTCAGCGCGGAAGATGAGGAACATACCAACAAGCGACCGGCTAATAATGTGACACTGCATGAGAGACTGCAGCGATTGAAGGGTTTGCGTCCGGTGCAGCATGAACTGCCACAGGTTTCCCGGGCATGCTTGCGGCATGACAACGACGATCTGGCAGCGCATGAGCCAAAGCAGCGCAACATCAAGGAAATGCTGTGCTCTACAATGATTGCTTCACCAGCGGCACGTGTTTCGAATGTAAATGAGTCGGTGAAGCTCTTTAAAGATTTAGATCCAGAGACAACATTTGATGAAAAGGTAAGATTAATGTTTAAAGTACTGTTTAGGACTTTTTTAAACTTGATAATGCGCCCGATAATCCGACAAAGTATTCCAATGCTTAATTCTTTGTTTATTGTCCGTGCGCCAAATTGATTCCCAATTGAAAAAGTTATTTATTTCGATTGAGCCAACAGGGCCGCTAAGATTCAAGCTCATCTTTAAGCGGTAGTAAGAAGCTCGCACAAAATCAAATTGAAGTTAACTTAAAATATAATTTCAATTGAAAAAGTATTCAATACGATTTCTTTCTCAACAGAAACCCCGCCGCACCTACGTGGCGGAGCGGCCAAAGCGCAAGCGCAAACAACGAGTGCACATTCTCTTCATTGACACCGATTCGTCGGAGGACGAGGACAAAGAGCAGGACTCCAAAGATAAGAGTGCCGAGTCACCGTCGAAGGCGTTGCCACCGCACAAGCGAAAACGAAAGGATGTGGAGCATGAAACAAAGCTGAAGCAATTCATCACGAGTTTTAATCAAGAATGTGCAGAGGTCGAAAATTTTCCAGTGATCATCGAATAAGCAGCCCCAAACCGAAGGCGTTTAGTACATTAGTTTTGCCGTCTTTTTTTTTTTTGTTGTCCCTTTTGAAGTTAAGTTTTGATTGAAAATATAGCTTCAATTATGTAATTTGAAATTGTTTTAATTAACTTAGATATATTTACAAATTATATATGAATATGACATGATTAAATCGGATGTATATTAGAATATATATGTTTATGTAGAGACAATAGTGATCAGAATGACAATGTATAAAGTTGATTGCTGATTTCCAGTTAATAAACTCCTTGAGTTCAAATAAAAATTAATAGTGGATTTACAAAATATTTTATGAAGACAACTGTGCGAATTAAGTAGCAAATTACACAATAGTCAAGAATATTATATTTTGGAATTGTGAGAAGTACAGGGTATTAGTGCGTCTTGATCAACTAAGTCATGACAATAGCGTGGCAACACTAACAAATCATCTGTGCAGGCCGAAGTGTCACCACCAACAATGCAGCTGTTTCAGCCACAGTGGCATCACTGGTCAAACAGCTGTGGAACTGCAGTGGCAACATCGCGGTACAAGCAAACAAGCTTTAAACATTATTAAAAAGTCAGAATATTTTCATGGAGCAGCCGTACGCACCTTTAACCGAGTCCTGTGCCAAGGCGCTAGGTGATAAAGCTTACGACAAGCGAAAATTAGCTTCACAGGAAATAGAGAAGTGAATAACCCGTATATACGCCCACTTGGGGTTGATTCAGTAGACTTCAATAATAAACTTATTACTTTAAATTTCATGTACACTTAGAATGGTCATTGAGTTTAACAATAAAAATAATGCAACGCAAATACGAAAGCTTATCGAGGTTCTCTCCAATGACTATGCCACATCACGCGATGCCAATCGCCGAAAGGGTGCGCTCATCGGACTCGCCGCAACGGGCTTAGGGCTGGGGAAGGTAAATATTTGATATTTATTAGTCATAGGTATACTCTACTAATTTACTGAATTGCTTATATCAAGTAAAACTTATTCGCATTGATAACCTAATGTGAAACAGTCTGTTAGATATATGTATTAAATTGTCTTTTTACCGCTTAGGATTCAGATAAATATGTCAACGAGTTGGTGACGCCCATTATGAACTGCCTGTCCGACCCGGACTTGCGGGTGCGTTACTTTGCGTGCGAATCTCTATATAATGTGGTTAAGGTTGCACGTGCTGCCATTATACCCTTCTTTCCGGAGCTCTTCGCTGCTCTGTCTCGACTGGTCACTGACTCAGATCAAATGGTGAAGGATGGTAGCGAGCTGCTTGATCGTTTGCTAAAGGTTGATTGTACTGGATATTATAAACTAAAGAATTTATAATTATATATGTATATCTGCAGGACATTGTGACTGAATCCTACGAGACGTTTAATTTGGAAGCATTTATACCCTTACTTAGGGAGCGCATGTATGTGAATAATCCCTTTGCGCGACAGTATGTCATCTCTTGGATCTCAATTTTAAATGCTGTCCCGGATATTAATATGGTTAACTATTTGACCGAAATACTCGACGGTCTCTTTTACATGCTGGAAGATAATACGGCGGAGATACAACGCATGTGCGAAAATACTATCAGTCAGTTTTTAAAGTCTATACGGAATGATTCCTCATCTGTGCGGATGGAGGATACGATCAACACGTTGATTACACATGCACAATCGCTTAATGAGCTAATCAAATCCATTGCAATTTCATGGATACGAGAATTTGTACAAATATTTGGCCCGAATGTATTGCCTTACGCCAGTGGAATATTTACCGCCATTTTACCATGTCTGGAGTGTAATGTGGAATCCAAGCGCAGTAGGTTCCTTATAAAAGTGTCTATAATCAATATATTAAAGAATTTCGTTTTTTGTATTTCCTTTTTAGGCATTAAAGAGTGTGCTGTGTCTGTGAATAACTCCATGATGCAGCTAGTTTCTTCAAAGGAACTAAAAACCCTAAACGTGGATAAAATTGAGTTGCGTTCCATTATGGAGGTGCTTTCTCAATATCTTACGCATAACTCAATGCACACAAAGATTGCAGTGTTGAAATGGATACATCATCTATTTCTTAATTTTCCGAACGAAATGGCTCTGCATGCCACTAACTTAAACAACAATCTGCTATCTACGCTATCGGACAACTCAGATGAGGTAGTGCTGCAAAGCTTGTGTGTGCTGGCCGAGATTATCAACTCACAGGATACAAAGGGTGGGTTTTTAGATCATATCTTCAGCAATGCATATTTAATTTCTTTTGAATTTTGAAGATCTTGATGATTTCAATAAGCCGCATTATCGCAAGTTTTTGCTTAGTTTGCTAAATCTATTCAGCGAGGACAAACTTATATTAGAGAACAGAGCCAGTCTAATTATAAGGTAGACAATCTAACACATATTTAAAACACATTTAAACTATGTTTCAATAATTATTTTTAGAAATCTTTGTGTGTTACTGAATGCTGAGTACGTCTACCGAACCTTTGCTGAAATAATAGCCGACGAAGTGCCAAATTTAAAGTTGGCTTCAACTCTTGTGCGCCTACTTAACAATATCTTGCTGACCTCATCGGAATTATTTGAGTTACGCATCAGTCTACGCGATATATCCAATGAAAAGTCCACCGATCTATTTCAATGCCTTTACAAGAGTTGGGTTTACTGTCCAGTGTCCACCCTTTCGCTCTGTCTGGTGGCCCAGTGTTATCAGCATGTATCTGAGCTGGTTATTCTATTGTAAGTGGTATCTGCTTCTTTGGCTGGAAAGTATGTAATGCCTTTTCTGATTTAGCGCCGATGTTGAAATCACCGTGGAGCTGCTTTGTGAATTGGATAAGCTGGTCCAGCTCATCGAATCGCCCATTTTTGCTACACTGCGTCTCACCCTTGTTTCCAAGTCGAATAACTGCGCCGATGCCCAGTATCTGGCCCATGCGCTTTTTGGCATCCTCATGCTGCTGCCTCAAACTATGGCCTTTGATACCCTCCGCAATCGGCTGCAATGTGTACCCACCTATTGGGCTAGGGAACCAATGTTAGAAACCATATAGGAATCTAATTTATCAACTTTATTATATCTGTTTATTCTTTTAGAGATGATCGCAACTCTCCGGAACACAAGAGCGGAATCGACTTCACTGCACTTCGCACACATTTCGTAGAAAAGCAGAAGGCTCAGCGCGCACAGCGTATAATTCAGCGCAAGCGTAGCGTAATTTTGCCCGATAGTATCTAATTTTTTATATATAATCGTGTTTTTATATCTGTGATTAAGCTAACACTAGGCATAAAGAGTGATTGTTAACGCAAAATATATGTAAATGTCTGCAACCACACAGAAAAAAGTATTTTTCTATCTTTTTCAGCTTTATTAACTCCTTCGCGATGATCTATCTGGAATTTTGTGCGACCAGTCATGTCTCATCTTTGCAGAAATATTTGTCAATATTTATAGTAAAATATAATCTTTGTTTATTTATTTTTTTTTATTAAAAATGTCCTTATCTACCTCGTAAAAATAGCAAAGGCCAATCTTCGTAGTGCTATATTGAAATAAATCATTTCTTTAGTGCGCCCATACGACTGGCATCCTGGCTGGGATAGGGGATTTGTCCAGGCGGCGGTGGAATGGAATCGAGATTCACACCTGAGGTACTAGTGGCTGATGTACTTGAACTTGAGGCACCAGCAGTACTGCTGGCTGCACCCAATCCACTGTAGGGCGCAGCATAGGTCGGCTGGGCGTACATCTGATATGCCGACGCTGGCACTAGATTAGTGGGCAGCTGATGTAGCTTCATTCCCGCGGGCATAACATTGATTTGTTCCTGGCGCAGATTAAAGTAGTCGTTTGGCTTGGCACTTGGCGGCGGTATGCCGGCAACCTCGAAGCGTCGATCTGTTTTAGCGGCAGTACCCTGCTTAGCCTGCGAATGCGCCCATTTGATGCTGACTTTGCGTCCCTGAATCACCAGCTTGTTGAAGGTGCGTTCAGCAGCCAACTCAGCAGCGCTGCGTTTCGTGTATTGCACAAAGGAGCACTGCTGGCGTGGCACCAACGCAATGGAACGTATCTCGCCGTACTGATAAAATTGGTCACGTATTTCCGGTTCAGTGATTTCTTCGGGCAAATTGCCCACATACAGTGTTGTAATGTTACGATCTTCGGGAGGCTCCAGTACGGGCAAAGAAGCAGCACGCTTCATAATCTTCTCAGCCACCGGGTCGTTGCGACCGTAATAGCGATCCTTGATATTCTGCTCGCATAGTGGATCGTCTGGCTCGTTGGGCTTGTCATGCCGATAGGGACATTCCTCGCCACGCTTACACTCACCCTTTACCCAGAAGGAGCAGATGTGAGGCCTGTTCCTTTTATAGTAAGGCGCCGTGCGCGCCAATTTAGACAGCATTTCGTTAGCTGCCAGAGAGCGACCTACGGCGCCTGCCGCTTCTGTACCATCGCCGTCCGCGAGCTGGGCATCAATGTTTTGTATGTAATACTCCTTGTTGACATCGCTCTGGGGCATATTATCAGCCACTTTTAGCGCTGCATCGCGCACCTGGATTGGAAGACCGTACTCCAGATCCAGCAAACATGTCTGGCATACGTTCTTTAAACGAGCACACGTCTGACAAACTTCAGTTTTTTTAAAGCGCATCCGCGCTCCGGGACACCAACGGAATATGGTAAATGGCCGCGTGCATATTTTGCATTCTTTTCCGAAGCGCTCTTTTATCATTCGCACGTACGGATTGTCGCCCAGGCATGTCTGGCAGAGAATTGGAAACTCGGCATCCTCCCAATTTTGCCGGTTATAAGTATTTGTCGTCTTTGACATAGACATAGCTACGTCAACTATATTTTTACAGGTTTACTAAATAAAAGTCCAGTGCACAATAAATTTTCTTTCGACTGGTTCGTAAGAAGTTCAATTATACGAATCACTAGCGATATATACAGTTTTACGATATTATGAAACAAAATATACGATTGTTCTTCGATATCATAGCGACATGGCCAATGTGGCAACGCTGTGCGCTCGATATTAATGTATCGAAGCTTCACATTAACCAACGATATGGCAACGCCTAATAGGCTAAAACGTTTAATAGCAAAGAAAACATAAACAATAACAAAATTGCGGTTTACGAAAAAAATAAATATGGGACCACCAATTAAGCGGTACAGACGTAACTCCAAGTCATCCGAAGAAGAGGAGAAAGATGATACTTATGTGCCTTACGTGCCGGTTAAGGAGCGGAAAAAGCAGCATTTAGTAAAGTTGGGCCGCATCGTTCAACTTGCTACGGAGACAACACAGCCAAAGTCTTCCAGTGAGAATGAAAATGACGACGATACACAAGGCGCTCAGGATGCGGAGACATGGGGTCGAAAATATAACATAAGTTTGTTGGATCAACACACAGAGCTAAAAAAAATAGCTGAAGCTAAAAAGTTGAGCGCAGTGGAAAAACAACTGCGTGAGGAAGAGAAAATTATGGAGAGCATTGCGCAGCAGAAGGCACTGATGGGTGTAGCGGAGTTGGCTAAGGGCATACAGTACGAGGAACCGATTAAGACCTCCTGGCGCCCACCGCGCTATATAGAATCAATGCCAGAACACGAACGCCAGGCAATACGCAAGCAGTTGAGAATCTTGGTTGAAGGCGAAAATGTCAGCCCGCCCATTAGCAGTTTTCGCGAGATGAAGTTTCACAAGGCCATACTCAACGGCCTGGCCGCCAAGGGCATAAAGACACCAACGCCTATACAAATACAGGGTCTCCCCACGGTGCTTGCTGGCCGGGATCTCATTGGCATTGCCTTCACTGGCTCTGGCAAGACATTGGTCTTTGTGCTGCCTATCGTGATGTTTGCTCTGGAGCAAGAGTTCAAACTGCCCTTTGAACGCAACGAGGGTCCATATGGCCTTATTATTTGCCCGTCACGCGAGTTGGCCAAACAGACGCACGAGATCATTCAGCACTACAGCAAACATCTGCAAATGTGCGGCATGCCAGAGATCCGCTCATGCCTGGCCATGGGTGGACTGCCCATCAGTGAAGCGCTCGATGTAATATCGCGTGGCGTACACATTGTGGTGGCAACGCCCGGACGGCTCATGGATATGCTGGATAAGAAAATATTGACGTTGGACATGTGCCGTTATCTGTGCATGGACGAAGCAGATCGAATGATTGACATGGGCTTCGAGGAAGATGTGCGCACTATATTCTCCTTCTTTAAGGGTCAGCGTCAGACGCTGCTCTTCTCCGCCACGATGCCAAAGAAGATTCAGAATTTCGCACGATCCGCACTGGTAAAGCCAGTGACCATTAATGTGGGTCGTGCTGGTGCGGCCTCGATGAATGTCACGCAGCAAGTGGAGTATGTAAAGCAGGAGGCTAAAGTAGTCTATTTGCTGGACTGTTTACAAAAGACGGCGCCACCAGTGCTTATCTTCGCCGAGAAGAAACAAGATGTAGACTGCATACACGAATATCTGCTGTTGAAGGGAGTCGAGGCGGTGGCAATACACGGCGGCAAGGATCAGGAGGAACGTTCACGAGCCGTCGACGCGTACCGTATGAGTAAAAAGGATGTGCTTGTGGCCACGGATGTAGCCTCCAAAGGTTTAGATTTTCCAAATGTCCAGCATGTTATCAATTATGACATGCCCGACGATATTGAGAATTATGTGCATCGCATTGGTCGTACGGGTCGCTCGAATACCAAGGGACTGGCCACAACGTTAATTAACAAGATTACAGAACAGTCCGTGCTGTTGGATCTGAAGCATCTTCTCATCGAAGCCAAGCAGGAGGTGCCTGATTTCCTGGATGAGCTAGCACCCGAGGCAGAGCATCAGCATTTGGATCTGGGTGACTCGCATGGCTGCAGCTACTGCGGCGGTCTGGGCCATCGGATAACCGAATGTCCCAAGTTGGAGGCGGTCCAAAGTAAACAGGCCTCTAATATTGGCAGACGCGACTATTTGTCTAACACGGCTGCGGATTACTAGATGTTTTACACTATTTAACAAAATAAACAAAATATATTGAACTATGTGTGTACATTATTGACATAAAACAGAAAACAGTTGATTATAAATCTGTAAATATACGATTATTAGACATACTTTAACTTTAAACTTTTATATTCACTTTCAAACACCCCTTATAATATATGTATATATATATATGAACACATTTTTAAAAATTTTAAATGAATTCTTAATACAAAAATGTGCATTATTTGTTAAATAGTGTTATAAAGCTTACATATGCATGTATGTATGTAATGTGTTCAGCCTAACGTCCGCAGTGAATTAAAAGCTGGGTATTCTCAGCTTTGTATATTTATGACCCCTAACCCGGCTTCTGGGAAAGCTCAAATTGTGTTTTTGTTTACTGTTTGCAAAGGTACTTTTTGTACGTTGCGCCCGCGCTTATCAACTCATATGCACCTTATCAAGCGACTTCGAACTAAATGAGAGTAAGTAAGAGAGAGCGCCAGTTTGACTTTGCTTTGAGCGGCTTATAAAATCAACGGCAATCGTTGAGTTTCGTTCAGTGTTTAAAGCTGACTCGCTTCGATCACTGTAAATCTCACGAGTTAGTTCAGTGGCTTTCAGAGCCTCAAGGCAGGTTCATCGTATTGACATAATCGTAAGTGATTTATGTGCATAGTGTGTGTGTATGAGTAAATTTTAAGTCAAGTGAACAGCTGTTTAATACGTAACCTGAAAGCTAGTTTTGTTTATTATCTGCATTGGAAATCTGTGACCACGAGCCAGACTTCTGGGCAAGCTCAAATTGTGTGTTTGTTTACAGTTACGTTTGTAAGCTGAGCATCTTATCAAGCCGTGAGCGAGAGAGAGCGCCAGTTGGACTCTGCTTTGAGCGGCTTCTTATAAAGTCAACCTGAGTCGTCGAGTTTCGTTCAGTGTTTAATGCTGTGTCGTTTCGATCACTGCACAAGTCTCTCAAGTAAGTTCAGTCGCTTCCAAAGGCTGAAAGCGTTCAGTTCATCTTCTTGATAGTATCGTAAGTGATTTATTTGCATACTGTGTGTTTTAAGGCAAGAGAGCAGTTTTTACTACGTAAGCTCAGTGTTTTGTTTACAATAGAAATAAATTGAATTTAATTGTCTTACGAAACGATGTCACTTAAAATATATATTGTAGCTGTATCCTGTAATTATAATTGAAATCATTTAAACGCTTTAAATACATATTGATAACCTTAGATTGTGACTCGTAAAACAAAAGTATTGCTCAATTGAAAATTGATTAATGCTCAATGGTTCATGTACATATTAAGAATTAAGTAAGGCATAATCAATTAAATTGAATTTCGCGCTGATTAGCCTTATCAATTGTTATGAGCTTAGCTTATCTTGGGTTAAAGCCTTCATGCTAGAAAATGTCAGACCTGTACATATAGTATGTATTACTTACTTTTATTTAGACTTATGGACTTTTAAAACAAACAGAACAAAATCATAATAACATAGGCATTGATTAGCTTTAGTAGTAACTTAATATTCAACTTATATATTTATGAATATATATGTATATTAAATTCGTTACTTAAAATACTCTATACAATCATGGACTTAAAAAAGTTGTTCAAGTAATATATTGAACCAGTCCCTTGTCCTTCGTTTATTCCGTTTTCACATTTTTCATTAAGACTGGGGCTTGAATCCAGGTAAGCTCTACAATTAATGCAAGTTAAATTTTAATTTTGTCGTGTTGTTGATTCAGTTTTCAAATTTGTGATAATTCTTTTCTTAGAAATTTTCAATTCGAATCAAAATTAAGTTATAATTTTAAAAATTACTAATAACTCTTAAGGACTTTGTTTACAATTAACAAAACTTCCTCCATTTTTTATGGTAGATTAAAGGTACCAACATTATTTACTAATTATTGTTTATTTTTCTTAACACATTAATAATGACTTATTAAAACGCAATAGTTCTTATCTCTTCATATATACTTATATATTCAAGTAAATATTTATTTATGAGTTAACAATATTTTTTTTATTTTATTAATGAGTTTTTAAACATGAATTTGCGAGTTCTCTTTGTGGTGCTTCTTTTCTAAGCGTTAAATGATCTATGTAGAAGATGACGTATGCGTAAGCTCTAATACTTGAAATATCTATTAAAAGACATTTAAAATTCAAGACACATCGTGCGTACTTTATATATAGATAAATAGATAGTCCAATAACAGGTCGAACTTGAAAATGAGAGAAAATGAACAAACATGGCAAAAAAAAAAATAAAACTATAAAAAAAAACATTGTGAATGTTGTCGTTTATCAGAAATCATAAACATATAATGTGTTATAATACTGGCGACCTACATAGTAGAAAAAAGAGAAAAGGGCTTGCCGGCTCTATCTAGGCTATCTCCCACATCGTGATATCACATGAGACTGTAAATGTCGTCATACAAAACTAATTACTTAAAAAAGATAATAATATAACTAAAAGTTAAAAAAACGTGCGTGACGAGTTTTAATTGACAGCTTCAATGAGTGTTATAAAAAGACATCATGTTGTTTTTATCTTTAGTGTGAGATCTTAAAATATTTAAATTTGGCAGTCAAAAAAGTTTACATAAGGGTTAAATCTGTTTTCTACTTTATTCTATATAACTAATTACTTTTATCTGGCAATTTTATTTTATTTACTATTGTACTATTATTTATTTAATGTAAACTAACTGCTGAATTAAATGTTTAGTTAATGATAAGTTCGATTTCCTGATTTCAATCCAATTTATTACGATTCTTACCTTTGCGACATCTGTTTATCGCCTTCCTAAGTTTTAATCTATATTATGTTGCTTAAATAAATATTACGTTTGTCATTTAAGTATATTATATTTACAATTATATTTAGCACACTAACAATATAAATGATAAAAAATATATATATTTAAGGTAAAGTAAAAGTAAATTTATCAAGTACTTTCTTATATATGGTTTTAATCTACTTGATTTAGATTTTGTTTATTTGAACTAGACTATTACTAAACTCAACTACTTAATTATGTTTGTCAAATGTTTTTTATCTATCAATGCTTCAATAACCTGTTGCCTTCTCCTTCTCTCTCTTTCGCAGCTGTTTCTCTCTCTCTATATCCATCTCCTTCCCAACGGGCAATCATCTTTGTTTGAGTTGGGAAAGATAAAAACAAAGCGAATACTACATAATAATAGCGGCAATTCACCCGACACAAGTGGTCACACGCACACACACAAACAAACAGTCTCGTATATATATCAAACAACAATAAACAAAAGCGAGCAGTCGCCTTCCTCCCTCTCTCTCACTCTCTCTCTTCCTCGCTCCCAGAGGCCGACGCAGCACCGAAATGGCAAAGCGAAGCGCTGCCCGTCATCTGGCAGTCATCTGCAGGTAATGCAAGCGAGCGGTTCGCTAGCTAATAAGCTCTCGTTTTTAATAGAGTATAACAGTGTCAAGCAAATAAGCTAAGTAGTGCAAATATTACTCATACGCCGAGGGTTCATTAAAAAAACCAATTAATCATCTTCCGTAAGTTTTTATAACATGTCATTCTTCATCCTCTTTCCTTTGGAATTCTACTCTCGATTCTAAATAATTTCTTATATAGTGTTAATATTGCATTTAAATTACGCTCATCCATTAATATTTATTAACAATTAATAATAGTCTCACAAATGAAAGTCTGCCCTTATTAGTACACTTGAACAAATGATGTAGAGCAATCACCATTAGTAATATTTAATTCAATTCATTTCATTTATTTAATACTGTGTTCATAATTGGTAATATACATAATATTTTAGTATAGTTTTTCGTCTACTGTTTGACATTTAACAAAATTTGACCCTCTCCACATTCGCCTGGACTTTTATGGTCATGACTCATGACATTGAAACCAGACACAGTCCGGTTCAGTCAGTTGGGTCAACAAGTTGCCTGTAAAAGGCCTCGCTCTCTTGAGCATCTAGATGTATACACAAAAACTCAATTACTAAAGCATTTTATTTACTTTCAGTAGCTTGGTCGTGTTTATCGCCATTTCGACAAGTTTTTGTTCAGCCGGCACACTTAACACTCGGCCTGCATTTCCCGTCCAAACCAGTCAGGTTCAGCCCTCCATTGGTAACAACAAGCAGCCAGCCAGACGCGTCATGCATCCAGCTTTTGCCAATGCCGGTCGTGCTCCCGGCCTGGAGATCTGGCGTATTGAAGTAAGTAAATCTAGAAATGTTCATAAAAACGGACATAAAATTGACATTTAAAGTACAATTTGTTAATTTAAGTGTGTTAGTTCTTGGAATAGTTAAACATGCGCTTATTTTCATAAATTATGAATGTCTTAAGAAAAATCAAAATTAAAAGTGATTCAGACATGCGCATTCTACAGAAAAGAAATTAATGTACAATTTTAAGAAGAATATCTATGAAATTTATGAATGCTTTCTTCGCTTGGTGTACACAAATACATCTAATTTTATACCTTGGGGTCAGCATATATGCATATTTGCACTGTGGAATACCCTTGTAATTTCACTTTTGTGTACTACGCAGGCCCGTTTCACGATTTACGCGAGAAGTGTATCCAAATAGTTGCGGGTGCTGCATGCTTACATCGTTTGGGGGAAAGTTCGACGCCCACGCACGAATGCGTTGCTCATCCAGCGGCGCCCAGCGGCAGCTGTTGGCTGTTGGCTGTTGGCGCTTGGCATTTGGCATGCAAAGTGCTAACACATTCACACACACTCACACGCAGAGACACACATGCGAGTCCATACATACATACATATATAGACACATGTCTGCATTAAAGGAATTATTGACTTGTGCCTGATGATATTTTCTATTCGCTGAACTCACGCAATATGAGCAACAGATGTTATTGTTAGCGAAGCTTCACTGTATTCGTACAGTAAATAACGACAACTTGTGTTAATTAACTCGGAAACAACAAAATTTATTAGCCGGCACATGCCAAACGCCTTTTGTTTGGTTCTTTTATTTTTCCTTTGTTTATAGGGAATTGCTTTTAGTCTTTTCACATAAATATTTTGACTGTGCCGCCAGCAAAAATAGAACGTTTAAACCTATCGTATATAACCTGATGCTATTTCCCTTTTTTGGTTTTTAATTCCAGAATTTCGAGCCTGTGCCTTATCCCCCAAACAATTATGGTAAATTCTTCACTGGCGATTCGTTCATTATTCTAAATGTAAGTAATAAACATGTAATAATTCTAATAATAATGACAAGGTTGAGCATTATTATAATGATAATGTGAGTAAGCTACATTTATCTCTGTTTAGAATTAATTAGTTAGTATATATAGATCGGCGGTAGAACAATGGCCGGGCTTAAGTCCCAATACCTTAGTTGCCAATATTCTTTGGGAAATGGATCGATAGGGTTTCCCATTCTTTATAGAGATGAATAAAATACAGTATAATCGAATAAAATACATTATAATCTATTTCTATTGCGGCTTCGTATGCGGTTAGATTCATTAATGTTCACATCAATTTATTATTAATTTTATTTGCGATACTGCAAAACTATAATATGATTAGTTGTTTAAATATAAACAATCACAGTGAATTGTTGGATATCATATTTCTAGAGAATTTTAGAATTTCCTTCATTTAGACTCTATATACAAAATTAATGTATTTGTATATTTATATTATGAATTGTATACCCTTTAAATAAAGTACACAAATATGTATGTTAAGTGTGCAATTTTCTTAAGACTTCTAATAATTATCAACAATTTATTAAAATACTTTTTTTCAATCGATTCGCAGACCAAGCAGAACCCGAAAGATAAGCAACTCACATGGGATGTGCACTTCTGGCTGGGCTCGGAGACCTCCACCGATGAGGCTGGCGCTGCGGCTATACTGACCGTTCAATTGGACGACATCCTGAATGGTGGACCCGTCCAGCACCGCGAAGTGCAGGACCATGAATCCCAACTATTCCTGGGCTACTTCAAGAACGGTAAAATAATCTTTGGCACAATCCATTTGGTATCTAAAGACGTCATTCCCTTTGTCCAGGTGTCCGCTATGAGCAAGGTGGAGTTGGTACTGGATTCAAACATGTGGAGACAAATGCCCAGGGCGAGAAGCGTCTGTTCCAGGTGAAGGGCAAGCGCAATGTGCGCGTGCGCCAGGTGAATCTTTCCGTCTCATCGATGAACAAGGGCGACTGCTTCATCCTGGATGCAGGCAACGATATCTATGTCTATGTGGGTGCTCAGGCCAAGCGCGTGGAGAAGCTGAAGGCTATTAGCGCTGCCAACCAAATCAGGGATCAGGATCACAATGGACGCGCCCGCGTGCAAATCATCGATGAGTTCAGCACTGAAATAGACAAGCAACAGTTCTTCGATGTGCTCGGTTCCGGCTCACCCGACCAGGTGCCCGAGGAGTCCTCTTCCGATGAGGATGGCGCCTTTGAGCGCACAGATGCGGCGGCCGTTACTCTCTACAAGGTATCCGATGCCAGCGGCAAACTCCAAGTGGACACCATTGCTCAGAAGCCACTGCGTCAGGCTATGCTGGATACGAAGGATTGCTTCATTCTGGATACTGGCTCCGGCATCTTTGTGTGGGTAGGTCGTGGAGCTACGCCCAAGGAGAAGTCCGATGCCATGGCCAAGGCTCAGGAGTTCCTGCGCACCAAGAAGTACCCAGCCTGGACTCAAATACATCGCATTGTGGAAGGCGCCGAGTCGGCCCCATTCAAGCAGTACTTCGATACTTGGCGCGATGCCGGCATGGCTCATACTCGTCTTGTGCGCTCTGCACTGGACATCGGTTCCGACGAGTCCCTGGATGTGGATGAGATCGATGCAGTGGTGCAGAAGCTCAAGAAGAGCGGCGGTCGTGCCATTGGTTTCATGCCCGATCATGGCCAGAATAGCATCAAAGAGATCACCCAGTATGTGTCCAAAGCGGGCAGCAATGATGTGCTACGGAACTATCTACCCTTCGAGGAGGAGATGCCGCTGCTGGGCTTCGGCTCTTATGTGATCAGCTACAACTATGAGGCTAACAACGGCGACAAGGGCACAATTGTCTATGTCTGGCAGGGATCCAAGGCCAAGGCGGCAGTCAAGGAGCGTGCCTTCGAGGATGGCATGGCATTGGCTCTGGAGCAGAACGCTCTGTTAGTGCGCACCAGCCAGGGTCACGAGCCCCGCCACTTCTACAAGATCTTCAAGGGCAAGCTGCTGACCTCCTATACGGCACTGCCCGTTTCCTCCCAACTGTTCCGCATTCGCGGCACTGTCGAAAGCGACATTCATGCCAGCGAGGTGAACGCTGATAGCTCTTCATTAGCCTCTGGGGATGCCTTTGCACTGGCCTGCACTAAGACGCATAAGGTGTTCGTTTGGGTGGGTTTGGGTGCCTCCAAATTTGAGCAGGAGGCGGCCACGACACGCTTCGCCAAATACTGGAACGATGCGGAGCTGGAGGTAATCGAGGAGGGCGCCGAGCCCGATGAGTTCTGGGCTGAGCTGAACGGCGAGGGTCAGTACGATCGCAGCCTGGAGGATCAGACTGCACCGCTACTCGAGCCACGTCTCTTCCACTGCCGTCTGACTCGTGCCGGCCGTGCCAAGGTCGAGGAGGTCCCCGACTACCAGCAGGAGGATCTCGATACGGATGATGTCATGCTGTTGGATGCGGGCGATGAGATCTACTTGTGGGTCGGCTCCGGCGCCACAGCCGAGGAGAATGCCAAGATACTGGACATGGCCAAGGTAAGATAGCGCTTAACATTGATCATATTTGTCGATTTTTTTTTACCCATCGTATGTTTTTTTTTACTTGTATAGCGTTACATCAGCTCGGAACCCACCGCCCGGACTCCGGATACCGTTAGCATTGTGCGTGTCACTGAGGGCCAGGAACCGCGCGTCTTTAAGCGCATGTTCCCCAGCTGGGATGACGGCTACTGGCAGGTTAGTTGATCTCTGTTCAAATCCATTTCATTCTACATTAATATATAACAATTACCTGCTTTGCCTAACCTTAATCTCGCTTGCTTGATCCAAATACTTCGCCGCATCCTGTGCGTGAGTATCTCAGCGCCTACTAATGCATAAATCACATATTATTTAACAATCTATTTAAACAATATAAGATTATTAATGACATTTTGTTATTCTTATCACAGAGCCTGCCTTCCTATGAGGACTTCAAACGCCAGGTTTTGGATGCCAACAACGAGGTCTAAATTAATCCTCAGCTAGAATACTCAGCAAAATTGACCAAAAATTTACGCTCGTTTTTGCCTTAACAAAAATACAGAATATTTTAAACGTTTATGTAATTAATTAAATTTGTCGTATTAAATGGAAGTGTTTTATACTCAATTATTGAAATGTAGTTTGTGTTCATTTCTATATATTGACCTCTATATAACAAAATGTTCCCAATATATTATATACAATGGGTAGCAGTATATTTATATCTTTAATTTTCAAAAATAATTTCTTATAATAAATTAAATCAAGTGTTGTACTTCATTTCCAAATTATATAAAAGAGATATGTATTTTTGATTCAGATTTAGATCAGCTACTCCCTTGCGACATGAACTTAAATTAAGATCTGTTGCCGTTGCCCGATCCCCACGTCATCTCCTCAATCCAATCCAAGAAATTAAACACCCGGGTATATACACTAGGGTAGCTGCTGCGACAGAACACCCCAAAGGATGTGATGCCTATGAGATGATAATGGATATGGCGCCGTCTGCGACCGGGCAAATTCAGCTGTAGAGGACCACCCGAGTCACCCTGGCAGGTGTCCCTGTTTTGAAGGAAATCCTGCGCGCATATCTGACTGTCTATAATCCCATTGGGAGTCTCAGCGAACACGGGCAGATCCTGGTTGCATTCATCATTGGGTACAATAGTTGCATTCAGATGGGTCAGGCGGTATGTCATGGCCTTGTTAAAGCTCGTCGAACCGTAGCCCATGGCGAATGCGATCGAGGTGGGAATCTCCCTGTGGACCCATAGGCGAATAGGGCGTACGAATTCAGTTAGACTGTAGGGAGTATTTAGCATAGTTTTCTAATAAATTTATGTTCTTTAATATTGATATTTATTTCATATAAGAAATAATACTAATAATTGAAATTCTACTATTACAATTGGAACTACTACTTATTTTTATGTTAAGAACTAGTAGCTTTTTTTATTATTAATACTATTTTAAAATTTGCCTACTACTATTTCTATTGCAAATACTTTTTTTTATACTTTTATCATGTGCTAGTAATTTACTATACTGTTAAAACTATATAAAGTATTTTTTAACTAATACCAGCTTCTACCAAAAATTATTTACTACTATAATTTTGATCAACTTCTATTAACCATAACTACTATATACTTCTATATAACTGCTACTGAAACTATTAGGACTAAAAGCAAGTGTTTAAACTTACATCACATGCCTCTCCAGCTTGAGGAGTGCTATATCATTGTAGTAGGAGTCCACTCTGTACTCGGGATGCCGGAAGATGCGTTCGATTGCAAAGTTCTGCGGCGTAACCGTTACTTCATCGATCATTAGATTTAGTCCACCGATGCGCACCCATCGCGGAGCGTCGCTGCAAAAATGTTAAAGAGGTCAGAGGCAATCAGAGATCCCTCGACCCGGCACTCGCTCCCATCGTGTCGACTCTAGCACTCACCCCTCCACCTCTGTGCAATGTGCCACAGTCAACACAAAGTTCTCACTTATCAAACTGCCTCCGCACTTGAAGTCGATTTGCTGGGAATTCGTTGGAAAGCCGAGCGCCGCCTATGACATTCAATTCTCCGGGTTCATGATGGTTTGTTTTGAATGTATGAAAGCTACACTCAGAGAAAAACGGAGTACATATCTTATTTGTTTTTAAAACTAAGCTCACTGCTCATCAAATATCAGAGGAGGTCTAACAAGAAAAGCAATGGAGAAACCATTTTTTTTCAAAGAAACAATTTTTCTTAACTCGAGTTTTGCATCGAAATTCGGCTTGCGTACAAAATGACTGTGTTTTTCTCTGAGTGTATAAACAAATATGTTTTCTTATCAGCTTAAGAGCATATACCAACCATATGGGGGTATTCACCAGGCCTGGCAAGTACGCGGCCATCGAAATCTTCGTCGTTTGCGTCCTCCTTTACGGCCGTATCGTTCGGAAATATGCGTTCAACATATTCGGCATACTCTTCGGGATTAGAGTCCATGTAAAAGATAGATTATGTTTGCACTGAGAGAAAACTCACTGCGCTCGCAGAGGCGTCTGCCCTGACCCTTGGGCCTCTTCATCTGCTTTCGCCCTTTGGGGGGCGGCGGAAAGGGTTGGCCCGGCCGGTGGGTCATCGGATTTGGCAGATACTCCGGCGGCTTTGGCAACTCTACGTTAATATCTAGTTCAGTTTCAAATTGAAATTCGCTTATTTTGAACAGTGAATCGTACTGCTGGCTGCCGGGAAAGACAATGTCCTGTTCCCTGGGAAAAATCATTGGCTGATTGTTGGGTACGCGCTGGCCCGAAACTACGCTAAACAGTGTAACTGTTAAAATGCTGAAGAGGCAGCTCATTATGTATACAAATATACTATTAAGTTGTTTTCACTTGGAATGGTAGATCGAGACTGAAGCCCCTCAGTTCAAAACGCTCTGACTTGGCTGCTTATCAGCTTATCAGAAAAATGGTCACAGAACATTCACGACAATTGTAATTTATTCAACTTTTTGGTATTTAAATGTGGATTCCAAGAGAATGGGGATTGACGACATTGGCGGTGCGTGGTGCGTGGATCTGCGTGGTACCACCAAGTTGACCCTCATATTGAGCAATAATAGCTCTCTGTATAGCCTCCAGTTCCTGATCGTTCCTGTATCTAAGCACGGATACACTTGGCTCATCGGGAGAGGGAGCGGGAGCTGGTGCGGCATAGACGAAAGCCAGCAGGGCGAACAGCAGGAGTAACTAAAATGTATGTTAAGCTATTCATATGGCACCTTATATATAGTATAGTACCCCCGGACTTACGCAAATTGTTTTCATTTTGGGTCGATTTTTGGAACAAAACTAAAACGCGCGCTCGCATTTTCAACCGCTTTTATAGCCGAAAAGCAACAATAATATCATTGTGGATGTCAAAAACTTATCATCGTGCTCATAATCAAATTATAATTTGCAACTATCTGAACTTGAACAACCTGAAACAATAATGAAACGGGTTTTCAAAACTCATTCGCTTAACATAACCCACAGCTGGATAGCCAGACGATCAGAAAATATTAAGAGCAGAATTTCCAGTAATCGCAGATCGGACTCTATTTGATACCCTGTAGCCAAGTGACCTCAAGCCGTATATTCCGTACTATATTTCTTTATTATTTCTATATGTGGCTTAAAGTAGATTTTTGAAATATATCAAATAATCAAGTTAATGTGTAAAATTATTTGAGAGGAAAATTTGTTACAGTTTTAATAGATGAACTACGTACTACTAAATACTAATGTACATAAATACGTATATTTTATTTGAGATTATGAAAATATTAAAATCTGACTAGAAATATATTTATATATATTATTTTTATATTTATAATTAAACGCACAACTTATAAAAAAAAAAATTTGTGTGAGAAACAATTAAAATTTTGTTCTAACATTAGTTGTTAACAGAGTATCTCAAAGTCGTGCAATCTCGATTGCAACACTCTTGTTAAGGTAGCTGGCACAGAAATCCTAAGATGATCTTCATTTTTATTCATAAGCCAACAAATTTGCGTGTTTTTTAGTTGAACTGAATTCGAGTTCGAATTCGCTTTGTGTGAAAGCGAAACCATTTAACAGGTTTTTTTTTTTCTGCTAATTTAATGAAATAGAATGTGGGGTATGGTATAAACAACAATTTACTAATTTGAGCATTCGCTTAGAGCTCAATATATCAAACACAATTTACTTTCATGCTGATTTCTTTATTTCATTTCTTTTTCACGCCAACTAATTAGTTAAGTTCCAAGAATAGCTGAATGATCCAATTATAGTATAATATCATTGGTTAATTATATTAAATTACTTAGTAAAATGTTTAGTTTGCATTCTGATCATTTTAGGGGAGGAAATCATTTTGGCTTATTAAAAATAATAATTTCTTAGCGCAAAATCGTTATTACATATTAATAAAGTCTTTAGTAAATATATACATAGGGTAGTACTACCTTTCCAAGTATATATATATACATACATATATATTTTATTTTGCACATGTAGTTTTTTTAGTCTTTTTTGACGTGTCTAAAAATTTTAATTTATGATCATTTATGAGCAAGTACAAAATCTGTCTGAACATTTTTGCGGAAGCTTTATTATAATATACCATACAGTCATAAAAAAAAAATTATATAAAAGTAAATTATGAATTTTATGAAAGCGAAATACATTTATTTAATTCTTTTGACTAAATAATGTGTTTTAAAAAATATTGCATATTTTTAGGCTGCATGCGAAAAATGAATTTTAAAGTAAATGTATCATTAATTACAATATTGAACAATTCATTTGTCTATATGTATCAGAACTATCCAGAAATATAAATCATGGCTCATCTAAAGTTAAAATAAATTGTGCTTACATTTAAGGTCTTGGGAAACTTTGGTAAAATTCCCAACATGCAAATGATATATTATAATGTGATGCTAAGACTATAACAAACTATTTCGGCACGTTTGTTTCAGATAAATCCAGAAAAATGCAGGGCCGACACAAGTTGACATTCCACATGGTCCCCACATGGTTGGACAAACCCACAAATCCAAGGGCCAGACGTAATTTGAATACATTTACACATTTTCCGGCTTATCACGAACGATGCAGTCGTATTATATTCAAAGCTATATGTTCCAATTAAAAATCGTTTGGCATTTTAATTGGAACATGGGGGCAGTTAACGTTGCACCGTTGCCCAATACAACATTTGCATGAGTTGCAGCCAAAGTTGGGATCGGATGCATCTGCATCTCTATATAAATAAAGCTCGGCCCTGCAATTGGCAGACACAGACACAGCTCAGCAGCTGCCCAGCACACTCACAGCCACAAAACCTACAAACCCAAGCACAAAATGCGCGCTTTTCTGGTAAGTCATAGTGCCTAATCCTCGCCAGAAGCGGCTTAGCTAATTGTTGAATCTTCCAGATGGTATGCCTAATTGCAGTCGCTCGCGGCCAGTACGATTACACGCCCAATTCCCAGGCTAGCGATGGGCGTGGCGGTCTGATCGGCAGCTCCGATGGTGGACTTGTGCACAGCGGCTCCGCCCAGCTTTCGGAGCCCATTCTCCTGAACAATGAGTTCAACAAGGAGTTCTACACATACAGCGCTCCGGAGCAGGACTTCGACAATGGACCCGTGAACGAGCAGATTGCGAATAGCCTGCGCAGGAATCTCCGCGTGCTCTTTATCAAGGGACCCGAGAACACCGGCCTGGAGCAGGCGGCGCTTCAGCTGGCCTCCTCGGCATCGGATGATCGCACCGCAATCTATGTGCTCAACAAACAGGCCGATGTCGGCGAGCTGGCCAACAGACTGAACCAGATCAAGCTCCAGACCAACAACAAGCCCGAGGTGCACTTCGTCAAATACCGTACACCCGGCGATGCGGAGAATGCCCAGCGTGTTATCCAGGCTCAGTACGATTCGCTGCCCGGCCGCTCAACCAACCACAATGCCGGTTCCTCGGCCCCAGTGCTGGACTTTGCCTCAAAAACTGGGGCTGGTGGAGCTGGGGGAGCTGTGGGACTATCTGGAAGCGAGGTACCATCGACTAGCGCGTACTTGCCACCCAGTCGTAGGTTTTAATTATAAGCAACTGTTCATCTTAGCTAGTAAATACTGTTAACAAATATAATTTAGTTTTTATAAATGTGATTTGCGTTCGTCTTTTCCCTAGCCAGGTACAATATTTTGAGACACGACTGTTGCCAAGTGCCAATGCTGCCGAATATTAAAATAATATAATTTTGGTTCAGTCGAAAATGAGAGCCCCAAACGGATTCAGCTGGCATATTTAATGCGTCTATTATAATAGTGAAATTTTTGATATGCTAACACAATAACATTTAAATTTATAGAATAAGCCTCTCATTATTTTGGCTATATTGGCTTTAGGGAGTCCGACTATAATACTTGCGCTAATTAAATAGAATTTTGTTGAATAGCCGTGCCAATCATTTCGGATGGAACTGTAACCAAAAATATTTATATATGGAATCCGTAAAAAAGAAATTAGTTCAACTATCAACTTTAGCTGCTCGGGAGGCGACTGTAATAATAATAATATATAATAAATTGGAATCAAAAGAGGGTGAATTAGCAAAGTGAGTTGCTATATCAAATATTCTAGACGCGACTATAAGCAATGTTGCGTTATAAAATATTTAAATAAAGCAAGCAAGTAAATTACCGAAGTATGTTGCCAGCTCAATTATTTTGGCAGCGACTGTAAGCAATTTCACTCATTTGAGTCACTTTCTTAAAAAGCGACAGTGTTGCCCTAAGGCATAGCAAGAAATATTCGATATTTTAATAGAGTGTAAAATTCCAAAATGAATGTATGTATATATTTCATAATACAAAAAGTGTTAATGCTATCTAGAGCTATATTTAAATTGAATTTAAATTTATTTGCAACTCTTCCCAGGCCACCGCGTCGCATGCGTGATATGTGAATTTTTGCTTAATATTATCAACAAATTGAAAATAATTATTACATGAGCTTTATATTTGGGCATCTTCTATCACATAGTCGCTCGGAGATTTGATTAGCATAATGAAAGACAATGACAGCTCTTGTTATGTTATATTTCGAAAGCTAACGACACCCAAAAATTGTGTAAAAAAGATCAAATTAAAATAAGGTAGGCAAAACATGGTTAAGAAAAAGAGATGAACAAAGGGGCAAATATGTATGTGGCTGTCTCCGAGAGACTTGGAACCATAAACTGCTTTCTTTGGCAACAAACATCTGTTTACATGTTGACTTTTTTATATCACTTGGTTAACTTGTATATATTTATCTGTTTCTTCCTCTTGGGTTGAATTAATTTATGCTTGGGCCTCGCTCCCCACTAGTCAACGAGCTACTAATTTGGCGATCAGTAAACGTTTTGGGTTTGGGTCTTAGGGTTTGGGCTATGCATAAGAAATGACTTTCTTTCGGTCAGCATTTGATTCATTGATATGTCGCATTAACCAATAATATTTCGCATTAATTCCGCATCGTCTTTAAAATATTATGCGATTAGACAGATTTGAATATCAAGTTGGGTCCGGCGTTATATAACGGTCTATATGAGATGCAGCTCTAATGCGTTCATCTGAATATTTCCGAATATGGTTCCGTGATTTGCCAACTCTGGGCCGGCAGCTGGACAATAGATTGAATAATTTTATGCCCAGTTTGGAATCGGGGGAGACCATCTTATAAAAACATTGCCTTCGACTGATAGAGGCATCAGTTCAGCTTCAAACTGCTCCAGCAGAAGTTCAGTCTATCAAAATGCAACAGTTTAGCTTCCTATTGGTAAGTCGCATTGCTTCTGGGATTCAATGGTCATCATTAACTCTGGATCTCTAAATATTGACAGTGTTTGTCGTGTGTGGCCTTCGTCGCGGCTGCTCCTCAGGGCTACAAATATCAGCAGAATGCGCCTGTTCTGCCAGCTGGCAATCTGCGTCCCCAGACGCCGATCTCCACCAGTGGAATATATACGGTGCCCGGCCAGCAAACCATCTCCCAGCCCATCCAGACTGTGGTGAACAATGTCGTGGAGTCACCCCAGCCCGTCCAACAGCAGGTTGTCTTCCAGCAAACTCAGCAGCAGCAGCACCATCAGCAGCAGCAACAGTTTGTGCCCTCCATTCCAGTTCAGTCCCACCAGTTTGTCCAGAACTATCAGCAGTCTGTCCAGAGTCAGCCCCAGATCCAGATCCAGAGTCAGCCCCAGATCCAGATCCAGGGTCAGCCCCAGATCCTGACCCAGCCCCAGCAGCAGTTCGTGCAGACCCAGTACGTGCAGCGTCCATCGATCGTGACCAAGGATATCTACATTCACTCCGCACCCGATGACACCGAGGAGCTGCAGTCCTCTCCCCAATTGGATAACACCCCCATTCGCAAGAACTATCGCATTGTGTTCATCAAGGCCCCCACACAGAATCTGAAGCACACTGCTGCTGCACTGAAGCGCGCCCAGGCTAGCAACGAGGAGAAGACCGTCATCTATGTGCTGTCCAAGAAGCCCGACATCAACGAAATCCAACAGCATCTGCAGCTGTCCCAGACCGAGAACAAGGTGCACAAGCCCGAGGTATACTTCATCAAGTACAAGACCACCGAGGAAGCACACCGTGCCCAGCAGGAGATCCAGGCTCAGTATGATGCTCTAGGCGGTGCCACCCACATCTCGGATGAGGGTGTGGCTCCCATTTCCAGCTTCTCTGGCGGTTCTCTCAACATTGGCAACATTGTGCCACAAGCCATCCAACAGCAGTCGACTCAGACCCAGACCATTGTCCAGAACGGTCAGAGTGTGGGACTCGTTGGCCAGGGCATCCAGCAGCAGAACTCCTTTGTGCCCTCGATCGGCGGAAACTTCCAGGGTGGATCTGTTCAGACCGGTGGTCTGCAGACCTCATCCATCTCCACGGGCACCAACTTTGGCGTCAACGTCCCTTCCAAGCGCTACATCCCAGCCAAGACTAAATAAGGGGTCCTTGTCGCATTTATTTCATTCAGCTCAAAAAATCGCCCCATTTTAGTTTATCATAATTTATTGTAAAGTCAATAATTAATTCGAAATAAATCAATATCTTAACCACAAATAATAATACCTGTCCCGAATTATAAAATGGGATAATGTTTTCATAGTATGCAAATGGAAGTAAATCTACTGAAAAGACATTAGGAAGAGTCTAAAATATAGTTAACTACAAATACAAAAATTAACAGGTAAGAAAACTCTAGTCGAGCTTTATAAAAATTAAACTGCAGAGCGAACATGTAAATTTGGAATATGTAAATTTCTCTAAGCTTTGTATATGCTACGAGGATTCTATCTTCAAAAATTCGTTTTTCTCCAAGATGTGGGTTAAGATGTGGGAGTTATCGATAACCGAAAACAAACTCGATATGAGCGTGATATGGGAGAACCTAGATACAAAATTTTAAGTCTCTACATTTGTAGTTGCTGAGATCGACCTCGGACAGACGGACATATGGACAGACAGACCGACGAATATGGCTCAATAGAATATATATATATATTGTTTCATTCATTTGACAAAAACATTACACCCTGCTTACCCATTTTTAAAGAGGTGAATGGTATAAAAATGGATTGACGAGCTGCATCAACCTGATAACTGAGATTTGCCTATATCTAGACAATCATAAGTAAGAAATTCGAACCGAGTTTTCTAAGAATCAATATATTGTTGTAATGATCATTTATTTTTAGCTCCTCTCTGTAAGTCCTAATTAATATCACCTTTTAACCTTGGCCTAACTACAAACTGGTTGAATTCTACTGACCTTGATGGCTCGTTACATATTATCTGCTAATTTAATAAACATAATAATTATGTTCCCTAATTGAAAAACTTGAACAAATGAGATTGTCTAAACTTTAATTGCTCAATTAACACCTTTTGGCAAGTGTTCGCCTTAAATACCAATCGATGTCTTTAAACCAAATTGTTAACCGAATGAAGCTTGACAACAAACGTATTCTTGGTATATGACTTGTCGAATGAACCCAGTCAAGCAACTAAAAAGCTTGGTTCCGGGATCTAATCCCAGACCAGTGTACGAATTTCCTGTTGTCCTAGTCCTAGATGATCCTTAGATGATTTTTAAGAAATGGATTAAACGTTTTTTAATGGTATAACCTATAAAGTTTTACTGATTTTATTTTTAATCAAAGCTCGGACTTGATTTTATTGTTTAAATATTAAAGATTAAATTTTTAATTTTAATTCTAGCTTCCCATTGTACGATTCTGTGTATTTAAATATGATTATTATCATAAGCAGTAACACATGCAAAATATATTTTATCAATTGCATTATTTTATATATTGCATCAAGGTTAGATTAAAATATTATTCCCTGTCTACCCATTTTCAATCAGTTTATGGTATAATTATTTACTTACAACCCTTTTATCTCTGCCGGCGAAATGAGATATACCTTTAAATAATTTTAGGTCTGAGTCAGGGAAATCTGTTTATAAAATTTCAAAAAGGAATACTCAGCAGATCTTTATGTGGATGGCACAAATGTTGACTGATATGCGTTTTAGGATCATAATAAAATCTAAATTTTTCAACAAATCTCCAATCTTTTATCATAAAAGCAATTATAATCAAACGCTAGATTATTTATAACACCCTGTGAGCTATTATATGGGCACCATAAAGAGTGAGGCATCACTTAGTGGCTGCATCCGTAATCAAGATATTGCTCTGCACGATCATTATGCAGATTCAGGTGGGTGTTATGCAAGACAAATCAAATGCTAATCTGTGCAACCGGTTTTCCTCCCGGCTAATCGAATGTGGCAATGGAGAGGCATAAAAGTTTTTTGTCTTCGGTTCATTTTTTCGTGATCGGCTTTGTCAAATTTATTGTGTTAATTGGAAAAGTTGTGAAAGACACGCTTAAAGGTCGAAGAAGAAGGGGAAAACTATTTATTCAGCTAGATATATACACATACATATACAGTACAACAATTTGTTACCTATGGCTACAACAATAACAATTCTTGGCACTTCAGTCAACATTTACGCGCGCAAATGGGCGGGCAAATATTTGTTGGGTATGGCGCCCGTAAGGCCACCAATGGAGCCAATACCTCCAATAGCTCCAACAGCTCCGCTGGCTGATGCTGCAGTTCCGGCGGCGCCAGAACCACGTTGACTGTCCAGTGCACCGATGACCGATGTGACCGGTGCCACGCCCTCATCGGAGACCTGTGTGGTGCCGCCCAGCTGATCGTATTGAGCTGAAACAGAGAAGAACAGCATAAGAATCGACTGCGTAAGACTCGTTCATATTTTTGTCATCCAAGTTATTTGCTTTCGTTTGGACGAACCAATATACCCTTTCAAACACTTGCTGACTGAGTATTAATACCGCAATGAGTAAGCCACACAGGTTGGCCTCCAATCTGCAAATCTCGAAGCATCTCTTGTGGCCATAAGCACTAACCACAAGGTCTTGGCCATATGCAAAGCTCGGACTTACCTTGTATGGTGCGCTGCGCATGCGCCGCTTCCTCCTGCGTTTTGTACTTGATGAAGAATACCTCCGGCTTGCTGATGGGCTTAGGGGCTGCCTCCTCGATGGCCGTTTGCAGCTCGAGAGGATCTGGCTTCTTTGTCAGCACATAGATGATGGTCTTCTCCTCCACAGGCGCCTGCTGGACACGTACTGCCGCCTTGCTGACACTGGGCGTGGGTGCCTTGATGAACACAATGCGGTAGTGTTTGCGAGGTGGACCCACGGGCAGCACGGGCTGGGGGTAGCGCTCCTCCGACTCCTCGGCGGGTGGCACATGCACATAGATGTCCTTGGAGACGACGGGGCTATACGATTGCTGCTGTTGCAGCTGATTGTAGCCAAAGTTTGAGGCTTGCTGCTGGAAGATCTGCTGCTGCTGCTGGGGTTGCTGGAAGCTCTGCTGCTGCTGGGACTGCTGGAAGATCAACGGCTGTTGTTGTTGCTGAAAGATCGGCTGGCTTTGGGATTGCTGTGTATTCAAGAGCTGCTGCAGCTTGGGTGCCTGCAGTGCCTGCTGCACCAAGCGCTGCTCATCCACGCTGACCGCTGTCTGCTGCAGCCCATTTAAGCCGGCAATGCCGCCCGTCTGGTAATTGTATCCTTGCGGCTTGGCCACCGCCAGGCCCAACAGGCACGTAACCTAACGGTAAACGCATTAGAGAAAAGCTGCAGAATACTGAACCCAAAAGCTTACAATAAACGCGCGCATTTCCGTACGAATCGATTTGGTTCACTGAAGGAAGAGCAGCACCGGGTCGCTTGGCTAACAGAAACCAACTAAATGCTAATCAGTTGCCAGCTGTCACTTATATGGCTCGTACCCGAAACTGTCGAGATGATGATGTTGATGATGATGATCAAGCTGCTGCGCTGCTGCGCTGCTGCTGCTGCTGCTGCTGCTGCTGCTGCTGGAGCTGATGATGAGAGACGACGCAGAGTTCAAACGAAACTGAAACTGAATCAGAAACCACAACAAACGTGCGAAGAGCGATGGCCAATAGATTTCGCTTATCTTTTGTAATACCCTGTAGGTACCCAAAATGTATAAAGAAGGGTATATCGACTATAAGTGAGTGCATGTTGTGGGTGGGTAGGGTTGCACCTGATTGATCTACAGATCTAACAGAAGCTCCAGTTAGTGGAGATATAAATTAATATCGATTCACACACTTGCAAGTAAATAAATAATGTTCTTAAAGATTGCTCTTGTTATTAATTAATCTTATGTAAATTAAGTTTATTTTTGGAAATCTGCAACAGCGATAAGAATCAATTTAGGCATAATATGAGATATATATTCTATTATTATTATTATTATTATTATTTAAAAATTCACAAGTGCTGTTCCAGGGTATCTACTAAGTTAGTCAATCGAGTCACCATCGCACTTACCTGTTTTCTTTTAAACAACCTTGAGACGCAGTCTTCACTGAGCGCGCACTCACGCTCTCCACACACACACACACTCACGCACACACACACTTACACACGCAACCAGCTGCGTCATCTGTTAGACAATAGGTTTTGGAGCTTAGCGCCAGGCACACACACACGAAAACCGCCTCGCCGGAAGTCATATATGAATTAGCATATCTATTGTCCAAATTCCCAACACTTTGCTGAAGATCTCAGTGGGGATCGCTTTGAGAGCTGCCCGCATTATCGCATCAATAATTAAACCTAACTTGCACAAATCGCGCGAAATTGTCATTAGTGACGCGCCAAATTGCACAGCTTTTGGCCAATTTATAAGTCGACTCGATGGCCATCATTGGTGTCTGACCCAGATGAGCGTAGACCCAGTTCAATTTGCAGATCGGGCCAATTTAATTGGACTGCGCTCGGGCCTTACATAATGCCCAGCGGGAGCAGGAGGCCAGATGCCAGCTGTATGTGTGTATGTTCATTGTAATATATATCAAATTTTTTCTTCTTTTTTTGTTTACCGTTATTTATGTAATTCTCTGCTGGGCCAAATTCAAGAAATGAGCATTACGGGGGAATAACCAACTGAAAAATTTAAGATGAAGTACTCTCATATTAATTTACCGCAGCACAAATTATCTTTTAGCTAACAATTTACTTAAATGAAAGGTTTATTACTCCATAATTACTTTACTTGTTGGGGATCATTAGCAAAACTTAATTTCATTTAATTTGGAAAATATATGTATCTAGAAAAATAATTATTGTATTTAATTTTTTATATCACATTTTGCTTAAATTAATATTTATCTTAATGTACACTTTCATTAATCCAATTATTTATGATAATACAAATAGTAATTACTGATAATAAAAAAATAAAATAAAATAAAATAATGTTATAGTAATTGATCATATGTAAATTATATACAAATCGATATGTTAAATTTAACACTAATTTAATAAGTAGAATCGATACTTTACTATTTATAATACAATTTTTTTAATTTTCTATAATCAATAAAGATTAACTCATAAATTTCTTAATATACATATTATCTCTTGTATTTTCTTTTATATAATGGTCAATCATTTTTCATCTCTGTCATTAGAATTGTGGTTGACCATTACCATAAAGTTCTTCTCTATTTTCATATGTTCATGATTATTTAAATCTGTTATTAATATTATTATTTTTAGGATTAGCCCTTGTTTATATTAGTTTTAGGAAATTCTTTAATTATGGATTTACAAATTTGTTTATTTGTTATTTCATTTGCACATCAATCAATGTCCAACATTCAGCTCCGCAGTTATGATTGACACTAACTTCAAAATTTCTTCAATATATTAATATAATAATTATTAATATATATTTACATTTTAGTCTTAAATTTATTTTTGTTTTGTGTCAAAATCAATCAATGTCTATCACTAGCTTCCAAAATGTGGGTCATAATTTGATTGTGCGTCGATGTTCAGCTGAATGATGACGATGATATTTTGATGTATGAGCGCAGATTAATCAAGCATCCCATTTGCTATTGGGGCTCAACTCTCGCTATTTGTTGTAAATCATAATTTTATATTATTTTTATATCTATTTTTAATATCACCCGCAGCCAAGGCTGATGATATAAGGCTTTCTTCCCCATCGGTCTGGTAGGCGTTCTTTTGTTTCAAGGCACTCGATACTCCTTTGTTTTCATCTTTCAGTGTTGTGCAACGCTTTTCAGTGGTTCATTAGCGATTTGTTGTTGCATAATGAAACAAAAATCTCTTTCCACCCGCCGTGCTGTAAGTGCTTTGCATTTATATATTATATTATTTTCACATCTCTTCAGGCTTCCATCAATTTCACTTTTGTGACGATGCCGTGCATTAAAAATTAACATGGTCAAGGCTTTTGGCGCTAATACACAGCAATTACTAACACTATCAAAACAAAATAAAACAAAAATGTGCACATGTAAAAAAAAACACATATTAAATCATTAAAATATTATGCATAAAATTTATAAGAAATTGATGAAATTTATAAAAATGCTAATTCAATAATTATTTTTATTTATTTTTAAACAAATTAAAGTGTTGCCTAACAAGTTGTAAACAAAATAACAATTTTTTACTTTTTCAACTGTTTTTCCTTTTAAATGAGTCCATTTTCATTTAATTTGTGTGTCAAATAATCGAGTTAAGTAAAGCTTTAAGTTTTAACTGCTTACTTTTGGTTTCGGTATCGAATAACGGTTGTTGACTAAGCTTTTGCCCAAGCTGAAAGCTTCGCAAGCACTCAATTAGTTGCTCTGAAATCGAAATGCAATTTAGTTTTACATTTTGTTTTCTTAAATATTTTATAGGTGTACTTTTTAGGGGTATAAACAGATTTATTTTTTTGGCTTACAAATATTACGTATTCCACCTTATAAGGTGGGTTCTAATAATCCTTAGGGTTCTCTTATATAATTTTGTAATCTTTTGCATATTCTTATCACTTATTTTAGAAATAAATAATGTTGAAATCACACATACATGTAAATATATATATAGTATATTTTAATGAATAACGTATAATTTTAGATTGGTTTTTGACAGGTTTCGACTTTAACATAAAGTATGGATTGGTTAAACACTTTTAAAATTGAAGGACATTAGCTGCAAAAAAACAATCAATATGCTTATTTAAAACTAATTTTCTTAGACTAATTAATTGATTGATTTAATTGATTTATTCAAAATAAATAATATATTTTTATTAATATATATTTTCACTTTTTACCTTCTTTACAAGTTATTATTGCTTCTCAATGATTTTTATAGAAAAAATCTCATTTATTGTTTACTATCTATAATCAATATAAATAATATATGGCATTCAGCAAACTCGTACATACAGAGTATTTGTTTTAAATATTATTTTAATATTCAGTCTTAAAGAAAACATGCATCCCATTAAGTTGCGACGCCTTATTGTGAAAGAGCCTCAAGTTGCGGCTTAGCCCCGATCCGCAGATACTTTGGTTAGGAACTCATTAATGAATGCTGTTGAGGGAGCATTGGGTACGTTCATTAGCCAGGGTTAGCCGTGGTTACACGGCTGAGCCAACTGCAAAGTAAACGGCTCATTACATTAGCCCCAAATAGCTGGATGGGTGTCACGTTTAAGCCAACAATTGCCGCCGTCTACCAATATTGACAAAGGGCTTTTGTTCAAATAATCAAAAGTAAATTAATCTTGTCCAGCTCGGACAAGCCATCAGACAGCTGGAGAGATGTTCCACTGAATGGAGCCCTATCTGCGCTCACCCCATGATAAATGAGGCCCTGAAGTGCCGCTCAGCTCACATGCAAAATTTTCAAGCTCGTCGGATCATTAATAAGACCTAAAATTACATGAACATGAGGGGTTACAAGCTTAAGATTTGTAGTTCAGGTCTTTTCTAACTAAACATTGATTAGGTGTTTATGCAATTTCTGCATTTAATAATATTTAATCGATGCGTGGCCCATAGGGTTTAACCGTATAATGGGAACTCGGGTGCTGAAACTTGGACTGTGGCAAACAATTAAGAGCTCGGCAACAAAAGTGGCCAAACAGACGAAAGCCATCAGCTTAAGGCCAACAAGTAACAGCTGTTTCATACTCGCTCAATGCAAAAAGGTCAGATTTATAAGGAATTGTAAGGATTCAAAAACTTTTGAGGCGGCTTAGAGAAGAAAGCAGTTAAATGGTATAAAGGGATATAACTCTAATCAACTGCTTACCCAAGGATCTAAACTGTAGATGGCTAACGACATTTCTTATTCAGCTGGATATGAGTTACAATTCTTTAATTGTGATGATCCGTTGATATTGACCTATGGCTTTCCCTAGTTTCCGGCCTACACACAACACCGATATACCCGCTTTGCAACTCGTGAACGAGTATATAAAGCTCGCTGGGGATTCACGCTAATTGGTCATGTAGCTCGGGCCAACTACAAGCAAGTCGCGGCATTTAATGAGAGATTTTTGAAAACCGAATGCGAAGGCGACTCGATGGACAACTGAGACCCCAAAAAGGTAAATGGAGACGCGGTCTAACAAAAACAATGAACATGCAACGTAAAAGAGGTGAAGCAAAAATGTAGTAAAAATAGAAAAATGGTAAAAAAATATTAAAGCTGAACTTCACTTATTAAGTTGTCGAATGCGAAGAGCGTATAAAAGTCAGCTGAAGATGGCAATAGTTATACAGTTCCCAGCGAACAGCCAAGTAAACCCTATCAGCAATCCAGACACCTCAACCAAGTACAGAAATGCGTGGATTCATTGTAAGGCATTGCAGCAGGCTTCGCCAGGATTAGCTCCAGACTAACAACTCACACTCTAATTTTCCAGGTCTTGTGCCTCACTGCCGTGGCTCTGGCCGCACCTCAGGGCTACAACTACAATCCTGGCCCATCGGCTCTGGGTGGCCTCAGCAGCGTAAGCGGCAGCGGCGCCAGCTTCTTCCAGGGTGGTCAGCAGCAGGTGCAGCAGCTGCAGCAGGTGCACTACCAGCAGCCCCAGCAGCAGGGATTCTTCCAGCAGCAGTCCGTGGGCCACCAGCAGGTGCATGTGGAGCAGCAAAACCAGCAGCAGCAGCCAATTGTGTCCAAGCGGTTCTTCATTCACTCTGCCCCCGAGGACGCCGATGAGGAGTACAAGGAGCGTCACATTACTGTGGGCGTGCCCAAGCGCAACTACAATGTGGTGTTCATCAAGTCGCCGCAGCGCTCCAACAAGAAGACCGCCATCAAGATCAGCCCCGCCGTCAACGAGGACAAGACCGTCATCTATGTGCTCAGCAAGAAGACCGACAGCTCCGACGTTCAAGCCGAGGTCGTCGAACAGGCCAGCTCCACCAGCAAGCCAGAGGTGTTCTTCATCAAGTACAAGACCAACGAGGAGGCTGCCCATGCCCAGCAACAGATCCAGGCCCAATACGACTCCCTCGGTGGTACCAGCCAGCTGACCGACGAAGGTGTCGCTCCCGTCACCTCTGTCATCGGCGCTCTGGGCGGATCAGCTGGCGGTGATGCCGGCGTCTCTGCTGTGGGCAGCACCGGTATTGGTTCCTCTGCCGGACAGGTCGTCTCCCACCAGGCTGTCTCTGGCGGACACGCACACACAAGCAATGCTTATCTGCCGCCCAATTTCTAATCGGTTGAGCTCAACAGCTTCTCTAAGCCTTTAATATTGTTGTTAATAAATCTGAATTGTTAAAAATATTTCTCGCTTTTTCAATTGGGATTCATTTTAGAATTAAATAGCATTAATGTCAATCTGCCTATATAGTTATGCTGAAAGATCGTCAGGCCTCGAAGATTGCCCACCTAAGTTGTCAATCAGTTTATATTTTTCATTTCAGATTAATCACAAGATTAATCATGTTTCACCTGCAAATATCTCAAAATTTTTGGCAAACGTCAAAAATAACTTTTGCTTTCTCAACTCCAAATGGGATTAATAATGAGCTTAATCATTTTTCTTCAGCTTTTTTAATTATTATTAATGACTTATTGATAATTTCTTCTTCTTGATCAGCGCAAGCAAATTAAGTATGTCTTCAAGCCGTTTGTGGTCACCCATCGACCAAGGCAGAGATTTAATTCACGAAATCTGTGCTGAATGTCAGCAATAAGACATGAAAAACAGCAACACAAATTTACTTTCTTAGTGAGCAAAAAAAATATGATAAAAAAAATACAACCACGATGACGAAGCAAAAATACTCTACAGGTTAAAATTCTGTTATATGATATTATCTTTAGACTTTTGTTATATAATATAACCACATATATTTTGATGATTATAAAGTTCAATTTCTTATATAGACAGGTTTTATAATGTATAAAGTTAAAGATAGAATACAAAGGCAAATACTTTCTATATAAACATATAATTGTATCTATTGCTTGTAAGTGAGGTCAATTATTTGTTAACCGTAGCAAACAGCCTTAACAACCTTAAACACCCGCTCAAATGGACTTTAATACCCTGAAGGGTATATTTTGTAGTGCCGCAAACAGCTCAACGCAGCTGAGAGTCTCACTTTAAGAGCATAACCTACTAAAAAGTGTAATTGCAAATTGTAAAGAAAAGTTGATTTTTTTTTGCCTTATTTTTGTGGGTATTACGAATTGCGGGTACATTGATTAGGTTTTGATTGCACACAATGCGTATCTCTCGGTTATTTAAACAAAGAGTTGCCAACAATATGAATGGAAAGCAATCGGCTTAAGGCCAGCAGCTGAAAGGGAAAACCTAGGTAGGGGACTCCCCCGCCTTTTTGGCCAATTAGTGTCGACAATGATAATTTATGATGTCAACATGTCAACGAGTGTCCTGACAATCACAGTTATTATCAAGAACAATTTGAAATGTGGAATTAATTTAACAAGCCGGCAATTAAAATCGAGTCTCTATATATAAGTGGAGACAACAGCCAAAGGGTCCTTAAGCAGGCCGCAGGACGCATCGAGAGGTCAAATCATGGTTCGCCTTTTTCAGCTGCAGGAGAATTGTCTCCGTCTGATGGGCCACAACATTGAGGAATCCGGTGACAGGAGCTCATCCCTAGGGCTCAGGCACTTGGCATCGCTGCTGTTTGTGCTCTCTGCCGAGTATCCAATGTTCTCATACGTTATCTTTAATCGGGATGACATGGAGTTGATTACGGCCTGTCTGAGCGTCGCCTTTACCAACTTGATAACCGTCACCAAGATATGGACGTTCCTCATCTATAAGCAAGACTTCTGGCAAATAATGCAAAGCTTCAGGCAGCTCGTTGGGAAATGTAAATCTTATAAATTACACTAGACAACAAAGTGCGGTAAGGCTGAAAAGTTACTTTTTTGGTTCATTGGGTCACCCTAATTACATTTTCTTGCTTCGAGAAACATATTTTATCATTTGCAAAGGGTGAGTTAATGTGGGTTACTTTCCGCGAAACCCAACCAATTTTATGTCTTACGTATTTCCGTATGTCTGACCTACAAAAAAAGTCTTATGTGCTGGTTGCTAGATTTCCTATTTTGAACAATTTATTAACGTGAGAAATGGGGGCCACAAATATGATTGAGTGAACTGGCAGTTGCTTTTTAAGATGCATAGATAATAAATTGGACACGATATTTTTGTTATGATCAATGACTTTGGGCCAACATAGAAATTAAATGGTAGCTCTCAAAAAAGACTAAGCAAAAACCTTAACTACATCTCATTAAATAATTATACATCAGCGGTTGACTGCACAAAAGAGTAAGGTTTCAGTTTTATCGCAGACGTGAAGCATAGTGTAATTCTTTCTTCCTTTATAAAACGCAGCTCATCGTGGATCGGAGGGCAATGGATATGTCCGACGCGCCAACAAGCTGGCCGCTTCATTAGGTCGAGCTTATTGTATCTCCTGCGGCTTCACTGGACTTTATTTTATGCTCGGACCGATTGTCAAGATTGTCACCAGCAGCTGGCGGGGCGTGCCCTACGCTAGAGAACTCCCCATGCCCATGAAGTGAGTAGAATTCTTGCAGCCACTGTACTTGTTTTTGATCTCACATACATACATAAGTGGATGAAATCGAGTTGCGGTGATACTTTTTTATCCTACCTTTAGATTCCCCTTCAATGATGTGGAGAGTCCTGGCTACGAGATTGGGTTCATCTATACCGTGTTTGTGACCATCTTTGTGGTGGTTTATGCCTCGGCTGTGGATGGACTCTTCATATCGTTTGCAATTAATCTACGCGCCCACTTCCAGGCGCTGCAGGAGGACATTCGCCGCCTGACCTTTGGCCAAGCCGAGGTGCAACAACAGCTGGCCGATGTAGTGGACTACCATGTGCTGCTCCTCAGCCTGTCCAGGCAGTTGCGTCGCATCTACGCGCCGATCGTTTTTGGACAGTTCTTCATTACTTCGCTAGAGGTGGGCGTCATTATCTATCAGATAGTTACGGTGGGCAAGACACTATAGATGATAATTATGGATATCTGGGATATATTATAGAGTTATTTGCAGCACATGGACTCCATTATGGCCCTGCTTGTGTACTTCTCCTTCTTCCTCTCCATAATGCTGCAACTTTTCATATACTGCTATGGCGGGGAGATAATCAAAGTTGAGGCAGGTTACAGGTTACATAATTTTAATTTCGATTTCTGATTCTATTTTTATTTCTAGCCCTAACCCCATATTTATCTCTATTCCTTCCTCTATCTCTGTCTGCGTCTCTACCCATAACCCCAGCTCTAACTATTTATATTCCATTCTTTATGTCTCTTTCTATCCCTATCTTATGTGCATCTCTTTATCTCAATGTAAATCTCTATCCCCAACCCACTCTTTACATATATTTATCTATATTTCTTTCTATATAATCTATATCTATACCCATATCAGAGCCTACAGGTTGGCATAGCTGTTCAGACATCCAACTGGCATTTGGCTTCAACCAAGGAGAGGCGTTCATTGGTTTTCATTATGCATCGTTCCCAGCGGGAGATGCTCATCAAGGCGGGCTTCTATGAGGCCTCGCTGGCCAACTTTGTAGCGGTAATTGAAAGCTTGACCTATTGACAGATGGGTACTAAATAATGGCTTTCACTTGTTGCAGATTCTTCGTGCTGCGATGTCGTTTATAACCCTCATTCAATCGATTGAATAAACTTAATCGAAACATAAAATTCTAAATGTGGCGCTAATATTACGCTCTATATAGTATGAATTTAGCAAAGTAATTCAATAATGCAGCATGTTAACTGGATTAACGAGTTTTTCCGGAATACAGCATCATAATTGTATGAAACAGCACGCTTTAACGATTTCAGATACTAAATATTGAGTGCTATTTTATATGCTAAATGGAATCTAAAAAGTCTATTTAAATTTAATACGTTTTTCCCAACAGAATTTCAATACTCTATGAGTATGAAATCAATTATACTATTGTTAATCATAAATTACGATGAAATATTAAGATTTGATAGCTTTATAATAAGAACTTTAGCTGTAAATGATTTAGACACAGACCTTGAGAGGCCCAAAAACTATTAATATTTTGTACAACTGGTGTGTGAAATGTCCTTTTATACCAAGTAACTGAAGTGATTCGATGTGCAGGGTATAAGCCAATTGTGTGACTGAAGCTTGGGTTCTATTGATTGTAAAGGTTAAGTGTGCTATTTGCTTAAAGCGGGCATTGAGTTTCAATAAATAAATTAAATCAAACAAACAAAATTGAAAAAATAATTACAAACCACAAGGCAGGTCAGTCGATTGATAAGCCAGTTGGGTGCACTGGAAATCCAAGCTATAAAATGGCAAACTCATCGAGCAAAAAGCGACACTTGGCAACCGTTGAGCGAGCAGCTCGATCTTTGTGGGTGTGTTCGTCCGGTACATCATGAGCAACAGTAGGTTGGAGGATCAATCCGCTGAGTTCGTCGTTAAAGTCATTCAATTGCAGAGCTTACGCTGGGTCTGCTGCAGCTGCCCGGAGGCGCCGACGTGACAGCAAATGTGCGCCGGGCCGTGGACAGCATTACAAAATTGAAGGCGGACAATCCTCAGCTGCAGCTGGCCATATTGCCGGAGAGCTTTAACGGGCCTTACAGCATTGAGGAGTTCGGACGGCATGCGGAACGCGTGCCTGAAGGACCCACTTGCCAGGCTCTCTCCCAGCTGGCCCGCAAGCTGGACATCTACATCATTGGCGGCAGCATCATTGAGAAGGACGTCAAGAATAAGCTGTACAATACGTGCACCGTCTGGTCGCCCAATGGCCAGCTAATTGGCCGACATCGCAAGGTAGGTGGATTACAAACAACTCTAGTCGAGTGTGCTCGACTGGGAGATACCCTGATTTCATGGGTAGACGTTGCGAAAGTCAACTTTCTATCTTCAAATATGTTTTCCCCCCAAAAAAAAAAGGGGGAGTAAGTTTGATACCTCTGTTTTTCAAGATGTAGAAGATATGCTCGAAACAGTAAAACGTGTTATCGATAACAAAAAAAAAAACAACAAGAGTTATCGATAATCGAAAACCTAGGAACTTCCTACGTAGTTGCTGAGATTGACGCCTGCATACATACGGAGATACGGACAGACGGGCGGACAGACAGTCGGCAATGATTCAATCGCCTCGATATATACTTTATAGGGTCATTTTAAATGGGTTTGGGCTATTAAAAGTTAAGTAATTCTATTATATTTTATTTCCCCGCCTACTGCAGATACATCTCTTCAACATAAACATTCAGCCCGATCAGCTGGGAGGCGTGCAGTTCGATGAGGGCCAAGCCCTGACCGCTGGCAACGAGCCGACGGTGGTTGAAATCGGACCACATAAGGTCGGCATTGGCATTTGCCATGACAAGCGTTTCGAGGAGCTGGCGCGCATCTACCGCAACATGGGTGAGTGGACTAATTCAAATACTTGATGGAAGACAGAATATTAGCTCACTTAATATTATGCATCTGTTCATCCATATGATTGCCAAGTAATGTCAATTGTGTATATCCTTAGTTTAAGAAATGGAATCTTCTTCTTTTTTTTTTATTTATAAGTCAAGTTGTCCAAACCCTCGCTATAGATCATCCGAAAATCTTGTCAACAATAATTTCCTCTTTTAAGAATTTCTTAAATTTCCTATTTCTAACCATTTATTCAATGCTTTGCCTGTTTAGGATGCTCCATGATTGTCTACCCATCGGCCTTCTGCATCTGCCAGGGTCCCATGCACTGGGAGCTGCTGCAACGCGCCCGTGCCACGGACAACCAGCTCTTTGTGGTCACCTGTGCTCCCGCCCGCAACAATATGTCCGGCTATGTGGCCTACGGACATTCCATGATTGTTGATCCCTGGGCCCGAGTGCTGCGCGAGGCGGGCGACGGACATGAAGTGATTGTGGAGACCATTGGTAAGTAGCTTAATTTGAAACAACTCTTTTGTGAAGTGCTCTTCTAATCGACCCACTCCTCGCTAGATTTCGACACTGTGGATGAAGTGCGTCGCCAGATTCCCATCTACAAGCAGCGGCGCACCGATGTCTATGAGCAGGCCAGGGCGAACGTTTGAAAGCTTTGCTGCGCCTACAAATTGTAAACAACTCTTAATAAATGTGCAAATGTGTCTGCTCAACTAACAGATACCCAGCAATCTGTTGAATACTAGTCTTCTTTCCTTTTGATGAAACTTTTAAAATATATTTTGATAATTGGCTTGAATACGTTTAACAACTTTTAAGATATATAAAATATGTATACTAAATGTACGGTTCAATTATACAAATACCAGCATACTTTCAGCCTAAATATTTGGTTTTAACTTAACAGCAGTGAAACCTCTGTGTTGATACTCCCCACACATAATTGCTCTTTTACAGGGCATAATTAAGTCCAGCGAGCAGCGGGAGAGCAATTGAACAAATGCTGATACGACGCAACAGTTCAGTTCTTATCGGCGCTTCGACTTGGGCAACGGCGGATGCCAGCGATAGAACCGGCAGTGGATCTCGATTCTTTAGTGTATAGCAGTGCGCGTTGTGGAAACAACGGCAAGAGCTTAAGCTAAACCCAAAGCTGAAGCTAAAGATTGAGTAACAGAAAGCCAAAAGATGTGGACTACTCGACTGGTTATTTTACTCTGCGCCAGTCTGGCCGCCGCGGATTCACAAATCACCTACACCGGCCACCTCTCCGAACTGAAGATCAAGGAGCTGACCCAATTAGCGATTCGCATGGAGCACTCCATCAATGTAATGAAGTATGCCTGCGACAGCTACTACGATTACGTCTGCAGTCGCAATCGCCCGCTCTTCTCTATCATGGGTGGGTATATACATACATACTTAAAGAAATATCAATAGTTAGCTGTAAAGGAGCTGATTTGTTGATATATGTATGTATATTATATACGATAGTATTTATTTATTGTTTATATCTGGTCGCCTGGACTCTTCTCATAAAGATCTGTCTGGGCAAGCAACAAGAATTTTATACAACATACGCATATTAGTTTTCGTATTTTACAAAATATCGAACTGAATTAAAATGCTAATAAAGAATTGTCTTACAGGACACATGCCATCGAGCAACGATCTCATACAGTTGTTGACCAAGCTCCAGAACGATTCGAAACATTTCGAGGCGAAACAGAAGCTGATCGACTTCTTCATATCGTGTAATACAGTAAAGGCTTTCCAGGACTGCTATCGCGAAACCTTTGAGTACTTCAAGCCACTGTTCGGATACATCATTGCGAAGGGTCTGGAGGAGGGCGACAAGAAGGACTTGAAAGAGTTTGGGCAGCTAATCCAACGCTTTGTGGACCGAAGCAAATCTGTGTTTGGCAGCGATGCGCATCCATTGAGGAACCGGTTGCAGTCGTATAAGGAAAAGTTTACGACGCCCACAATCTATTTCAATCCGAAGGATCTGGACCAGGAGTATGCTTCTCTGCGCATCTATCGGGAGAGCTACAAGCACAATTTGAAGAATCTGGAGCAGCATCGAAAGCTCAACTCTACCTTTCAACTGGGAGTGGAGCGTACGATGCTCGACTGGAGTTTATATCTGTATCAGAGCCGACACAAGCCCATGTCCTACTACTATCCCACATTCACGGTCCATCTGTATATGACCATGTTCAATGTTAGCGAACGACAGCGAGACTTGTCCCAGTACCGGGATGCGACCCACTTCCGAAACGAGATCGAGTGCCTCAAGCTGCCCCAATACGTCAATGTGTTGAGCGAAGCTCACATTTTGGCTGTCATTTATCTTAAGAGCTTCCGGAATACCTGGCAGGAGTACAGCGAGTGGATACAATCCTCGACCAAACATCGGGAGATCTATGACCAAGAGAACGACATTCTCCAACAATACCATCTGAACAACAAGAAAATCTTCTTCACGCTATACGGCCAGAATTTTTGTGAGTTTGGCAAAGAACTCGCTGAGCATGTTTTCTATGTGGGGCTCAAGGAGAATGAGGACTTCTTCAATACCTATGTGTGTAGCTCTCAGACGGATTCCTCAAGAAAATGTTTAATATAATATATAGGCCAGATCAAATAAATAAATGACAATATTTTGAACTATAAATGTGCTTCTACAATAGATACATGTGTTGGTCTCTACTCACTATAATAACTGAGCTGAGGTAACTATGAAAATGCAATCTAAGTTATGACATTCATATTTATCTAGCTTTGCAATACATATTTATACAATACACCTAACTCATCTTCAGCATTTTATTTAACACAGGGTATAGGTACAGCTCCGATTCACTTAAAATACATTGTAGATAATACATATAGCCAGTTAACTTCAGCCATATATAAGACTAGCTCAGCTAATCGATACTACTGATTTCGTTGTCCAGGTCTGAAATCTAATTGTTATCAATTCTTAAATGGACATAAATGTCAGACTGCTAATGAATAAAAGTGAAATCTTATTTATTATTTGAAAATTGTAGTCCATGTCTGCAGTTTTCATTATAAATAAAAACTTATTATAAACTCTTTTACAGGACGAGACTTCATTTGTCCTCATAGCAGGTCAGATCAATTATATAGACATTAGATATGAGACAGTCTCCTTCCTACAAAATATAGATGTGCATTTAAAATAAATGATAGTCGATTAGATGACACAGTATACTACATACCGCTGGTGTGATGCCGACCAATGCATCAGCATGTCCATAGAACTCCTCCTTTAGTGATATGACAATTGTTTGCAGGTTGGTTGTGTGATCTCGAATATAAGAAGCAACTTTGCCAATGTTTGTATTATCCAAGGCGGCATCGATCTCATCGAGCACAAAAAACGGCGCTGGATGATAACTTTGAAAATAAAAAATTCATTTTGAGCAAATTGTGTTTTATGTATAAGGTATAGATATATCTCACCTGTGAGTAGAGAAGAGAAGTGCAAGAGCAGCAATTGTCTTTTCACCGCCACTCAAATTACTCATAGGCTGGAAACGTTTACCGGGAGCCACACAGTTATAATTGATGCCATCCAAATATGGTTCTTCGGGATTATCGGGTCCAATGTATGCCTGGGCGGCCTCATTGCGAGCCAGCTTTTTGTAAATACCATCGATAGCATCGGATATGTGTTGACAGCATTGCACAAATCGGGACGAGCGCTCATTTTTAACTTTCTCGAATGCCGCTTTTGCCTTTTTGGCTTTACGTCTGGCATTCTCAAACTCTTCGTTTGTGGACTGCACTTTCTCCGTTACAAGATCTAATTTTTGCATTGCTTTCATATTCGGCGTCTGTATGCGTTCCAGAATATCTAGTTTGCTTTGTAGATCTTTCAACAGCTGTTCATTGGTTTTCTTGAAAGCAGAGTCGTCTTTGAGCTTGCATAGTTCGCGTGGTAGCGATCGATAGTCAACCTCAATGCTAAAGTGATTCAAATGTTTTGAGATGATTCAATATTTAAATTTAAAAAGTATGAAAAACTCACAGATTGTCGTGCATTGTTGACGTTGATGGTTCTACGCTGTCTACATCACTTTGACGGACAGCATCATCCAGCGAGCCACGCAATAAGGGGACCACAATACAATCAGTCTTTAAAGTAGACAGTTTTAATATAAATTGGAATTACTTATTGCTGTCATACGTACTTTGGCCTGCAGCAAAATGTTTTGTCTCTCGTTTTTCTTAGCTTCGATTTTTGACTCCGTTGAGGACATTTGGCTACCCACATTGTGAATTTCCTTTGCCAGGTTAGCAACATCTCTTCGCGCTTTCGAAATATCTTCTTCCATGTCATCAACTGCTTGCTTCTTGGCTTGCTTTTCCTGCTTGAACTTCTCCATTTTCTCCTTCTCCTCATCCATTTCCTTTAAATATCGCGTCTCCGCAGTTTTAAGGCCCTCTAATGCATCTTCCTCATCTTGTACGCTGCGCTCCCAGCGCTCAACGTTCTCTAGAAAGTGTAATGTGACATTTAATAATTAATGTTATATGCATTTTATGAGCTTCAACCCACTTCGAGTGTCCTTTTGCTTCTCAAAGTCCAGCTGAGTGTTAATTGCATCGATTTGTTGCTCGAACTCGGCACGTTTGCGTGCCCTTTCCTGTTGCATGACCAACTCTCGTTCTTCATATTGTCGAATATTCTTTACACCTAGTCGATTGCAAAAGGCGGCAAAAACTTTGTCCTCCACATTATTCATGTTCTCCTTAATCTCCTGTATGTGTTCTTCCCGATCTTGCATGCGACGTTCAATTTCGCTTATCTTGGGCTATGATTAGAATAAAACATATGTGTAAAGTGTTTAAATTTGATTGATATTGCACTGCATTTACCCCGAAATCATCCAATTGGGTTTGCACCTGCTTCAATTGGTTATCGTATTGGCTAATAGACTTCTTTGATGACTCCAAGTCCACCATACTGTATTTCAGGCGGTTTTCCAGGCCTTTAATTTGTGATTCAACTGTTGCCAGTTCACTTTGCTTGCGAGATTTTTTAACTAACTCCTTCAGCTCCTCATTTAGACGTTCCTTTTGCATCTTGAGTTGCGCCATGTGTTTTTCATCCCATCGTTTTGCTTTGCGTGCCAAATCATGACTGCCCCCAGAGATGAGACCTGACTTTTGATAGAATGTACCATCCAGAGCAAGAGCATCAAAGCGAGATCGGTCTATTTCGTAGGCAACTTTCATGGCATCCTCCGGAGTCTCGCAGACCAGAGCGTTGCCAGTGGCAAAGAGAACAGCACGTTCGATCTCTTGTGGCTCGAATTTAAGCACGTCGAAGACCAGTCGCACATTACGCGGCTCACTGATATTACGCAAACGTTCCTTTAATGGTTTAACCTGCAGATAGTCCAGTGGCAGAAAGGTCTCCACTTCCAGCATCTGCTCTTTTAAGATCTGAAAAGACAAGGACTGTTAGGAATAGCTCACTCTAAGAATCTGCCATGTAATGAACCTGAATGCAATGTCGAGCGGTCTTCTCTGTGTCCACAATGATGGCTTCCATGAACTTGCCCAATACCTTAGTGACGGCAACATTATAGCGTTTGTGAGTTGGCTGACACATGTTGATCATACGATCGTAAACCCCTGGGACTTGTTTCTTGAACAGTTCAACAACCTCCTGTTTCTTCTTGCGACGGGCATCCTCGTGTTTGTCGCTCTTTGCATCGCCCAACTGATCACGAACATTTTCCAACTCTCGTTGTTTTTCTGCAATTTTTTCCTTTGAGCTGCCGACATCACGCCGGAGTTCATCCTTTATGCGATTCTGTTCTTCGAGAGCAGCTTGAGATGATTTTATATGATCCATTAATTTATCTCTGCGCTTAACGGCCTCTTCACGTTGCAGTGACAGTTTCTTATAAGACTCCTCCACTGAAGCTCTTCGATTTGTTTCACCATCAAGCATGTCCTGTTCGGATTTTTGCTCACGGTTGACAGAATCCAACTCGGATCGGTATTGTGTGGCAGTTGCTTCGGCCTCCTGTTTCAATCGGTCATATTCTTGTACCAATCCTTCTTCCATGTTAACGCTTTTACCACGCCTTTGAGACTCATTTTCGATCTCGTCCTCAAAACGCTTCTTTAATGCTTCTACATCGCTCAATTGCTTTTCCAATTTTTGTATGTCCTGCTGATGTGCATTGTCCGCCTCCCGCGCAGTTTCCAGGGTCTTCTGCAGGGATATCAGTTTTTTCTTGCAATGCGCCACCTTTTCTTTAGCTTTTATGTATAATGGACGTCGTTTGTTTAGCTGTGTCTCGAATTCACGAATCTCCTGATCAATTTTAGCCAAATCACGAGTTATTTTGCCAGCATCTTTTTTCTTTTCACGAAGCACCTCGTCGGCACTTTCTTTGCGTTGCTCCACTGCTTTTAACTCCTGCTGCTTTACCTCCAAATCTGCATTGTACTTCTGTACATCCTTCTCAACGTGAAATAGTCGAAACAATTGATACTCCACTTGTTTTTCGTTCTGCAAGTTAAATAAGTCACATATTGCTGCATTAGGTTTTTAAACATGGAAAACTAATTCATACATATTCGTCTTGTAACCGAGTATAGCGCTCGGCTTCCATTTTCTCATGTTTAGCCTCCTTCCGCTCGGCCGCTATACCCTTTTTCTTCTGGTATGTAAATTGTGTCTCCTCTTCAGCTACAATCATTTCCTGCTTAAGACGATTGTAGTCATCCTTTAGCAGACCCGATCTAGCAATAAGCATTAATGTTGAATTCAATACAGCAGTATTTGTTTTTGTTTCTTACCCGCTAATTTCTTCAAACAGCGCAGTTCGTTCCTTGGGCGTCTTCATCGCAATGTTTTCTACTGCACCTTGGAATACTAAAAAATTTTTTGCCTTCACATTGATTCCCAACTTTTCTAGCTTGTTCAGGTAAGTGTTACTAGAGACGCTCTAAAATGTGTAGGTAAAGATTAATTATTGCCTGCAAATAATATTTGTCACGTACCTCGCCATTAATGCGATATTCGGACGAGCCACTTATTACAGCTCGTTGAAAGTCCATATGCTTTTCTCCATCCAAAATAAATTTTGCAGTAACATAGCAGCTGCGCGCCACTGGCTTCCCAATGGATGAACCGTGAATTAAGTCATTTAGACGCTTTACACGCAAACTCGATGTTTTTTCACCCATTACAAAACTAATGGCATCCATGAAGTTTGATTTACCAGATCCATTGGGTCCAATTACAGCATTAAATTGCTTTAAAGGACCGACAACAATGTGGCCCCGGTAGGACTTGAAATTTTCCATTTCTATAAATTGGAGAAACGCAGTATCTTCCTCTGGCTTACGTGCGGCTGTTGATAACGTTTTGTGCCCAACTTCTTCATCTTCTTCAGCCATCGTTGCAGATTATAAATTAAATGTACCACAAAAAAACGATTTATAGTTTTTCTAAGATTATCTTGCGCCAAGAAGCTTCTCTTTCAGATTGACATTCCCTGCGGTTTGTTTACTGTGCTGCAAAACGCGAATATATTAGTTAAACTTTGCAACACTGTAAGTGAACCGCAGTGAATGGCAGTCACAAAAAAAATTTCTTCGCGCCAAATAATCTTTAAAAAAAAAAACTATCGGAAGCTATCGGTCTCAAATATAAACTCGGAATTTTTAAATTTGGATGCACAAATTACTGCTTTCACAACTGAATCGGACTGAAATGAACATTTTAAACCCATTAAAAAGCCATAAGGACAAGGAAAACTAACGTGTTATAAATATTAAAGATAAATTATGTATTTAATAAATTTCTAAAGTATATATATATGTACATTTGTACTATAAGTATCTTTGGTTATGAGATCTTATCTATATAATACAATTTAGACATAAAAGTTTATACAACTTTAGTCGACTTCCTCAACGGTGGGTCCACTATAGCTGCCACCGCCGAAGCCTCCTGCCTGCTGTCCACATTGGGCCCCTTGGGGACCTGCTCCAGCGCCCTGCTGATGCATCTTTGTCATGACGGGACTACACAACTTAGTGAGCTCCTGCAGCTTGTATTCGTACTCCTCCTTCTGGGCCGTCGTGTTGGCATCGAGCCACTTGATGGCTTCGTTACACTTGTCCAGCACGCTGCTGCGCTCTGACTGGGCGATTTTGTCTCCGGCCTCCTCGGCAGCCTCCTTCACGCCAAAGACGTAGCTTTCCAGCTGGTTGCGGGCGGCTATTCTCTGGCGATGTTTCTCGTCCTCTTCGGCGTACTGCTCTGCCTCGCTCACCATCCGATCAATGTCGGCTTGCGACAGTCGACCCTTGTCGTTCTTAATAGTTATGTTCTTGGCATTGCCAGTTCCCATCTCCTTGGCGGTCACATTCAGAATGCCATTGGCGTCCAAGTCGAAGGTGACTTCTACTTTCGGCACACCCCGCGGCGCTGGTGGAATGCCAGTCAGGTTAAAATTACCCAACACGTTGTTATCCTTTGTCATGGCGCGCTCGCCCTCAAACACCTGGACGGTCACGGCGGGCTGGTTGTCGGCGTATGTTGTGAACGTCTTCGACTGCTTGCACGGAATGCGGCTGTTCCGCTCAATCAGCTTCGTCATCACTCCGCCAGCTGTCTCTATGCCCAGCGAGAGCGGCGCAACGTCGACCAGCAGCACGTCCTTGATCTGGCTGCTCTCGTCTCCAGTAAGTATGGCAGCTTGTATGGCGGCCCCATAGGCCACAGCCTCATCCGGATTGATCGACAGGTTAAGGCTCTTACCAGAGAAGAAGGTCTGCAGCAGGTTCTGCACTTTGGGAATACGTGTGGACCCGCCAACCAGGACAATGTCGTGGATCTGGCTTTTGTCCATTTTGGCATCGTTCAGTGCTTTCTCTACAGGCTGCAAAGTGCTGCGGAACAAGTCGGCGCACAGCTCCTCAAACCGCGCTCGGCTTATCTTTGTGTAGAAGTCGTGACCCTCGAACAACGCATCGATCTCAATGGAGGCTTCCGTGCTGGAGGACAATGTGCGCTTAGCTCTTTCGGCTGCAGTCCGCAGGCGACGCAGCGCTCGTGGATTCGATCGCAGATCCTTCTTAAATTTCCGCTTGAACTCCTCCGCGAAATGGTTGACCAGCCTGTTATCGAAGTCCTCGCCACCCAGATGTGTATCTCCAGCAGTTGCCCGCACCTCGAACAGAGAGCCCTCGTCGATTGTCAGGATCGAGACGTCGAATGTGCCGCCGCCCAGATCAAATATTAAAACGTTCCGTTCGCCCTTTAGATTCTTGTCCAACCCGTAGGCCAGAGCCGCTGCAGTGGGTTCATTAATGATGCGCAGCACGTTCAGCCCGGCGATAGCGCCGGCGTCCTTGGTTGCTTGCCGCTGCGAGTCGTTGAAGTAGGCAGGCACTGTGATGACGGCGTCTCTGATTGTGGTGCCCAAGTATGCTTCGGCTGTCTCCTTCATCTTCACTAGCACCATCGAGCTGATCTCCTCCGGGGCAAAGCGCTTCTGCTCGCCCTTGAACTCAACGCTCATCTTTGGCTTGCCGCAGTCGTTGACTACTTTGAATGGCCAGTGCTTGATATCCTCTTGGATCTTCGAGTCATCAAATTTGCGCCCAATCAAACGCTTGGCGTCAAACACACTGTTTGTTGGGTTCATGGCCACCTGGTTCTTGGCCGCGTCTCCAATCAGCCTTTCCGAGTCTGTAAATGCCACATAGCTGGGCGTGGTCCTGTTGCCCTGGTCGTTGGCTATTATCTCCACCTTGCCGTGCTGGAACACTCCCACACAAGAGTACGTGGTACCCAGGTCAATACCAATTGCTGGCATCTTTGGTTTCTTTCTTCCTCTACCCAATCGACGAGTGATGTTTTAATTCAATAATTCAGTAATTCTTGTAATTCACTGAAACTTGTGTTTTTTCGTTCGATGTATGTATAACTTTAACTCTTGTTTTGTTTAATGTACTTTTTTACTCTCTTCTAAATAAACGTTAGCTTGTTCAGCTTTTCTTTGATCCGCTTGCTGTGTTTTCACTACAATTGCTTGTTATGAACTGTGACGAGGTGGAAATTTGTGCTCCTATTTATACTCAGGCGCTGAGTGGTGGAATTTTCTAGATTCCCCTCAAAAGAAGAGTCCAGAGTGTTCGAGGCGATTCAAGAATGTCCGAGAGCACTGCAATATAAACACAAACATTAATTTACAAGTGCAGCCAATTTAGCTTTTTTATTGCTGGGAAACCGAAGAAAAAAGCTAGGCAATACTAGATATGTGTTCGACTGAGTTCATTCGATAGACAGAGTAACAATAAACGCTTCAATAAGAAGTACCATAAATAACATACATAAATAGAATATTGAAAGCCTTTAAAGATTGGAATAATTGCTTACTGATTACACCGGTATGATGCGGATATAAATATTTTAAGTACCAAATTGTTGGAAAAAAAGACATCGAAAGTCTATTGAAGACTAAGACTGTGAGAAAAATAAAATTGTAGGAGCGGTATGTTTTGAAGCTGTGACTGAATTTTAAAACGAATACTTAAAGGAAAAAAGGTCTCTAGAATTAATATATAACTTATATTAAATTGAAATACCGTAAAAAAACATACCACTTCTTAAGTAAAAGCATTTTTTAGGTCTTAAGAAAGGCTTATCTAATTTTTCCTGTCTATATAATATATCTGATAAGCAATGTAAAAGCAGAAAGCAAGATAGAACAGCCGAATTGCTTAAATTTATAAAGAATTGATATTAAAAATAATAATAATAATTTTTAAAATATATACATTTTTTTTCATCTTTCATAAGTTTGTACAAGCTTAAGAACAATAAATACGTCGAACACTTCACTATATTTGATCATAATACAAAATATAATTCATCAGTAAAACCTAATTCATTCAGTCGAACACTTCATTAAATTTGACCATAATGCAAAACATAATTCATCTGTAAAACCTAGACGAGTTGCTTGGCACTTATTATACGACGCGAGTGTCAAAAGCAGTGTATACGGTGTATCATGTACCACTTCTGTCGAACAAATGCTTGTCGCACTCGTTAACCACCTCGAACATTCTGGACTCTTCTTTTGAGGGGAATCTAGAAAATTCCACCACTCAGCGCCTGAGTATAAATAGGAGCGCAAATTTCCACCTCGTTACAGTTCATAACAAGCAATTGTAGTGAAAACAAAGCAAGCGAACCAAAGAAAAGCTGAACAAGCTAGCGTTTATTTAGAAGAGAGTAAAAAAGTACATTAAACAAAACAAGAGTTAAAGTTATACATACATCGAACGAAAAAACACAAGTTTCAGTGAATTACAAGAATTACTGAATTATTGAATTAAAACATCACTCGTCGATTGGGTAGAGGAAGAAAGAAACCAAAGATGCCAGCAATTGGTATTGACCTGGGTACCACGTACTCTTGTGTGGGAGTGTTCCAGCACGGCAAGGTGGAGATAATAGCCAACGACCAGGGCAACAGGACCACGCCCAGCTATGTGGCATTTACAGACTCGGAAAGGCTGATTGGAGACGCGGCCAAGAACCAGGTGGCCATGAACCCAACAAACAGTGTGTTTGACGCCAAGCGTTTGATTGGGCGCAAATTTGATGACTCGAAGATCCAAGAGGATATCAAGCACTGGCCATTCAAAGTAGTCAACGACTGCGGCAAGCCAAAGATGAGCGTTGAGTTCAAGGGCGAGCAGAAGCGCTTTGCCCCGGAGGAGATCAGCTCGATGGTGCTAGTGAAGATGAAGGAGACAGCCGAAGCATACTTGGGCACCACAATCAGAGACGCCGTCATCACAGTGCCTGCCTACTTCAACGACTCGCAGCGGCAAGCAACCAAGGACGCCGGCGCTATCGCCGGGCTGAACGTGCTGCGCATCATTAATGAACCCACTGCAGCGGCTCTGGCCTACGGGTTGGACAAGAATCTAAAGGGCGAACGGAACGTTTTAATATTTGATCTGGGCGGCGGCACATTCGACGTCTCGATCCTGACAATCGACGAGGGCTCTCTGTTCGAGGTGCGGGCAACTGCTGGAGATACACATCTGGGTGGCGAGGACTTCGATAACAGGCTGGTCAACCATTTCGCGGAGGAGTTCAAGCGGAAATTTAAGAAGGATCTGCGATCGAATCCACGAGCGCTGCGTCGCCTGCGGACTGCAGCCGAAAGAGCTAAGCGCACATTGTCCTCCAGCACGGAAGCCTCCATTGAGATCGATGCGTTGTTCGAGGGTCACGACTTCTACACAAAGATAAGCCGAGCGCGGTTTGAGGAGCTGTGCGCCGACTTGTTCCGCAGCACTTTGCAGCCTGTAGAGAAAGCACTGAACGATGCCAAAATGGACAAAAGCCAGATCCACGACATTGTCCTGGTTGGCGGGTCCACACGTATTCCCAAAGTGCAGAACCTGCTGCAGACCTTCTTCTCTGGTAAGAGCCTTAACCTGTCGATCAATCCGGATGAGGCTGTGGCCTATGGGGCCGCCATCCAAGCTGCCATACTTACTGGAGACGAGAGCAGCCAGATCAAGGACGTGCTGCTGGTCGACGTTGCGCCGCTCTCGCTGGGCATAGAGACAGCTGGCGGAGTGATGACGAAGCTGATTGAGCGGAACAGCCGCATTCCGTGCAAGCAGTCGAAGACGTTCACAACATACGCCGACAACCAGCCCGCCGTGACCGTCCAGGTGTTTGAGGGCGAGCGCGCCATGACAAAGGATAACAACGTGTTGGGTAATTTTAACCTGACTGGCATTCCACCAGCGCCGCGGGGTGTGCCGAAAGTAGAAGTCACCTTCGACTTGGACGCCAATGGCATTCTGAATGTGACCGCCAAGGAGATGGGAACTGGCAATGCCAAGAACATAACTATAAAGAACGACAAGGGTCGACTGTCGCAAGCCGACATTGATCGGATGGTGAGCGAGGCAGAGCAGTACGCCGAAGAGGACGAGAAACATCGCCAGAGAATAGCCGCCCGCAACCAGCTGGAAAGCTACGTCTTTGGCGTGAAGGAGGCTGCCGAGAAGGCCGGCGACAAAATCGCCCAGTCAGAGCGCAGCAGCGTGCTGGACAAGTGTAACGAAGCCATCAAGTGGCTCGATGCCAACACGACGGCCGAGAAGGAGGAGTACGAATACAAGCTGCAGGAGCTCACTAAGTTGTGTAGTCCCGTCATGACAAAGATGCATCAGCAGGGCGCTGGAGCAGGTCCCCAAGGAGCCCAATGTGGACAGCAGGCAGGAGGCTTTGGCGATGGCAGCTATAGTGGCCCCACAGTTGAGGAGGTCGATTAAACATAAAGTCATTAATAAGAATAATTCAAGAATTAGATCTCACATCCAAAAAGTATTAATAAGTTAAGGAATTAGTTTATTTAAATTGAATTATATTCAATAAAAACAATGTTTTAGATAATATCACTACAATTTTCGAGTTTTGAGTATTTACTTAGGCAGTCCTTCGTGTTCGGCCCAGTCCAGCCACGATCCTTCGTAGTTCTTAACATTCTTGAAGCCCAATGCAACGGCTTGCTCTGCAGCCTTCAGGCTACGCACTCCGCCCCGACAATACAAGATTAGCTCCGTATCGGGTTGAGGCTTGTCTCGCGCATATTTCGATTTAAAGAGTTCGTCACTGACCGCCAATTCTTGGCTAACAGTGCTCAATGGAATATTGATGCTGGATGGAATCTTTCCAGTTTCTTCTAATTCCTTCGGTTCACGGACATCAATAATCAACTTGCTTGAATCGCTTGTCAATTTTTTAACTGCCGCATAGTCCACATTAATAATGGGGCTGCCACTGCTGAAAAGACGTTGATTGGCGCAAAATGAAGTGTTCGCTGGGTTCGGTTCAAATTTGTAAGCTTTTACAGAAGTCAAATAGCGCAGTGAGCAACCAGTTGTTCTTATCACAGTTGGGAAATATTTCAGAAGAATTTTAGCCATTGTTATGCTTAAACAAACAAGAAGGTTATGTAAAATGTAGCGGTGGTGGCAACGGCAGTTGATGCTGAGCCGGCTATCAGCTGTTTTTTGAACAGCGCTGCCAGACTGCCAATTTTAAATAAGTTCTTCGGTTTGTGCACACAATTTAAATGTGTATTATGAACTATTAATTCTGAACTATTAATTCTAGAGTCGTATATACCTGTAAAAATTGTTACCAAGCGCCTACACTATCACTCATATAATACGTGAAGAGTGTGTGTCAAGGCAAAGGCTCAATCAAGTTCACATCACATGATAAGTGTAGCACCCAAGCCATTTTTGTTGTCGCTGCCTTCCACTGCTTGATTAATTCAATTAATCGTTATATAGAATAGCGATCCCGGATTTAATTACACTCGCGCTCACATATCAACATATGCATTTATACATTATAAACGTCAAGCAGAACTCTTCACATAGAGCTGATAAGAAAAAATGTATTTTTTCCCTTTGAATTAAGATATAGGGAAATAGTTTTGATGAATTACGTGTTTGTTATTTTGCAAACCGGAGCAGATAAGCAACAAATTAATTTCGATTATTCTCAAGCTAAGAAATATATTTTGGGTGTAACGATGTATGAAGGAATGTGTCTATATACATATTTCTGTTGAAACGTTATCTTTACTGTCTACATCGATGAGAGTAGTTGTAGTAGTGTTAATTAAGTTTTAATCAGGCCCTGGAGAATATTAATTCGGATTAAAATTGTTTTTCCCATGGACCGCCGGCAGTGCTGGCGCTGATAACAGCTACTATATATGTACATAAGTGTCTGCTAGCCAGGAGCACCAGGTTAAGTACGTCATCGACCGACGCGTGCCATAGGAGACGGCTTGGACCGGATAGTGTTGGAATAATCTGTATGCTTAATTTACTAGTAAACAAGTTGTTTTTTTTTTTTTTTTTTTTTTTTTGTGTTTCATAATCTAGAATCCACAAACTTTGCTTGTTAAACAAGTGAGCTACCCAATATTTCCGGTTTATTTTAATGCAAACTTTATTTCTCAAAATAAGTATATAATATGGCTCTTAATAATAAAGAAATCGCAAATACAACTAGGTATGAATGAACGTTAATAACGCAGTTATACAAATCATTGGCAACTAAATACATATAGGTACATAATGCTTGGTCTTAATGCTTTTACAAAACTTTGAACATTGTTCATAATAAGATCCAACGATTATATGTTTTATATGCTTGTACACATGTGCTGTAGGACACGTCTAGTTATCTAGACTTTTTAGGCAAACGCATAATAAAGGTTTATGACCTCTTAGAGATAATTTCTATCCATTACGATCAACGATGTGTCCTAGGGATTCACCAACGCTTATCTTTTGACCAGCTACAATATCAAACTTAAAGTTTTTCGGCGCTTCAAAAAGCAGCACAATCGTACTGCCCATGTTGAACTGTCCAATAAGTTCACCTTTGGAGAACTTTTGTCCGGGCTGATCGGGCCGTTTAACATCTAACAGGAGCTCGTCGTATTCGTAGGTGCTTGGTGGATGAGCTCCTACATTGAAGCCCGTCCATCGATTAGTTTTCAGATCTGAGTCCATGTAGATCTCCACAGAGCCCACATTGGTGGCACCCACCGCTGTGTAGCTGAAAAAGCCATGCTTCCATTTTCCCATATATAGTACACGCTCATTCAGACAGAATAACCCTGGCAGCCAGTTGGCCACCTTGGGACTAACTGATAGCAACTCGCCGGAGAAATGACGTCTTACTGTTGGTTCCCAGGCGGCGGGTGAATGAAAACGATGATAATCGCCCGGCGCAAGGTAGATGACGCACTGATACAGCTCCGTGGAGCCATCGCGCTTCTTCCTCAAGGCTTGGGCGTAACTAATTTGCTCTTTTGATTGCTCGACCGTCTGCAGCGGTCCTAAGAAATCCTCGATACTATAGTTGACGCCTTTTACCTGTTCGATGAGTGAGTCAGAGGCACTGCCAAAATGTAGGACCTTGCCATCGGCAGGCGAGACCAGTGGCGATTTATCATCTATGACCCGTACGCCCTCCTTTAATGGTCGAGTAAAGAACTCAGCCAGACTGTTGTAGTGATTGTAATCCGGGTACAGAGCCTCGTTGATGTTCACCTTAAACATATTCGAGTACCAACCATAGATGTACGGGCGCAGCGTGTTGGGCATGTAGCACGAGGCAAGCCAACCCCAGCAGCGGCTCATTATGCGCAGAGGCAGAGAGCAGTACACCCGCGACTGGAACTCGGAAGCGGTGCGTTGCGTGCCGTCACGTCCGCACCGGAATTTGTGCAACTGCCATTCGATAGCACCAAAGACGCACAAGCCCATGGGTGCCCAGCGCAATAGGAAGCCGGTCCAGCGTGAGAGAGCGCTACGGCGTAATTGTAGCTGTGTCTGTTCCTTGACGCGTTGTGGTTTTGCCTTTGCAATTTTCGTCTCACTGGAGGCGGCGTTTGTAGGTAATTGTCGAAAATGACGGAGTACAGGAAAATTTCCATTCTGTTGCGCATGTTTCGGCTGTAGTTGCTGCTGATCCTGTATTGCCTTCCTAATATTGCCCGCCTTAAGCAGGAAGCGCCCGCGCGGCACAAAATATGACACCATTATTGCTCAAAAGTCTTCCGCGATTTCTCGTTCTTTCTGTGCGCAGCAACCGCTGATGTTGCGACCACGCCGCCGCAGTCGCTGCTGATTACGTATTAAGCTTTTGGCTGTTGTGCGTGCGCTCCTCTTCTTCAGATAACAAAAAAAATTTGCTCGGCTTAAATGCGGGGTATGGATATTTGTTTGTAGTGTAATTAAATAAATCCCAGATACTATTCGAATATTCAATTGTCTGAATCTGGAAACATGTGCATATATCTGCAGCTGGTTGAGTTTATGTCAGAATATTCTATTCTGATCAATTTTACTATCAAGATGCGAGCGCAAAAAATACTTCCGTTATGTAGCACTGCCTGGCGACAACTGAAAGATGGAAATTAACGAATAATACGTTGAAGATTGAGATTCAGTGTGAAGGCGCCACAATGACTATGTCGCATGTATTTTGCTCACCAAAACAAACTCTCTTTGCGAGCGACAGCTTCTGCTTGCTTATCAATTGATTTTGGCTTCGTGTTGTTTGTAACATCAACAATCGTTATTCAAGGTTGCCTGGCGCGCGACTTGCCTAATTAGTGGACTAATGTTTGAGGCTTATAAACAGGTTTTTGTTTTTCTTTCTTTTTTTTTTTTTTCTTTATTTCAATCTTACACCCATTTGTTTTGGTCTGTTTGAGAGTTGTCAATTGTGTCACTTTTTATTAACAGAATGTAACTGCGCCGCAGCTCTATGAAAACGGGTGGCAACTCTGCAATCAGCACATCGAACAGCTGATTGATAATTTGTGTTTTTCGTTGGCTTGCAAACAAATAAAAATTTACGCACTGATTAAAGAACATACCTAAAGTGGGAATCATGACTGAAGTGGAAAAGCAACCGGTGTCGTTTGCATGCCAGCGATGTCTGCAGCCAATAGTGCTGGACGAGAATCTCGAGAAAATTAGTGTACATGCAATGGCGGAACTTTCATGTAATACAAAAAGAAATCACAAAAATTATCTGAACTATGATGCATTGTTTTCAGTACCCATCTATGGCGGCAATGTAAACACTATCGATCCTCAGGATGCGCACAGCTTCGACCACTTTGTGCCGCCTTATCGGTTAACAGACTCAATCAATGGTACAGGTTTTACCCTAGTCTGCGACGGACGTGATAACAAGAAACTGAGTTCTGCATTCAAGCTCAAAGCTGAACTTTTTGATTGCTTGTCCTCAAACTCGGAAATTGATCATCCACTTTGCGAAGAGTGCGCCGATTCAATGCTGGAGATAATGGACCGAGAGCTGCAAATAGCGGAAGAAGAATGGCATGTTTACAAAACCTATCTTAATGAACTAGAACAGCAGCAGGAAGTGCCCAACGTAGACGCCCTGGATAAGGAATTAGAGGAACTAAAGCAAAGTGAACAAGAACTGCTTAAAGAACTGGCCAATCTAAAAGCCGAGGAAAAAGTCTTGAATGATGCCATAGAAGAGGAAGAATTGGTAAAGGAAAAACTACATGAGCAGGAGGAAAGCTATTGGCGTGAGTACACTAAGCATCGGCGTGAGCTAATGCTAACGGAGGACGACAAGCGGAGCCTTGAATGCCAAATAGCCTACTCCAAACAGCACCTAGATAAGCTGCGGGACACAAACATATTTAATATAACCTTTCATATCTGGCATGCCGGTCACTTTGGAACAATCAATAATTTCCGACTGGGACGCCTGCCGTCTGTCTCCGTGGACTGGTCGGAAATCAACGCAGCTTGGGGACAGACTGTGCTTCTACTGTCAGCTTTGTCGCGTAAAATTGGTCTAACATTTGAACGTTACCGCGTTGTGCCATTTGGAAATCATTCCTATGTGGAGGTCCTGGGAGATAATCGCGAGTTGCCGCTTTATGGCAGTGGAGGTTTTAAATTCTTTTGGGACACCAAATTTGATGCAGCCATGGTGGCCTTTCTGGACTGTTTAACACAGTTTCAAAAGGAGGTGGAGAAACGCGACACCGACTTTCTTTTGCCGTATAAAATGGAAAAAGGAAAAATAATTGACTCTTCTACTGGAAATTCCTACTCCATCAAGTAAGTGTACAAGATTGATTTCTTAACTATAAAATTAAATTTTCCTTATTTTTTTTGTATTTACAGAATACAATTTAACTCAGAGGAACAATGGACGAAAGCTTTAAAGTTCATGCTAACGAATTTAAAATGGGGTCTAGCCTGGGTCTCATCTCAGTTTGTCACACAGTAAAAGTGTCCATTGTCAATTGTCAAAATTTTATTAATGTATACATAGTGCTTAAAACTACAATAAACTCCTTAACCTATAATTGCCTTTTTTGTACCAGCTTCCACTTCGCTGTCATCACTGTCTGAATCACTGCCAGATATATCGTCATCAATCCAAAGCGCACCTTTTTTCTTTTTAATGGTCTTTGTGTTGTTAATTGTGTCTCCTTTTCGTTTGGTACCATTTGTAGTCTTTGAACTGGACGGACTTGGGGTAGCTTTGGTTACGTCAGTGGCCACTCCTGTACTCAGTTTAGCTTCCTCGGCCAGTTTAAGACCCTCCTCAAAAGCATCATTGACCTTTTCAGTTAATTTAGCTCTTGTCTCTTCGTACTCTTCGTCTTTGAACTCGTGTTTGGGTACTGCTAACAGTTTTTCAATTTTGCGTTTCTTACGTTCCTCAGCTTCACGTTCACGCTCGCCTTGCTTTTCCAGCCATGCCCGGACACGTTTCTCTTCGTTTATGTCACGCAAGCGTCTTCCACTTAAATCACGACATGCTTCTCGGTTTGTGGTCTTTTCGATTTGCGCGCCAATCGCTCGCAGCATAGACCCGAAGCCTCCCTTTCCGCCCACCTGACGAAGAATGCAATGAATGCTCCTTTCATGTTGACCATCAATATTTTCATTTAAACGTTTGCCATTACAGGTAAGGTAAAAATCTTCGGATTTCAAGTGCTATAATAAGTTTTTTTTTTACTAATTGTTAAACTTCACGTCGTTGTGTAATTACTTACTGTTCTTTTTTCGATAAGATCATATATTTGTTTAGAATTAATGCCATTTGTATTGACAGTAATTAGGTGTTTACTATTTATGAAAATATTAATCACCATTTTACGAGTTTTCTCTTCCACAGTCGTACTTCTTTCGTATTCCGCTTTATGCATCTACAACAGCTCTTCGAACGTGCGTTAGAATGAGCAAGGCGTAATGCATTCGATTATCAGTGCACACAGTGATGCCACATTATTAAAAGTTTATTAAATTTAGTGAAATGTTTGTTAAAAATGAGTTGATTTTAATCGAAAGACGCCTGTGACTGCTAAACAAGTAAAGTTATCCAGCTCATGTACCAAAAATACCAGTGTTTCCATTATTTTGGGAAGAAACCTAAGTTGCCGCCATTGAAACAAGGGAATTGAATCGAGTTGGCAGCTCTCACTCTCGCACACAAAGTGCTCATTTAATTAGTTCGCATTTTAGACGACGAAAGGTAAAAATTTGGCGACGCGTTCATACAATTATTTAACCGATATAACAAATCGAAAAAAAAAATTAAACAGAAAACCGGTAGCGACCGCAATTTACTAACATTTAATATGTGTTAATAATCTGATGGTTAAGTGGAAAGCGGTAAATTTACGAGCGCAGCCACGTCACAGAACGCAATAAAATAAGTGAATTTTGGAAATGAAATCTGAAATTCAGAGCTGAAAGCGATGCCATCTACGAACAATGAGCAGTGTACTACGCGGCAGCAGCGGTGGTAGTTGTGTTAATGATAATTCTAGCTTTCTGCATCGGTTTCGGGTAGGAGGGGTAAAACAGCAAATCGAACAACGCTTAGCATAAAAGATGGCAGCAGCAAAGTGAACGAGATACATACATATACATACATGCGTTTGAACATGCATTTACATATGAATATATGGAAATAATATATAACTGAAAAAGCAAATACTACAAAAATGCATTGATCTAGCGGAAAAAAAGTGAAATGAAATATAAATCTACAGTTGTCTTAAAATTGTAATAGGTTTTAACATTCGAGTACCAAAAGCAAAATAAGTGGCAACTCATGTGAGAAGCAACTCAAAACGCAAACAAAAAGACAAACGCGTCGCCTTCTGACACTCCGCCCGTGTCGCTGCCGTTTCTGTTATTTTGACTGTGACTTTGACAAATATTTCGTTATTTCTCTCATGAAATTAAATTTATGCAGCCTTAAATTTCAATTTAAATGTATTTGTTATGCATTAGAACTGATTGAACATCAAACTAGAGGCATTACTAAACAAATGCAACCGTGTGGGTTTTTTTTTGTTGGCCGGTTTCGGTTTTTGCAAATTTTCTTTTCTTCCCATGTTCTCTTTCATTGTGTATTTTGTTATCGACGGTCATTCATCTCCTAGTTGATTTTCGTTCATTCTTTCTCCCTCGTTTTCTATGCGCGCGCGTGTGTGTGTGAGTTAATGCTCTATAATTATTTTTGATCAAAAAAAATTTGTAATTGTCCGAGAAAATTTTATTTATTTTATTAATTTAATTCAACGTTATTTCCTGACTGCATACTGCATACTGCATTTTATATAGACAGTCCTTTTGCTTTTTAATATTAATACCGATAGCTGAGACAGTTGCGGCCCTTGCTTCACACTGTTTTTCGGAGAGTACTTGCGCGCGGGTGTATGAGTGTGTGTGTGTGTGTGTGTGTGAGTGTTTGTCTGCAATGCTTTTGCGTTAACCGCTGCCTTTGTTTCATATTCACACTCGCGCTCGTAAAACATTATCCATATCAAATGCTCGCCTAATTCCCCATAGCAATAATTCGATCATGTGTTGCACGATTGTATTGTGGATTGTGGACTTTAAATAATGAATGATACCCAATACTCAAAAAAAAATATATCCTTATATTATTCTGTTCTTAACCATTAATAATACAAATATCTTTGTTTTCCCTTTGTTTTTGTTACAGTGATTCCAGTCTTCAACTTCGAATCCAACCAATAATCTAGCGAACTTTCACTAAAGCAAGCGTTTATATAACACATACATACATTTTTGTACCAGAAATGAACAGAAAGTTAGTTGATATATAAATATATATATAAAAATACGAGGTATCAACCGCAGTACTGAAAGAACATACATTTTTTCTACGACTTTTTGTATAGATTAATACTGAAACAGATTTAAAATTTAAATTAAGTTTGAGTTATTGTACAACTCTCAAGGAGTATGTACCATCAGACAACAACAACAACAACAATTGGAGTCAAACAAGCTAGAGAGCTCATCGATATATTCCAAAACACTCCATTAGTGCATAGTTAGAATATATATTAAAGAAATTTATCGAGAACAACTGCGGCAGAAACAAAACAACAGCGAAAGCAATAAACGACGAACCTCAGCGTTAAGCAAAAAGATTTACTAATAACATATATCTAGATCTGTATACACTGATAAATTAAAAAAAAAAAAAACAAACAGTAGTTGTATAGTCAAGAATCGGAAGTATTCAGAACTGTTTTCAAAGGATAAGAGAAAATAAACAGAATTAAAACAGTTTTCGTTGTTAGTCATTAACTGAAGTTTTAGTTGTTCAAGTTGAATGATATATATATATAATATAATATACATTTTGTATATGATTGTGAACGTGCGTGCATTGCATTTTTATATCAAAATAAAATAAGTAGAAATCGCAGGCATCTAGTTTTTCTGATAAGTGATTTTGTATTTATGTGGACATTAGTTGTAGAGTAGTAATTACAACAGTCAGTGGACACTATAAGCAATAGATAGATTCAGATAAATAGAAACTTTAACGGCTTGCAAATGGAAAAAATGGACGAATCACAGCCTAAAACGTTGTATGTGGGTAATCTAGATGGTTCGGTTTCGGAGGATCTGCTGATCGCGCTCTTTGGCAAAATGGGACCAGTTAAAAGCTGTAAAATTATAAGGGAACCAGGCAATGATCCCTATGCCTTCATCGAATATTCCAATTATCAGGCGGCTAGCACCGCACTGACGGCCATGAACAAACGTGTTTTTCTCGACAAAGAGATCAAGGTGAGCTTACAAGTATAACATATATTCAAACAAAATTAAATTGAATGTCTAATTACAGGTCAACTGGGCCACTAGTCCGGGAAATACGCCCAAGACAGACATCAGTTCCCACCATCATATATTTGTGGGTGACCTTAGTCCAGAGATTGAGACGGAGACACTCCGCGAAGCGTTCTCGCCATTTGGTGAGATATCTAACTGTCGCATTGTGCGCGACCCACAGACAATGAAATCCAAGGGTTATGCCTTTGTATCGTTTGTGAAGAAGGCCGAAGCTGAGAATGCAATTCAGGTAATGAATGGCCAATGGATCGGCTCACGTTCTATACGCACGAATTGGTCAACGCGCAAATTGCCGCCTCCACGGGAATCCTCCAAGTCAGGTGGCCAAGGTGGGGGTATGGGTGGAATGGGTGGAGGTGGCGGCGCTGGTAACGGCATTAAGAACAACCAACGACACACCTTCGAGGAGGTGTACAATCAATCAAGTCCCACAAACACCACCGTTTACTGTGGCGGCTTTCCGCCAAATGTTATCAACGATGAGCTGATGCATAAACATTTTATGCAATTCGGCCCAATACAGGATGTACGTGTTTTCAAGGACAAAGGATTCGCGTTCATCAAATTTGTTACAAAAGAGGCGGCGGCACGCGCCATCGAGCATACGCACAACAGCGAGGTCCACGGTAACCATGTCAAGTGCTTCTGGGGCAAGGAAAACGGCGGCGATAATTCTGCCAATAATGTAAACGCAGCTGTTGCGGCGGCTGCTTCTGCCAATGTGGCGGCTGTTGCGGCAGCTAATGCAGCCGCTGCGGCGGGTGCTGCTGGCATGTCCGGCCAAATGATGACGCAGCAACAGATTGCTGCAGCCACCGGGACTGCGTTACCCGGTCAAATGATGACGCCTCAACAGATAGCAGCTGCAGCGGCGGCTGCGCAGGCGCAGTATCCCTACGCAGCAGCATACCAGCAAATGGGCTACTGGTACCCACCGGCGGTAAGATACAATTGCTATTTATTTTTTTAATTTTGTTGCTAATCTATTCTTTACCTTTATATTTTAGCAGAGTTATCCGGCCCAAATGCAAACGCAGTACATGCAGCAGGGTTATTATCCTTACGCCTACGCCACTAGTGCTCAACAGGCAGGAGGTGTGCGTACGTATCACACTAATTAGAAAGCAATAGTTTCTATTAAGTGCATTTATCAGCTCCATTAATTCGATTAAGATAATGATTGACCGGTATTGTTTATTGTGCTGTCCTTTCCAGCTGCCGGGTACCGTGTGATGCCTCCAAATATGGCATGGGGCGTACCTGGTGCCACGGTTGTGCCAGGAGTAACTGCTGCTGCCAGTGCGGCTGCCGCCGCGAATGGTTCGCTTGCCCCACAAATGATGTACAGCGCTGCGATGCCACAATATCAAACCCAATGAGCAGAGACGTGACGCCTGCTTCGACGCCGTCTGCAATATTCAGGCAGCCAGCGACCACATCCGCATCAACGTCCACATTATATACAACAACAGACCAAAATCGTGTTCGTGTCTGAAACCATTGGCACCGATGACAACAACAATAACGACAGAAGCAGAAGCAGCAACACAACGAAGAGCAGAAATTAAAATCTGTTAGCACGGAAACGCTTACAGTAAACCTTAATGTTTCAATTCCTATCGTTTCTAGCGTTACGTTTTGTTGTGTTGTGTTGTGTTCGTATTGCGAGGCGTTAAAAGTGTTGCGATAGTTAACACTGCACTTTGTGTCATTAATCGCCGTTTGTTCTGCAGATGCGCGCGCGTGTGCGTGTATGTGTGTGTGCGTGTGCTTTTAGCAAAAGTAAACAAGCAGTTGGTCGAAGCAAAGCGTTGAACTAAAAGTTAAATCGCGCGCAGCGGCAGCGCTCTGAAGCTCTGGGCGAAGGGCGGGTAGCTGTAACAATCTAATCCAATCTAAGTACATGTTAAAATAATTTAATGATTTGTAATTTAAGGCAGATATAGGCGTATAAAAGAATCGGAAACAAAACAAAACAGTAAAGCTTAAACATCAACAATTGAATAAACATAAAGCAAAAACAATCGAACGTGACTAAGGAAAATGTAATTGTTGTTGACTTGCAATGTACGCGTTGAATATTGTGTGTCAACAGTGAATTCAAAGAAATTCAAAATAACAACAGGCCGAAACTAAATGCATAAACAAATTTAGTTATTAAGCGATTGTAAATGCGAACATATATTCATAATTACGATGTGTGAATTATGTATGTAAAATGTAAAATAAAGAAACAAAAAAATATATAAAACACCAAATAAAATGAGTCTTCTTTAATTGCCTTTCTTATGAAAAAGAAATCATTTTAATCCAAATAAAAATGTTTATTGCAGCTTGTTTACATTATAATCAAGATTAAGTTATTAGGTAATGCAAAGATTCGATACCTTTCACACATTTAAACATTATCTTTCTTGATTTTAAATGATATGTTTGTGATTGGATCTTTAAAGGTCGTAGAGATTTTAATAAAAAAGGGGTTTTTAGTAAATGAAGAATTTTTATTTTTAAATATTGTCAGCTTGTTACCAATATCAATAGCAATATCAATAGCATTTAGTTGTTACTATTTTCAGAACTGTCGATAGCAGTAGATAGAAATAAGAGTAGAATTTTGAAAACATTGATTTTTTAGATTTTTTTGAGTTTAAACAGTTTGTTACAGTTCATTTATTATTTGCCTAGTTTTAAAATTATATTTACATTACATATTTCGATTCTCTAATTTTTTAGTGAATACAGTTATTTTTCAACAACAAAAATCGATCTTAATAATTATCAAGACAATTAATTCGTATAGCTCTTTTTTTGCAGGGAACTAAACTAATACTTTTTAGTATTTAAATTGGGGAGTTTGTGTTAGGTGTCTTTTTAAGGTACGGTCACACTGCAAACAATCGCGCGTTAGTGTTTTAATTTTTTCACTGGCGTCGGCATCGCTTTGGGATCCGGTAAATCTTTCTGTCTGCAATTTTAAAGGCTTAACACTTAATAAATATCTGCTGTGCTTTCTAAAAAAGGTTTGTTTTTATTTTTGTATTAATGTTTGTGTATGTATGCATGAGTGTGTAAATGTATTAATTGCCTAAAATGAAATGTTGTGAAATTCTTATTTTGTGTTGCGGTAGGATTCGAGTCTGAAGTAGACACACTGTACACAGTTGCCGGGCTTCGATTACATAGTCGTGGAATATATAAAGTGGTAATACAAAACTGACGAAAATATGTTTGTGATTGATATGTATATATATAAATGCGCGCTGTGCAATTGCACAATTCTACAAACATATATGTATGTACTTATTTTTTATCATTCGTCGGTGCAGCTTCCGCCATTTTTAAAACAAACCCCGTCAATTGAGCCTGTAATGTACAGTGGTGGCAAAGCACAAAGGTAAAGACAATAAGTTGTCAATACCAAAGCGGCTTTCAACAACCAATTCGAATATTCTCTGAATGCTGTAATTGTATACTAAAATTAATCTGATTGGTTTAATATAAGAAGGAACTTTTTTTTCATGTTAGCCGCTATAAAAATAGTCTAATATATTAATATATTGGAACGAACTGTAACCCGCCTTTTTATCTATGTATGTGAGCACATGCATTAGTATGCATGCCATCGTTACGGTTCGATTTTATGTTTATATTTTATTTATTAACACATACAATGATCTGTCAACGTAAACATGACATTCTGTTAACATATGTATATGTATACATAAGCGTTCAATAATGTTTATGCTTGCTTTGGACGCAAATACACGCAGAGTATGTTGCTTGTAGTTGGGTTATTAAACTCTGCTGCAGCACACTAAAGCTAAAAAAAAAATTACAGTGAAGGCGCGAGGGCTTGGCGCATAACTGCATATATGTAGGTATATGCATTTGTATTCAAACGTATTACATGTGTTAGTGTTTTGATTGTCGTCTGACTTTTGCATTTCGCATCAGCATCGTGTGTGTGTGTGTGTGTGTGTGTGTGCTTGCATTTGTCTCGTTCTCTGTTCATTTTTTTACGTTTTTGCCTCCTGCACTTTCTAAAAGAAAACTGCAACATACTTGCTGTTCGTTGCATTTTCTAAACAGCTTCCCCTCACTCTTTCCTCCTTTGTCGCATTAAACTTGTTTTGGTTTTTATTTTTTTGTAGTTGAGACATCGAAAAATTGTGTCCAATGGCCGCCATGGGACAGTGGTGTCTTTGTTATTCCTTTTCCGCTTTAAATTCTTGCATTTCGTATCTTTATCCCCCTTTGACCGGTATTTACGTTTTTTTGTGTTTGCAACAAAATCACTTGCGTGTTATTTATGCACAACTAGAATAACAGTGCACACTCGCTATGCGAAACGTATCATTTTTTAAATATTAAAATAGAAACTTGAAAGTAAATATTTTTTTAAAAATATTAATGACGATAAATTATGTACAACCATTCAAGGAATTATTTAAATTATTCACTTTGGGCAATTAAATTGATGTACTATATCGATTGAACACTGTAAGCTTCTGCCAGTTTTTGTTCAGTGTGCTTTTAACTGCACATTTACCGGAAGCCAGTAAAGAATTTGTGTGGGAGTGAGAGTTATTAAAGTGTAACGCTGTATTTTGTTCGGACACTGACCTATTAATTGTTTTCTGCGACTGGAGGCACAATGATATGTCAAGGATTTGGTAAATAATACGCAGCTGCCAAGCTTAGTCCTTCTGTTTTACTATCCGTCTACCGGAATTCAATTTTTGCAACTACTTAAACGATAAACAACTTTTGACACTTACAAAACGTTAACTTTAAACTCAACACGTGCGGAAAACAGAAAAGAAAAACACTACCCGTCTAAATAATAGCACGAAACTGCATTTGTGATTAAGAACTGCAAAGTAGGAAAAACAACAACACAACTGTCAGTCGGGTATACATGCCTTCAAGCCGGTTTTGACGAGGAATGCGCCAGCTTTGTAGAGTGCACCCAACTACGAAGTAAACAACGATTATTTGCTCTTAAATAAAATATGAAGCGTGTTAAAAATCTTTCGATTTCGATGCACTTGAAGTGTGAAAGTTGACATAAAATTAATTAATATTTAATAATAATATTTCAATGGATTTAGCTTATGCCTTTTTCTTCACCTTTGTATTCCAGAACCATCGTGCTACACGAATATTATATAAACAAGAACCGTTTTAATGCTGAGCAAAATGGCGCAACCGAATAATGTAGGAGGAGGTGGAGGCGCCTCAACTGCTAGTGGACGACGCATACCGATGTCTTTGACTGGAGCAGCCGGTGGTGGCACCTCGGTATCACGTCTGCAGCAATCTGTCCCTAGCAATGGGCGCTCAAACAGTCCCCAGAACAGTAATGCAATCAAGAAAAATGAATCGAATGTTATAACAGGTCCATTTGTAGCCTTAAAAAAGACAAGTGCTATGCAGCAGCGATCCCAAAGCACCTCCTCCGCTTCCTCAACCAGCTCTTCATCATCTGCTTCCAAGGATAGTGAGAAGAAAAGTCAAAATGGCGCCAGTAAATCCACAAATGGCAATCAAAAGTCTGCAGAAAATGGTAGCTCCGGCGCCACTGTCAAAGAACAACATAAACCTAAGGAAAAAGTGTCTGAGAAAAAAGAGCCGGTCAAAGCGGATATCAAAGATGAAGTCAAGCCAATTAAAGGCGACAAGGTCTCAACCCCAACCCCAACCCCACCTCAACCGGCACCAGTTGTCGAAGCTAAGAAGATTGAAGTTGTTGCTACCGATGTCATTGAATTGGATAAAGAATGTGAACCCACTGTAGTGTCTAAACCATCGACATTGGAACGCAAATCCTCATGTAGAGTGACGGCGGCCAGCGAAGAAAAGTCACCCATCAAGCCAGAGCAAAAGGTTTCTCCAGTCACGAAAGAGCAGACGGAGAAACCAGCAACTGTAGAAGATGTTGAAATGGAGCCACTCACTGTGGATGCATCGCCCGTACGAAGCGTGGCTAACGTTTTGCCTACGGCTACTTCCACACCTGGACGCAATCTCTTTGGTTGCCGTAGCAACAGCAAACAGAGTACTGAAGTAGAACTGGCCGCACAAACATTTAGCTCTCCAGTAACTGCACCGGCACGCAATTTTGCTCAAATTAGCGGCCGGCGTAGCATACGCCCTAATGCAACGCTATCGCCAGGCAAACTGGAGAGTTATAGATGCGTTAACACCGATCTGGACACATCCAACTGCACCAACACTAGCATGAATGTTACCGTGGGGTCCGAGATACCGAACAGCTCTTCATTGTCGTTCTCATTTTTTGGCCGCGGGCGTAAACGTGAGCGCACACCTCCGCCGCTTACTGGCTGTCAGTCGGCCAACGACATCGCTCTAGATGTGGAAATGTCGCCGCCCAAGCGCGCCCGCTTTGATTTATTCAGCTTGAACTTGGCATCGCCATTCACCATGTTGCGGTCTCGTTTTTCGAAAACAACCATAAGCACACCGTCTTCTCGCCGACTTCATGGCCGAACCCCACCAAATGGTGATGACGAGGAGGGCAGTGAGGTGCAGAATGTGTCGGGGATTATTAACCAAGAGGAGGAGCAACAGCTTAACAAATCGACCGCCAGTAATGAAGTTAGTGTAGGCCAGGAAGCTGGTGTTGAGACCCCCAAAAAAAGCGGCACTCCAGTGCAGCAAATGATTCCGGATGAACAGAACGTTAAAGGTCAAGGCGAAGATGCTGTTGCTAAGTTGCCTGCTGATAATGTGGAGGTGCCCGCCGAGGGCGAGGGTCCAGGCGAGGGCGAGGGTCCCAATAGATCGCGCTGCGCCATAATGTGAGAGATTCCCTTACTTTTTCACTAACTTTTATGTTTAGAATTTAAGAGTAATGTCATTCATTGTTTTAACGTTGTGTTTAACCTTTTCGGTAATTTGTACTCTTGCGAGAATTACGTTATAAGAGTAAGAATTTAAATTGGGACAAAACCAAAGCCATGTATAAACGCTAGATCCAGCTCTTAGGAGTTGTAATCCATGCGCTTTACACATGGGCAGCCCATTTATGATATCTTGCTCCATAGCTCTGTTTCAGCTTTCGATGCTGACAATTAACGCAGCTATGGACCGACAAATCTTTTATTTAACCAATTCATTGATTTAAGTACCCTAAAGAGGTTTGGTACAAAAACGAAAAAAAAAAAAATGAAAAACAATATAGACAACATCAAAACATACAATACATACATTATATATGTAGTTTAAGCTGTACAAGATTTATGTAGATTTATGTATTCTCTTTATTTGTCACCACAATTTGTATTAGTATATAATTAAACACAATTTTAAAAGTATAAAAATAAACATCATTCGAAGCAATCAATTTTTAGGTTTTTAATTTGTTTGACTTATTAGTCTTATATTTTATTTAATATAACAATAAGTAATGAAGACATCTATTTTTATACCAAAATAACCAAATGTGAAATTTTATCACAAGTATATAAATAAATAAAGATATAAAATAGACTTAAAAAATAAGAAAAATAAGATTACTGGGTGTGCGGTGCCAACGTATTTTATTCAAAAATAATCGAATCATACATTGACTAATCGATAAGATTCCGACTACTTTGGTCTTTCGATAACGCATTTTATATTACGGTCGTCTGCACAGGATTGTTTTCATCTGCATAAATATAGTAGAAGACATTCATCTCTGCTAAATTATATTTATTTTTGGAAAATAATAATAACTAGCTAGCGTATCAATTTGTCTAATCTGAACTTTCAGCTTGAATACAGCTTAACACTAATTTTGAAGATAGATAACACATTAATTTGAAAAGAAACCGTGCAGATATAGGGCTGTCAACTTGTTGCAAGAGGGCAGCCCTGTAAAAAAAAAAAACAATTATCTAACACTACGATTAAAAAGTATATCGACGCGCTGTTTAAATTGTTTCTTTAAATTGTTTCTAATAACAATCAATTTATTGCTATTCAAATCGATAATTATTAACTAAATTGTAAACACATCATTCGCTAACATGCATATTACAATGGAATATTGACAATTTCGGTCAATTTTAGTTTTCACACAAAAGGAATCCGGCGAAGCAAATAAAAGTGTAAAAAACAGAGAATTAGAAGATAACATGGAACACGCTGATTTGGCGGCATCGCAAATCGAGCTGCAAATTAACTACAAAACACCCACGAAAAGCAGCTTGTGTATCGAGAACGAGGAGTTGTTGGATAAAATAAATATATTAACAACTAAACCAGAGAATCAGTCGCATAACGCAAAGGTAAGTTAACATTAACAGTTATAACATGCACACACGTCCAATGAAATGAATATGTACGTAGATTAGAACTGGCGTGCCGTTATTTGGCGCCGAAAGACACAAATACTATCACACTTTTATGTGCACCACATTTATTAATATTTATTGTCACTGCAGTTGCCCACCATTAAGGATTTCGTCATTATCAAGCCCATTAGTCGAGGCGCATTTGGCAAGGTATTCCTCGGCTACAAGAACAATGATTCCAATAGACTATTTGCCATCAAGGTGATGCGCAAGTCGGAGATGATTAACAAAAATATGGTTTCCCAGGTGATAACTGAACGCAATGCTTTAGCACTGTCTCGGTCGCCATTCTGTGTGAATCTATTTTATTCACTGCAATCGGTGTCTTCCGTTTATCTGGTCATGGAGTACATGGTGGGCGGTGATCTCAAATCTTTGTTAGCCATGTACGGCTACTTTGACGAGGCGACGGCTCGTTTTTATGTAGCAGAGATGGTCATGGCGTTGCAATATTTGCACCAACATGGCATTGTCCATCGCGACATTAAGCCGGATAACATGCTGCTCTCGGCTACCGGTCATGTGAAATTGACTGATTTTGGTTTGAGCAAAATTGAATTGCGTCGCGACCTGGAAATTTCCGATCTCATCAACTGCTCTCCGAATCTCAATGCACGTACTCCTGGCCAGCTGTTATCGCTTACCTCGCACTTATCTTTTGGTTCGGAGAAGAAGTTGCAGGAATATGGTGCTATAGGTTGTACGCTGGCGGCTGTTACCGGCACGGGCACTTCGCACCTTATGCAAGCCATTAACAAGCACAGCCTCATTATGGAGTCCTCTGACAGCGAAGCAGATACATCGCTTAACGACGCAGAGAAGACGAGCGATAGCAAGATCTCTGGAGTCTCGCCGTTTTTTTCTGCTGAAGAGGTTAACGTATCCGCTACACACACCTGCACCACCAACGCCAATGTATGTGAAGTCATTTGTGAAAAGAAATCATCTAAATCCTTTTTTTATTACAGCTGTTGGAGAGTAGTTCCTCTTCGTATCACACGTGCACATCGGCGGATATCAGCAAAAGTTCACCGCCTCTGGATACAGTAGCCGCGGGCGGGGCTCCGGTAACCACAAAGCGACGTGTAGAATTCGCATTGGATTGTATTGGTAACGATACCGGTGCCAGTGCTTCTAACAATTGTCAAGTAAGTGTCTTACACTGGGCATACCCAGCGTACCTTTTAAACATCCATACGCTTCATTCACTTAAAAGGGCTGCAAATTGGCCGAGCAGGACAAAAACTATATCGATGGTAAAGACGTTATCAAACTGGAAAATACGAACGAAGCCTCGTTTGATTTTTCCATGGTACGCAGGCGTTCGCTCGAGGAGGTGCGTTATATCCTGTGTGTATGTGTGTCTGTCTCTGCACATATTCGGTTTCAGTATATGTGTTCCTTGATAAATCTCTAGCTAGCAATGTAATATAGTTGGTGATGGATTTGGATATCGGAAGAATGGGGTGAAACCTTAAATGGCTTAAGATATGTCTTAGTGAATAACTTAATATTATGTTATTTATATATGTGATGTGGGTTTATTATTATCTACTCGTATTTAAAAAAAATAATTGTTATGCAATGCGGACAGAGAGCTTAGCTTCTTTTGACAAAAATAATTATTATATTCTATGTGATATTAATTAAAAAAACTTAACTTTTTGATTTGTTAACTGCTCCACAATATTTGTCAATCAGCGTAACCGCAATTCGAAGCTGCAAGAGGACTCAGGCGTATCTAGTCGAAAGGGTGATGATAACTCCAGCTGCCATCTGATTTTAAATTGCGAGAGCACTGCATCCTCTATAGAGAAGAACACTGATAACCTCAGTCAGTCAAAGGAGGAGTACAGCTGCTCCGATTACTCACGCAGGTTTGTTATATTCCGCAAACTCTATTCAATGCGACTAATCCATTTTTGTTTCAGCTATAATATGACAAATAATGCCAATGAACTAAGTGGCATACGCATGAATTCTCCATTCCGTAATCTCTCCAAGCACTTCAAGAGGCCTGACTTTCTGCGTGGAATGAAGCGCAAAATAAATCTGGTCAATCGATCGGAAAATATATCAGGCATGGATGTAGACGCATCCGGGAATGCTAGTACAAGCACTGGCCTGACCCAAGAAATTGAGATACTAAATATAGGGAGCAGTACACCCAAAAAGCGTAAAGCACGTTCATCACCCATACGGGGCGTACTGAAGGTGCGTTCGCTGTCTGATGACGAGCTGCCTATGCAGCATCTCCTAGGGCCTGAGGCCACCGTCGCTAATGTGGTCTTCTCGACGCCTGTTTCCTCTCAAAAGCTGCCACGGCGTGATGGTGGGCTCTTGGGCAAGTTAAAGGCTACACGCTTTGCCCTCCCGCTATCAATTGAAAATAAAAAGCGTGAGCACATGGCCGTCGAAAAGCTATCTAGCGCTCAGTATCATTTAAAGCTGGCCGACGATCCCACAATGTCGCCGATCAATCACGGTGGTAACACTGTGCCGAAGACGCCAAAAAATAATATGAACGTAAATACACCATTTCGTACGCCCAAATCTGTGCGACGTGGAATGCGCGTTTCAAACGAACGTATACTTGGCACACCAGATTATTTGGCTCCCGAGTTGCTGTTAAAACAGGGCCATGGACCAGCCGTCGATTGGTGGGCACTGGGAGTGTGCTTTTATGAGTTTATGACTGGCATACCGCCCTTTAACGACGAAACGCCTCAGAAAGTTTTTGACAACATTCTCAATAAGAGTAATTACTACTAAATTTGTTTTCCGGATTCGATAGAGTTATAATTCTTATAACTTTGCAGATATTGAGTGGCCTGAAGGGGATGAGGCGTTATCGGCTGATGCAATGGAAGCTGTGGAGCTAATGTTGACCATGGAGCCCGCGGAGCGCCCAGCTGCCAAAGAGGTTCAACAGATGCGTCGTTTTGCTGACATAGATTGGGAGAACATTGGCCGAATGGAGCCACCGTTTGTTCCTACGCCGGACAATCCTACTGATACCGGCTACTTTGAGGCCCGCAATAATATGCAGCATTTGCAGTTATCCAACTTTGCTCTGGATGATTGACGATTTACCCAGGGTACCCGTACATCTAGTTTTATAAGTATAAGTGTTATTTATATATATTGTGAAGCAATTTGCACTTTACAATATTTTTATATATATTTGATTGTTATTTCCGTTAGATAATTCTTTGTCCCTATGTATGTTTAAATTGTATTCAATTTTAAAACGTTCGAAATGTCACACAATCGTTATAGGATATCATGTATAACGCTCGATTTTAGCTTTGTTACTGTAACTAAGCTCAAACAAATAGCTTCATGTAGGTCTGCTAGTACTCGATAAAACAATTTTAGTCTCCAAGATGTAAGCATTAAAGTTAACAACAAACTATTTAAAGTTATTCTTTACTAACACTAGCTAACTTTACTAACTACTAGCAGCCACTCCATAATAATTTTAGATTCGAAGCTTTTGATAAGATTGTTATATCATCATGGTCGAATTAATATGTTGAAAAAGACTTTGACAAATATAAAAATCCCAGACTATTTTAATAACCATTACACTGCCATGCTTCTACTCCGCAACAGTATTCCCTAAGGATGTCCTCCATCAGTTTTTCACTTCTTCATTGCAGTCAACATATTTAATAGGTGTATTGCCACAAACAATTGACTTTCTCTGCGTTTACTATTATAAACACATCATTACATCTTCATCGAGCGCTCCTCCGACCATACAACTCCATATATACTGTTGAAATTGTAGCCTTCTACCTTGCATTAAAACTGGTATATATAACTCAAACAAATAAACCCCATATTTTCGATTCACTTAAGTTCAATGCAAATAAACATTTAAAGTTTTCGCTTGAAATTCCCAAAATAGCAAAACTGATCACTTTATTAATTCCAGTAAATATGTAAATATGTATATACAGACATATATGTATATATATGTTTAAATTTATAATTCGTAGAAAAATTAACACAATCAGCTGTCACATAAATAATTAGCTTGCCCTCAGGTTGTAATCGCAATCCCATACCTCCGGAATGGTCGTTAGGTAGCTCTCTTCGTAAAACACATCGATTAGACGGCAAATTAAGTGGGGAACGGAACGAACATCTGGCAAAGGCTGTTCTTTGAGAATGCTTACGGCTCTGACGATCAGAGATTTAACGTCTGTAAATTTTTTATTGGCCAACAACATGGCCAGTTCCCGCATGGCGCTCTCGTACTCCTCGCAAGGCAGTCGCACGTCGCGGCTAGCCGGAAAGAGGGAGTAGATTATGCATGCAAGACAACGGGTCAGAACCTTGCGTCTGCAAAGAAACTTGTTTGAGTAATACATATATAAATTGAAATATACTATATTACTTATTAGTAATGTTCTCCGATTTAAGGCCAATAACGCCCAATAGTCCATCGCTCCAACCTTCAGCTTTTGTAGAGGCTATCTGCAGGTGGCGTGCCAGCATGCAGAGTGGTTTTCTTACATGCTGGGATTCCTGAAGAATTTTACAACCACGAGATATGATTAGACCCCAGACAAGGGCCATACGTGGTTCGGTCTGCGGATTAGTTTTCAGATTTTCCAGCAATTGTGTCAGATCCTGCAGGAAGGTCACTTTTTCGCCAATTGTTTCAATTTCTTCCAATTTATAGAGTACAAATATGTGTAGCGAAAAGAAATAACCTCCGCGCATAACTGGCATCAACTCCAGCTTTGGAAGTGACATTTGTAACGCTTCAAAAAGGCCTTGCCAGGTGGGTGTATGCCAAGGAGCTCGTTCTGTCGATCTGCGGAAATAGCATTCAATGCTAGATTCCAGCAGCGTGTAGATACAGGAAATATAGGTATTTAGATGGCCAATGGCAGGTAGCGCCGCGCACATAACCGGATTTGCAGGAGGACATTGATGTTGCCAGCGCACCAGGGTTTGGATGTGGAGGCTAAAAGTAGTTGGAATTGGTTATGTGTTTGAAATTATCTGAAGAACTGCAAACAGCGTTGGTAATAATATTCTAACTTACTTAGAGATTTCCTCGCTTTGCGTCTGCGTGGGCGCCACTAGCTCGAGCATCAGGTTGAGGGCCTCGCGACGTTGCTCCTCCGGTGTCCGTTGCTCACTGCAGCCGCCGATGGCAACGTCAATGGAATCCAATAGCTTTTCAAAAGCAGCGACAAATGCTCGCTCACCCTCCTTGGTGGCCAAAAGTTTCTTGTGCTTGACTGCGCAGGCACGTTGCATACTGATCATGGAGCGAGTGTACAACATGCGCTTAGCCGTTGCCTGTACTACTGCACCCTGGATGGCACTCTCCGGCAGCATGGCGCAGGCGACGTGAAGAAGGCTATAGAAAGAATTGATTTAATGAAAACTTTCACTTCAGCCAATAGGTAACTCACTCTAGAACTGCTCGATCGGCGTAATTACTCTCAGTGGGCAGCTTCAGAGCAATGGCTGGGTCGACATGGGCCACGAACCACTTTAGCAACTGCTCCAGATCAGTATACTCGACAAGTTGCCAGGGTTGGTTAATAGAGTCCTCGAGTATCTTGCTAGTATTGGGATGCATGTGAATGTTCGGCTCTAGTGCCATTTTAATAAAAATGCCAAACAGATGGGAGAGAAGTGTCGGCGGATGCGACATTTGCGAAAACCACGTATTCCAGTCAATCCTTATAAATATGTGACCTAGCATTGCATGAGACTCTGGTATGAAGCGTTGCAAGCTGTCATAGAGCAATTCAATGTGACTGGCCGGGGGAAGGAAACGCTCCCAAGGCAACTGCGCCAGAATCTCATGAATGGGAGCAAGAACATAACCAGCCACATTGACCTGTGCGAAGTGGTGCACATACCAAGCAAACACGTGCTCCAAAATTTTAGTTGAAGCAGGCAGATACTCAATCACCTGTAAAATATTGGCTGCGAAGGATCGCATCATTAACTTGCTAGAGTCCACATGTGGTTCACTCCAAGGGAGCAAGATTTTGCCCTGATCGGGGTTAAGCTGACGTATCCAGTGTGCAGCTGCGCCTGCCGCCTGTTCAGTCTGCTCAGTGTACGGGATTAGCCAGGGAGCATAGGTCTCCACAATGGAGCCGAATACAATGTCGCTGACTGAAATACAATTTTGTTTAGTCGATTAAATTGAATTCTTCTACCACTCACTTTGATCGGCCAGCAGTTCCTGATAGCTGCAAATGGCCGAGGCCAACAGCACATGCCCAAAGCAAGTAAACCACATGACCAGCGGCCGACAATAGTCCTTGTGCTTAGGATACAGTCCGTATAGACCATGATGAAGACGTTCCTTTTGAAAGTGCCGTGCAAACAAAAACAATGTTTCCGTAGCTGCTTTCAGCGTAAACAGCTTCTGGCGGCGGGCAAACTCGAGAGACAATTCGTGCAGCTGCACCTCCGAACTGGCCGATGTTAGAGAAGAGCTGGCAGGTGACAACAGCGCATTAAGCAGATCGAGGAGCACAAGTGGCATCAGTTTCTGATCCGATATGCGGTCGAGAACTAACTGCATGACCTCCCCGTAATGCTGCGGGAAGTCGTAGGTAAATATGTGAACCAGTTGTCGGCGAAACTGATCTTGCAAGAGAATACTGTGTGGCTGTGACCAACACTCCAGGCCTTGAAGCACGAGCAACAAGAGACGACTAATTTCACTAAGCTTCGGCTGATAAGCCTCCATCCAGCTAAGCAGATCAAACTTGGACAACAGTACGAATAGAATTTTCGTATCACAGCGTTTAAGATGTGACTCAATGAGGAATTGATACAAGTCCAAAAAATGTTCGGCATCTGTACGGCAAGGCACAAAAACACCGGCTAGCAGCTCCACGAGATCTCCACGTTGCAGTGCCAAACGTAGCACATTCAATCCCTCGTTGGCCTGTTCGGCTTGAATGAAAACCTGTTAACAAAAATAAGATACATTTATTTGGTTACTGCAAAATATTTTGTAATACTGACGCCAAGTTCTTGCAGCATTTGGGAGTAGAAATCTTTTGTGGCTTGAAACTTCAGTGTGATGTCGTTCATGTTGTCAACCACATGGTAGAAGAAGCTAACACCAACAGACGTTGCAAGTTGCTTAGACTTGCCCTGCTCATGCAGCAGTTGTTGAATGAAGCCGCCAAGCTCTTCGATGGCTAGCGCAAAGCCATCTACATTTAGAGCCAGCATCTCTTCGACTATCTTATCATGACGTTCTCTGTTTTGTTCCTGCTTCCTCGCTATCTGCTCGTTGCGCCGTATATGCTCTGGAACTAGCTTGATTTGGGCCGGTTTCACACACTTTCGGTTAAATAGTAGGGATTCACATTCTTTGCTACGCGTCTCATCATATGGCACCATTTGGTACAATGCTGGCACACGTTCCAGATAGTTTAAATTTAAAGAATTTAGCTCAGAAGTATTGTAATGGAATTTACTGTAATTCAAAATAAAAGAATATCATTAAAAAATAAATTTATAAATATAAAGCCAACGATCATCGTGTAGATAAAACTTCTGTGATGTAAATAAAACATTAAAAATAATAAAGTGCAGTGCAGACTTAAATTACAAATAAAAAATCCCCCCAATTATAAACAATATGATCGTTAAAATCTTACTTGGCGGTACTGTTAAGCGTTTGTATGCGCCGCTTTAGTTCGGACAGCGTCGAACCATCAATGGGACGCTTCTGAATTTGATCCGGAGGACTGTGGGTGGGTGGTGGAAGCCGATTATCATAGGTGGCCAAATGCATTTTCAAACGCTGGGCGGGTGGCAGTCTTGGCTTTGACTGCAGCGGAGTTCGCAACACTTGGTGAAGATGCACACGATAGATCTTGGCTGACCATTGATCCGCCTGATGGCGCTGCTCCCGGCGCAGATCACTGGGGCTGAGAAACTCTGTCCAGTGAGAAACATGGCCGGTGAGCAGCTCTCGGAGCTTCTCACTGTTGTATTGTGCTGGGAGTTGACAAGCATCGCTCGCAAATTTATTTATTTGAGTGTCTTCCAGCCATAGCACGCAGCTCTGCATTAGTTTGGTGCAGCTACGATACATGTGGGCAGCAGCATCGTCTTGGGCACGTTTAGTGCCAATAGCAGCGTAATATACTTCCGCCGATTTCAGCTGCGTTTTAATAGACTTCATAAGGGGTACATTATGCTCGTAAAACTTATCGGCAACACCAAAGATTGTATCCATACTCTGGGTATTTTGCTCCGTGGGCACCCGCCAAAGATAGAACTCAAAGAATTTCTGGCAAACGATAGGAAACAGCGGGTGTCTGGTGTCCATGCTGGCCAGGAGTTGTGCGTATTTGTAGATGACCAAGTGCTGCACTGGAAATATGTTGGTCTTGCTAAGCGACAGAGTTTTCTTAAGTGCCGCCTCCACTTTCAGTGTAGTAAGCTGGCGCAAGAGTTCTGGCCAAAAGCGTGTGTCCTGCAGCCTGAACTCAATCTCTAATAGTACAAGATTTAACCAGCAATATTGAGGTGAGATCATGGGTACACGCACATTAACTTGGCCGCCGAACAGAGCTTTTAATCCTGATGATTTTGAAGGTAACTTCCAGTCGCTGCAGTCCTACAAGAAACCTGATGTCTATATCTAAAATTATATAGCTAAGTTTTTTGAAATACCTTGTAAAAGTTGTAAAAGAACTCGACGGTCTGCACACGACAATCGGGAAATTGGTAGGCGATGCTTAGCATCTTGTCCAGGAGGTACAGAACGTGTGTGTTTTGGGCCCAACCAGGTAATGCAGTAAAGCAATTGAGCCAGATATTGATAAGATTAAGAGGGGAGCAAAGACCATAGCTAATGAGGAAAGCATTCAGATATTTACAAAACACTCAAATATAAACGATTGGGACTTGCCTGGTATAGGAAACAATCTGATGATGCAGCATATTATCCATTAATTCGAGAATGGGACCAATGCAGTTGGCATAAACCATATCCTTGGCCAGCTTCAGATAAGTCCTGTCTGCATTGAGCAGAGTGGTCAGCACCTTTTGAAAACTGTAACAAGATGCGCTTTAGTAAATGCACAACGCGATCCCTTTAGTGCATACCTCTCACAGCTGGCCAGAGTGTCGGGTGTTTCGAGGAAGAGTGGTACAATGAGCTCCAGACTGCGTATGACAGCTGCATGGCGATGATCACCGAGCATTTGTTGGAGGAGGTCGAAGCCGCGCTGGCATATAACTGGTACCGAATGTCCATGTAAGCTTACCAAAACGCCGACATACATTGCAAGTGGCCGTTGCTCGTTAACGCCCTGCCAAATCATGTCCAAACGCTCCAAATCCGGTATAAAGAGCAACGGCTCTGTCGGATGCTGAAGTGTTCGCTTGACAGACTCAACACTCTGATCCATCAAATGCAGATGCAGCATAGAGATCATACGCCAGCACCAGTTAGTGAATTGTTCTCGGCTGGACTGGGTGGAGTCGATCAGCGATGAGACCTGCCGTACACTCTCCGAGATGCTTGAGCCGCCAATTACTTCCGGCGCGTGTTTTGTAATAGCTTCAGCAACGAGACAAGCCATGCGAACATGAATATTGTGCGGCAAGAATAGACGACCTTCTTCATCAAATCCCCAGTTTAAATGACCAATGATCAGCCGCGCCAGTTGGTTTTCAGATGTTTGGTAATCAAAGTGAAGCAACCAGTTGGAGAGCAGCTCAAAACTGTCCATGCTTGGTCGCCAGTTCTCTAATGGCAGGGCCTTAAATAAATATGCTGACTGATCGATCTCCGCAAATCGCGATTTCAGTTGCAACAAAAGGCAATCCAAGAGCTCCTCATAAGCAAGAGTAATGTTAATGAGCATGTCCCGTGCGGCTTTGTAGCAGAACTCTCGCGTGGCTTGATGAATAAATCCAATCTGTGGGTGATTGGGAATATATTAAAACAAAAGAACACAGACAACAGTTTAAATAAGCTACCTGAAAGATGGTCAAGCAAATAATGCGTATTATCGGCCAGTCTTTGGTGCGGTCACGTGCATTGGCCATCTCGAAAAAGGCCTGCAACAGGTAGTACATATCCTCGGCTGACACATCAGTATTGGCTAAATCAAATTTACTCCAAAAATCTGTTTGAAATATTGATTCCGGATCTGCGGAAAGTTTGGTAGTCAAATCGCTGGGAAAGCCTACGTTGAGGTAGTAGAACAGATGCCAAATAATATCCGCATTAAGCGTTGTATATGGTAAGGTAGAGAAGTACTGCCAAGTGCCCAAATTGCGTGACCGGTAAATGTAGCTGCATGCTCTTATCAGCAATGCCTGCATTTCCAGTTCGATGCGATCACAAAGCTCTTGTGGCTTGGCCAGATTGTTGTTGCTGCAAATGACAATGAAGTTTTGTATGTTTTACGAATAACTATTTCCAGGTGAACTTACAGGAAGAGCTCATGGTAATCGGACGCATACTGCAACGAGTGGCGAACCAGGCGACCTAAACGCTTGGCTAGCTGCTTATAGCGCTCGTTGTTGTATGTGAGCATGCCCTCGCCCAGCGTCTCGACCAATTGTGCAAAAAAGGCAACTACTGTGAGCATCTGCTGAGGCGTTATCATGTCTGGCTCAATGATGTAGTCATCCAGGAATTTTTCAATACATAAGGCTGACCTGTGAAGCAATTGTTATACAAATAAATTCATAATTTTCGTACGGTTAATGGCAAGGCTTACATAAAAAGCTTATCGAAGGGCAGCTGATTGAGCAGGGCTATCAGATCGGCTTCCTTGAGACCAACATATTCACCCGTTGGAGTGAGGGTTTCCTCCCCGTCCGAATCTACTACTGTCCAGCGTTCAGAGCTACCAGTTGGCTCCGAGAGATCTTTCTGTGCTTGCACCTGGCTTTTAAGATAATCGTTGCGCTTTTTAATAGGTAGCAACAGAATTTGGAGTGAGACTATACAGTGATTTATTTCTGGTGAATTTAGGGGGAGAGGCATCTCACTGGGCTGCGTGCCCTTGGTCATTGGAAGAGCCTGCACCATACCTGGGAGCTGCAAAAATTCAGCAGCCCAGGCGCAAACTCCGTTTGGGCAACGTAAAATATTAAAAAGCAGAAACCAATGATCTTCCTTGGTGGCCAGGAGGAGCTGCAGTGCAACTAGCTTGCGTAGCCAAAGCTTGAGGTCTGCATCAAAATTCTGAGGTGTTAATAAGGAATATTGTTAATTATGAGTGCTTAAAAAATGGCAAAAATATTTAAATACCGTGTTTGGACTGGGCCGACGAGCAAAGTTAAAGAGGATGCAAATAGCACGCCTTAATTTGGCGACACATTGCAGAGCGTCTGCATCCAACTGATTGTGCAGAACAATAGAGGCTTGAGCATCCACGTGGGGATACGCCAGCACTTCATTAATAAGCTGATCGATTTTAACTTTAGTTATTTTCGCTGTTATTAAGTTTGTGGTGTATGTATGGCACACGAGATCGTACAGAACTGTTAATGCCGCCGTGGCAGACTCCAACTTAATGGGATCAACTTTGATGCGACTAGAAAAACAACATGAATCTGTGTTTAATTGGTTTGCTAACGAATATAATCATTAATTACTTACTCGAATGTTATACTCTCCCGGACAACATTCCCGTCGCCGCAGCTGGCACTGAAGCTCCGGGTTACCGGTTCACGTATCCAAACCTGCTGTTGGGTATCCAAGCACTCCTTGCGTTTCTCTTTAACGTCGTGCAAGTTTGTTGAGAGCTTGCCTTGCAGAGTGTAATACTCCTGTAGGGCCAAATAGAGCGGATCTGTTTCACTAGATTCAAGCAGTGTGTTCATTAGGAAGTCCAATTCGAACTGTTTCACCAGTACCAAATCGGTACACTGATAGATTTGTTTAAGCTCCTCGCTGGTGAACGGCTTAAGATGACTGCTAGCCAGAGCAAATCCTGGCGAGCGCACCACCCGCTCCTTATAAACAATTGGGGTCTTCTGCTCCTCGATGAGTGCATTGGTTATTCGAATTGGTTGCAGATTGGGATATTGCACCAATGGAACACTGGTCGCAGGCGCGATAGGTGCACATGGTGCACTAGGCGTTGGCTCAAGTTCCTCAACTACTGCTTGTTCCTGTATATTTGTTGCTGTCGCTATCTCTTCGGGCTGTACATCGCTTGATATGCAGCAGTCGTGACTAATAATGGCTTCGGGTTTGTTGTTGCCGCTGCTGGCCAATGCAGCTACACGCTCGAACTCCTCTAACAGCGACGCATTTTCTAGCTGTCTTTGTTCGTGGGCAACATTTATTGATAAGTCATCATTCTCCTCTTCCTCTTGCTTCTGATCGTGGGCTGCCCTTTGCCTTTTGGTTTTCTGCAATTTATTTGTTTAAATGCATTTTTTTTTTTTTCCAATTATATGGATACATACTTCTTTTTTTGGCTTTACCAAAGTAGCCATTTTTAATGGTTTTTGTGTGTTTGTTCAACGACGGATCACTGCAGCGTGCTTTGCATTTCGTTGCGCCGCTAACAATAAAACCCCCTTAAAAATTCTGATTGTTATTGCCAGTGATGAGCTGTTCTTTTAGCAGCCAAATTTAGCCATAGTTGAGTCGCTACATGGCCTAAAGGGTTTAGACAATGTGCAATACCTTGTCACAAATCAAAGTAATTACGCTTTGCATGTTTATTTAAAATGTAATAGTGATATTCTATTACGTATTAAGCTCACAATTTACTGGGCTTAGCTTTTATCAACTTGTATATCACTGTCAGCACTGTTGCACAACAGCTGTTATTGAAATTGTTATCGATAAGCAGCTGGTGTCTATTGTTGGGTAGCACTTAAAAGATATGGCAGCACTTTTTTGACGAACCGATTTTAAAATTGAAAATAACGGCTGTCGTGGTAAGAAAAAGTTGGGTTATACAAAATATGAGTGTTCGATAACTTTACTTTATTTATGCTTTAAATGATTAAGTATAATGTTAAGTAACTTGGATAATCTTTATATTTATAAATTTGCAACTGACTCTTATTTCAATACATTTCACTTATTTATTGCACAAAATTAGTCTAAGTTTAAAATTGTTTATTGCATTTGCTTACACAGACATAAGTACATAGACATTAAATTGGTTTTCTACACCACGCATCCAAAAATATCTCTCAAAGACATTGCAAATGCGTTAATGTATACTCTTGTACAATGATCACAGCATCTTTATCGACTTTTTACACGGAAGATGTATGAGTACTTCCCCTCAATAATTAGTCTATACGATGGCTTAATGTATAACCTAAAGACTAACTACATATGTATTTGCGGAGGGTTTAAGTATATCTCAGAACGTCGTCTTTGAGCCAAGCTGCCGATAGATGCCCGTTTCTCCAGATGGAACTGCCTCCATCTGTATTCTGCTAGCATCGCAAATGGAGCTGCGTCGTTCCTCGTTGGAGGCGTTGGTGAAGACCACATCTATGGGGTTCGTCTTCTCTTTTCCACGCGCCTCACTGGCTTCGAAAGCGTGGTTGACCTTCTCCTCCTTGCAGGTGGTCGTCGCAGAGGAGTTGCTACTGCTGCGTCTGTTCAGTCCGGACTCCTCCTCGTGCTTAATGTAGTAGGGCTTCGGTATATTGAGGCGTTCGTAGCACCGGAAAATGATCGGATGCAGCAGCTTAGCGTCGTATTCGTCATCCGAGTGCTGGGTTAGGCAGCTGATGAGTGTGCCAATGAGCACCGTCAAGGCGGTTCCAATCAAACTGTAGTACATAAAGCTGACGGAGTAGAATGACTCCAGAGCAGTCCTGAAGAAGACAAGAGTGTCATTCATTTGCATGTCTCCACATATTGCACGCTACCTACCGTTCGTTTGCAATCCTGGGCAGGGGATCTACCAAGGTCTGATTATAGCCATCGAGGGGTGTGTGCTTTAACAGCCACGGAAGCTCATCAATTCCGCTGCTGGGTTTGACGATGGATCGGGAGAAGGTCGAGTTCGAGCAGCCCTACAAAAAGAAAAAAACCAACATGATTCCAGATACCGATGGAAGCGTTGCAGCTGGTGCTTACATCTGTGGAGGTGGGCAGCATGTTGGAGGGCTTGTCAATTGTCATGCTTCCGCCAATGATCCAGAGGACGAATGCGCAGGCGGTTACCATGCCGGCGGATGTGCCCTTCCAATTGGCCACGGGCACCATCATGGCCAAAATAAAGCAACCCAGCAGCGGTCCCGATGTGGCCGAGAATACCAAGAGCGAGGACTCTATGACACCGGAGAGAAGGCCCACTCCGAAGGCAACGCACATAATGATCAGCCCGCAAATAATGGTAACGATTTTTATAATCCTTAGCTGTTGCTTGTCGCTGAGTCCTTTGAATTTGGGCAGCTGTGAGACGAAATCCTCCCAACAAACGGTGGCAAGGGAATTGAGGTTGGACACCATCATGCTAGAAAAATGAGCAGAGATTAGCTTCTGCCTGCACCGGCTTCAACTGATTATCAGAAATTACCAGAGTGCGCCGTTGAACAGGGTGGCCATAAAGATGCCCACAAATCCAGGCAAGTAGCCGAGTTGGTCCTCCACGAAGAACGGTAAAATCTCATCGGGTTTCCTAATATAGCCCTCGGCATAGGGATCGCAGCTATTGTATGTCGAATATATGACCATGCCCGAGATCCACGAGAGCGCAAAGAATATGAATACAATTGGTACGTTGCTCAGCATGACCCTAAAGAAGAAGAATCAGAATTCGTATAAGTATTTGCTTTATAAACATGATATTTCGACAGAGGGTGTAACTGACCTTCGCACCTCCTTGAGAGACTTGAGACTGACGTAGCGCTGCATAAAGTTCTGTTGGCAACCAATCTGCGAGAGGGACATAAACAACTGTCCCAGCCAGGCGGAGGTTGTGTCCACGCGCACGGTTAAGTCTCCGGTGAAGTTCCAGAAGTTTAGGCGGCCTGTCAGTTGCAATGAATGGGAAAGGTAAAAGCTTTAGGGCGCTTAGCTTGCAGTTGCAAAATATTTATCTCTATGACAACCCGTAAAGGAGCGTAAAAGAGAAACTCTGTGCAGTTGCATATCAAAGAATAAACGTATTTATTTCTATGGGCTGCCATGTGCGTCGATTCCCAGAGCTTCACAATTGTCAGACGGAGTGCCGACGATTCAAAGTGAAGTGACAAACGCGTTGCCGTCAGACATTTATTACAGTCGTCACGCATCCGAGTCCTAACAATCATCCAGCTGGATGTGCTTCTCCTGCTCCCGCTACTGCTGCTGCTGCTGCTGCTGCTGCTGCTGTTGATGATGATTTTGCTGCCGCTGGGGCTGTGGGGCTGCTGTTTTATATGCCGCTTTTATCATCATCATTTATGTGCATAATGAGCCGACGCAGCGGCAACAACAACATCTCCAACACAACAACAACAACAACAGAAACAGCAACAACAAAATGGATGCCATTTTAATAGTCATCATTCGTCAGCATAAATATGAAAGTGACGCACACACACACACACACACACACACACATGCACCGCCCGCCGTAAGATTTGACAGGACACGCTAATAAGCTGTCATGATCAATCGGAGCCAATCTGCCTAGGCCGTAGACTCTAACTGATTGCTTACCATTATCACGGTTCAGCTGATAAACCTTCTTGGGGCCGCCGCTGGAGATTGTGCCCTGGATGCAGACCGCAACGGTTACCACCAGTATGGTTATGGTCTGGATGACGTCCGCATTGATGGCCGCTTTCAGTCCACCCTAAAACCAAAGTGGATAACATCAAGGAGCAGCTCATGAGTGGCTCACTGTCTACTTACCATAATGGTGAAGAATATGCAGATGGCTGACATGCCTAATATGGAGGCCCAGTAGGGAATGCCAATGACCGCGGATAGCGCCACGCTGGGCGTATATACCGTAATGCCCAGGTTACAGATTTGCCGTACGATATAGGTGGCGGAGGCGAGGCAACGGACGGTGCGGCTCTTGAATCTGAAATTGAGGGGCAAATGGTTGGCGACAGGTGAGTACAAGCTGCTTAACGGGTAGCCGGCTCGATTTACAGCGTTAATTAAGCCACAAGAACTGGCACAGGAACAGGAAGTGCAAAGAGAGTGGGAGCGAGTGGGAGTGGTTGGGAGAGGGGGGGCGCAGTCCCAATGCCTGGCCTCTCATTTATTTACTTTTATTAGCTGCGTTTATTAAAGTTTTAATGGGCTTGGCCTTTTTATGTGCGCGTTCGCTTCTCTCAATTTTTTTTTCCTTTTTTTTTTGCTTTATGATTTACTGCAGCTGTAAAATGGGGGCGCTTACAATAAGTGGGCGGCGCCGGGGGGCGTGGCAGCTGCAGCTCAAGTTTCAGCAGGGCCGCAAATTTACGACTCGGCCCAAAGAGGCTGAGACGACCGTCAAACAACAAAAATTGGCGAGTTCGTAACTCCTTTTGATTGCTTTTATAGTTGTGTTTGGGTTTTATGATGTGACCCCTCCCCCATCGCTCCCCCTCTCTCCGTCCCCCTTCAGCCATCCTCCTGCTGTTGGTAGGCACATGGATATAAAAATGTGTGTGTTAATTTGATGGAAAATGCGCGACAAGGCGCCATCAGACCCAGCTGAGAGGCATCCAGTTTCTGCCCCCTAATGATCGCTTTGTTTGCGCCTGTGGCACGTGTAACGAACCTGTTGATGACCCATTACGCCGTGAGCCTAACTATACACATTTACGGCACCTCCCAGTGGGGCATTCACTGTATTAACGGCTTAAAAAACGAACTCTGAGTTCGAGTGTTCCTAAAACTGTTTGCAAAGACAATTATTTTTTATAGACAGAGCTTACAAAAAGTCGGTAGATACTTATATTCAGCTCCTACTATTTAAGATAGTTATCTATGTATATGTACTTTCTTTTTGATTGTATGTATTTTGCGAGGGCTGGTTGAAAAGTCAGTGAATTAACATTTTAAATGATCATTTTATATTTTTGCAAGTCGGGTTTTTATTTTATCTCAAAAATGAAAATTTAATCACACTGATGAAAAATGTATAAAGTAAATTAATTGATCTATTGAAAAGTATGCATTTAGAATTGTCATAATTTATACAAATTTTGTCCAATTTTATTTTTATTTTCTATTGCTTCAGTCTCGATTTCAAAGATGCATTTCTTAGCAAACAAATTATTTATTGTTTGAATGAATAAGAGATTTAAATGCAGCAATTCATTTTTTAAATTAAAATATATGTATAAATTAAAGAGAAAGGTTTCTTTTCGTTTTAAAAATTTGAGTACAAATAGCTGAGCATTTTATAACATCCTGTGAGATTTTAATACTTCTTCTTGAACATTCAATTAATTTTTATTTCTAAGTTTAATTTCCTGAGTGATTGATTCTGCAGCTTTCAGCTTAAAAGAAATGTTGATCTGAAAATCGGGTTGACCTCCATTTTTTGTGTGTATGAATGAAGGGGGAAATTTTGAAAAAAAAAAATATTTATTTATTTAGTTGTTGGCAGGTGTCAATACATAGTCACATAATAAACATCGTTAGAAAAAGTTGACAAATGGGAAGGCTAGGCCAAGGTCTTTCACCTGGTGAAGGTGTTAGAAATAATATTTTTCTTTGTTTAAATGAATTACAGTTAAGGTACTACTGATAAAAGAAGAACCGAAAGAATCCATTATAAATATTAACCTTTATATCTGTTTTAGTTTAATTTGCATTTAAAGTATTGTTGATTTTGGCCAAAGAAGTGCCAAACAATTTTCTAGTATTTAATTGTGTTAATCGATAACATATATATTTGTTTGCGTGTGTGGGTGTGTGTTAAGGCTCATTCAGCTGAGCTTATGACATATCTGGCAATTGGGGCCTTGGTGCAATATAACAGTTATATAAATGTTGCATGCACACACACATGCAGGCATGCATGCATATTGAATGCTTGTGTGTGATTAAGCAAACTGCATAATGCGATGGTATGCGTTATGTTGGTCTTATTGATGGCACATTAAATGATTAATAGCCACCTGTAAATACATATTTATTAGTCCATGTTGTCATCAAGCCCCGGGCTTATCTGTGTGTACGGCGGTGTTTATGGCTACGGCTAAGTATGACTGATTGGCTGCCAAATTGGCAGCCAGTTGTTTGGCTTAAAAGTTTAAGAGTAGCAGGTAATTAAATTAATTTATGGAAATAACATTAAGGCCTGCATTTATCATACGCTGCCAATAACGTAAAGCAAATATCAATCGGGTCATCCGCAACTATCCTTCGTATTGGATAAAGCATTTAGGGCGCTTAAACGCATATTATGCCTGTTTGTAAGTTCTCATCTCTCTCGCTTGGACTTAAGCGGATTACATTCTCGACAGCGTGTACAACATGGCGCATACGTTATATTTTAATTATGAAAACGCTGACCCAGATAAGAGCGCGTAGTGTGCATGTGTGCATGTCTGTGTTTGTGTGTGGGTGTAAAGTTAAGCTGGGGAATGTAAATAGTGTGCTCATTGTCATAAAGATATCCTGAGCGTAATGCAAGTGCCTTTCGCGGCTTTATTAAATGGCCATTAACTATGACAATCGAGCGGGCCAATTTGCGTGGCACTAATGATGAGCGTGGGCGGTGGGCGATGGGCGTGGCGAGTAGACCACAAATTGCAGGGGCGTGGCAATTGAAAAGCAACAAAGAAAACGAAATCGAGACACAAAGAACAGGAGCGAGAATTAGATAGAAGAAGAGAAGAAGCTTTAGCTAGGCAAACGTTTATTTAGGCATTTGCACATGCCGCTCATCATCATTGCTGCTTTTCGTTTGTTTGTTGTTGTTACGGCTCGTCCAACGGAAATTGATAAAGAAATTTTATTGAAGCAAACACGAAGTAACACACAATCACACACATACACAGACGCACCATATTGTGGGCATCCCCACGCTCATTCTCATTCTCATTCTCACGTCTTTCTCTTTTCGTAGGCCATCAGGAGAGCTCTCAGCAGTTCGCTTGCGGTCAATTTTAGCCTGATATGTCAATTTAATATGATTTATGGGATTTATTGTTTCTGGCTCTCTCTTTGTGTGTTTTCTCTGTTTGTGCGTGCGAGTGTGTGAACGTGTGTGAACGTGTGTGAACGTGTGTGTGTATGTGTTTAGCTTGTAGCAATTGTTTTTCATTTAGCCTGTTAACATCGTGTTCATCACAATAAGTGCTGTGCATCTGTAACTCTGCCTCTCGCCCTTACTCTCTCTCTCTCTATTTGCTTCTGTTTCTCTCTTTCGCACTCCTTGTGCGATTGCCTCTCTCTCCTCTGGTTGTGTGAGTGATGACCCGGGGCTTTCTCTGTACATTTCTCTGCCAGCATGTCAGTTGATTGTGCACAGTGGGTTGTTTTGTTCTATAGCATTTAATTGATTTGCCTCCCAGCTTCTCTCTCACTCTCTCTGTCTGTCTCTCTTTGTCTGTCTCTCTGTCTGTTCTGCCGAGTCGCTGCTGTTCATTTAATGTGCAAGAGCATTGCAGAAAGTCTATTTAAGGCCGCGAAAGTCACTTAATAACTTTGAATTAAATTTAAGTGCCGCAAAGTATGCAATAATTGCAGGCAGCCATGCCAGCGGGCAGCAAGCGCTCATGCGATTACCAGCAACAAGGCCACAATAATGCGCCACCCAGCCTGCAACGACATCGACACGAACAATGCTTATTGCCAATGCAACCCAACCACCCACCACCCACCCACTTTATGCTCTGTCCTTCTGACGAGGCGCCTTTCGTTAGTGTAGTGGTGAGCTTTGTGAACCGCTTAAGTCTCCAGGAGCCTGAGCTTGACGCTTTGACAATTCGCTTGAGCCCGGCCAAATCATTTATCATTGCGGCCAGTTGATTCAGTTATGGACAGTAGCATAAATTGGGCGCCCGAATTTGATATGATGTTGTAGCTGGGACAGGCGAGTGGCGTATAATGGGAGTCTAATCGCTGCTTTGGGTGGCTCCGATTGCTTTGGTCCGCTGCGTCGAGTTAATTTTATAATCCAATGTGAATCAGTTGGCAACCGTTGGGAGCTGCCTTTTGATTGGATTAAATGCGCCGCATAAATAAACATAATCAGGCATGTGTCGTGAGTGCTTCGATAAAAGCCGCTCCCCCCTCCCCCCACCCCATATGCTGAATGTGGCACCGAGCAGCAAGTGGCGAGCAGCGAAAATCCAGATCCTGTTACCGGCAACAACTTTGTTGTCTTTGAATTGCAAATCATGTCGCCACTTAGTAGCTGCCAACACATACCAAAAATGTCTTTATTTATGCGTGCATGTTGGCCCTCAATTCTGTATTTCGGCTTGTTTTTTTTTTTTTTGTACCTTTTCCGTTTCCCTACTGGTGGGCCAAGCAACCTTTTGATGTTTGACGTTTGCCCGGGCACTTTGGCCGGCACATGTACGTCGTAAATATTCAAGCGGAATTCAAATGCACTTACAAGCGAGCGCACTGTGGTTGTGCTTCGATCTAAGTGCTAACAAGTGTCTTATTCAGCCACGGCCAAAACAAGCCCCAAATCAATTTATATAGTTCTTTCCTTTAGTATGTGTGTGTGTGTGTGTGTGTGTGTGTGTGTGTGTGTGTGTGTGTAATAATTGTCTTGCATTGAGTTGAAGCTTCCGTTGTTTCTTTTACAATTTTGCGGGGGAGTCGAGAACTTGTCTTTAAGAGCAACATTCGACTTGACCATTGAACCAGAGGGCGGGCGTGGCGAGGCTGCAATGGCCAAAACAAAAGTCAGCTACAAATCTCGGCCAGCAAATACTCGTAACGCTCGAACTGAAGACTGGAGGCAAAGGCCATGTGCTGAGTGGCAGATGTCACTTGCGACGGACTGCTGACAAGTGTGCAAAGACGAGGCATGTGCGTGTGTGAGTGTTAGGGGAAGTCTTCCCAGCGGGAAATTTAAGCTTACAATAAGCCACATAGATTTTCCTAACAGGGCCTAGAAAGCCCAAATTGTTTATTAGTTTTTACTATGTAAAGGTAAGTAAAATCTCAGGTACGGAGGCTTAAATATCGCAAGTTGAGATAAAGGAACAGAAGCTTTTACTAAAAAAAAAATATTGTTGTGAAACATATATATATATATTTATATATCAGCTGCTATTGGCAATATTATAAGCTAACATTTCCTCAAATAAAAATAAAAATAATCCTTTTAAATGAATAAATCAAATATGTGAAACTAACTTGTTGTCCTATTTCTACTTTCAACAAAAGTTTCATTCTCATACTTATTTTAAACAAAGTTCTTTTTTTTTTTTGCTTTTTATGGGAAGTTACGTAACACATGAAAAAGTCACCGCACGAGACATTTCGTACTCACATGCTGAAGTTTCCTGCTGGGTTCTGTTTTTGTTTTTGCAAGTTTTTGGCTGTTCACTGACTGACTGACTGACTGACTGACTGACTGACTGACTGCGTGACAGGGTGACTGTCGAAGCGGAATGTTGGCCCGACGGCAACAACACGCGCTATTTATAAACATTATGACACAAACGAATTGTCATACAATTTGTCAACAGCGAACAGAAGTGTGGCTGAAAAGAGTCTGGGGTACTGAAGCTTGGGGGTTGGGGGTTGGGGATGGATGTGGATGAGGGTGCTTTGTTTTCTTTTTCTTTTTCTTTTTCTTTTCTTTTCTTTTTATGAATTCAGCTGGCTTCTGGTTTATTATACCCTAAGCGCTTGAAGGCTTAATCTTTGACTTGATATTTCTAATCCGTATGCCTAACAAGTTTGTTTCCCCATAAAGAACATGCACGCATTTTCCATATCTTAATTTAATTAATTTCACAGATTGTGACACCGAAGTGTTAGCAAAGGATTTCTTTTGATTTGGGTCGCTTATGATGTTCAAATGTAAAGGGTATTCGGCACCTCATCATTTCGCTTAAAGGTACCCCATTTGCATTAGCATATCGACTCACATGCTTGTCATTGTCTCTGCCTGGTACGCTTTATAACTTACTTGTGGAAGAGCTTTCACAATTCGTAGCATATTCACTTATCGGTCTATGCGACGTTTTTAGCCAATTTTGATGGAGTTGTATGCATAAACATGTCGCGGAGCGCCAGTTGCGCTGACAAGCGACAATGAGCCTTCAAATTTGTAACAACTTTTTGTTGCCCCGGCAACATCTTGTCTATCAGTCCGCAGTCCTCAGTCCGCAGTCTTCAGTCTTCAGTCGTCAGTTTGAAGTCCCAAGCAGCCCTTTTGGGGTTGTCTTGAATGTCATTTGGCTGTCATCAAACTAAATCGCACATGAAATTCGCCATGTGTCTCGCCATGTGCGGTTGGGGATGGGACGGGGGGCTAATCGTAGTCAAACACAATGCCAGTAACCAAGATTGATGGCCCCAGTGGTTGGACTGAATTGAAAGCAGACTCTGAAACTATTCCCATCGTATAATTAGCTGAAGTGCTTTACAGAGTATTGCAATTCATTGAAACTAAAACAAATCTAATTTTATTACAGTGATTGCTTGTATCGAAGAACGCTGTGTAATCATTTATTTATTTATATATATTTGATTGGACCTTAGCTATGAACTATGTTGAAAAAAAAACTTTTCTACAGCAGTCGTTAACTTATGTGATACAAAAGATTGGAGGTTAGAAACTTTATTGCTGTGTTCGGCCTCAAATTCATTCTTAATAAATCTTTATAAAAATATATTATAAAAGAATACCAAAATTATTATTTTACGATGCATTTTACGCTTTCAATACTAAACTCTCTAAGTTGTAAATGAAGGTCAAACTTTTATAACAATTTCTTGATTTTCGTATGATCTACCCTATAATTAATTTATAATATTTGAAAGATATTATTAGGCGCAGAACTTAAGGCTTTACATAAACAATATCTGTTAGAAAAATATAACTGAGTAAAGTGTCAAAGATTTCTAAAGCAATGCTCGGATCTATAAACTATACCTGCATATTAATAAAATGATTATCAACGAGGCTTTCGCCAAATTAAAAAAAAACCTTGTCTTTAAACTAAAAATGACGAAATACCCGAATTTCAAAGGACAAGTTTTAGCATTAATAGCCCAACTGCCAGTTGATGTATACTATAATGCAATATCTTGAATTATTTCTTGAACTTCATTAAAGCACGTCTTATCTTGCTATCAATCATTTACAGCCTGTGCTACATTTAAATAATTTCTCAATTTCTCACAGATTTGGCTCTTCAGCCAATTAAATTTAAATCAAATTTTGCTGCTATTTCTGTCCCCTTGCCACTTGCTACTTGCCGCTTGCCGCTTGCCGCTTGCCGCTTGCCTCGTGGCTCCTTCGAGGATTTGCCTCGAGCTGCCTGCGAAGCGTTTGTCAGTTTTGGCAATTAATTGAATTTTGTTGTCGAAACTGCAAACATTTGATAACAAATTAGTTTACTAATTTCAATCTTAAAAAACAATTAGGCTGCTTGGGCGATAAGGCGACCGGACGAGCTACGACAATTTGTGACAGCTACGCGAAATGTTGGCATCGGGAGTCGGGAGCCGGGGTCCTGGCCCAGCAAGGACAAATGTATAGATTATTTGTCCTTTTCTGTCTTTGTTTGCACCCTGATGCCTCGCCAATTGTGTTTTGTGTGTTTCTTTATTTTGAAAAATATTATTCATATTTATTTAGCCGCACAGCCTGTTCATGTCCTCGCGTTCGTCCTTTGTCCTATTTGTGTTGGTCTGCTAAGTCTCATTTTGGTATTCTTAATGAAGACTCAAATAATTGGGGGGGCGCAATTAGAGGCAACATGCCTTTGGGTGGGGGCAACTCGCATGACGCATTTGTGAAATTAAATTGAATGTTCAAATAACAATTTTCATGTTGTCGTTACTCTCGTTCTCGTTCTTGTTCTTGCTCTTGCTCTTGCTCTTGCTCTTGTTGTTTTGTGGGGCACTCACCTTAGATCGATGTACTGATAGACTGAGGTGATGCCCAGGTTGAAGTAGACGGGCACAAACATGAAGCATACAATGGGATAGGCACTCATCATGCCGTATATTATCTCCCACATGGCCGAGCCGCGGTAGTAAAGTTCACTGGGATACCCTGGAAAAACAGATGCTCTTTAATACACACGCACACACATTCAAAGGTTAACCGGCTTTTAGCTTACCTAACACCGATCGTACACCGAGTGTGCCACGTGCAATGGATATCATAACGGCCACCAGGGAGACGCCGCCTGTGGCAAACACATAATCCGCCTTGCTGCGTTGCTTGGTCTTGCCAAAAATTTGGGTCCAGAGCGGTCCCAAGACGGTAAGCGCTATAAATGCCACAAACATGAAGTAATCCCAACCCAAAGTGCTCAAATCCTTGGCCATGTTGCTGCTGCAAAGATACAAAAACCACAATACAAAAATCAAATTCCAAGTTGGTCAAAACAACTTTTCAGCGGGACTTTCAGTCACTCGCAAGGAGGAGGGGGAAGGGTATGTGCGGGGTGTTGTCAAAACGTTTTCTAGCATAGTTGAACATGTGCATATTAGTCACGCTCTGTGCACATAATGCCAACACCGTCGACGTTGAAACTTTGGCTACATTGTTGCATATCCGCAGGCGCGTGGGTCGTGTCTGTGGTTGCACGTCCTGCGCCATCCTACGCGTCATAACCTCATGCAACAAGCCAACCAAATAGGGACAAAACTTGTGTGTTGGCGCCGGAGCAAATGAGTTAAAACAAAGCAAAATGTTGTGAGCTGCACAATTTATGGACTGTGTCCTATGGCTGCACTCGCTCGCATTTGTATTCACGCCAGCCACACATTGGAGCCCCACTGTCTTCCCACACCCACCCACATGTATATTTTTGTCTCTCTGTGTGTGTGTGTGTGTGTGTGTGTGTGTGGTCTTAACTGCGACAAGTTAGTAGGGAGTGGCCCACAAAGCACGCAGCTTATATGCGATTTTCTTTGCAACTTTGTAATTTTCCACTTGTTCTTCAAAAAAAAAAAAAAAAGAAAGCAAAAGCCAACTGTTGATCCGCTTGTGTGGAGCAGCCAAAATATTATTGTCTTGCAATTGCTTAGCTGTACTTTGAAACTGTGAGTGTATTTATATACTTGCAGAGATTAAGTTGAAAGATACAGTTTAAATATAAATAGATCTTTTCTTTCCTTTTGCGTATGTATGTTAAAGGTAGGTTAACACAAGCTTCCTCATTCGGGTTTCTCTTGTATATACTATAATCAAAGGTAACAATGTTCATTATTGATCGTGTATTATATCGTACTATATGACATTCCGTACAGATTCAATTACACAAATTGTATACTTGCAGGGATTAAGTTGAAAGATACAGTTTAAATATAAATAGATCTTTTCTTTCCTTTTGCGTATGTATGTTAAAGGTAGGTTAACACAAGCTTCCTCATTCGGGTTTCTCTTGTATATACTATAATCAAAGGTAACAATGTTCATTATTGATCGTGTATTATATCGTACTATATGACATTCCGTACAGATTCAATTACACAAATTGTAGTTCAATACCCTTGTAAATTACCCAATTAAGAGATACCAGACAGAGTGCAGACCGCGATAAATATGGAAGTAAAAGGCACATATGTTTCGAAATATTGCCTATTGTTGTTCTTCCTATTGTTGATAACAATTGTAAATTTTTAGCGGTTAATTACTTTTGACTACACGTTTTAATTGGTGTCGAAGATCAATTTCGTAAGTTAAACTTTAGCACTATTTACGAACATGTTTTAGACGAATTAATGAATCTATTCTGAAGTGCATTTAATAGTTGTTGATTTGTATTACATGTATAAATTGAACTTGTTTCAAGCAAATATTGTCTCGGATTATTCATACGCCCCATTAAACGAGCGTCTGGGTGGCATTTGGAAATTCTATTTATTACTGACTCATTCGATCATCATTATTATCATCAGCTTCATTTTGATGTCAAAATAACTGACAATATGTATCAGCAAGTTGTTTATGTGTGTGAGTGTTTATGTGAATTTGTGTGTGTGTGTGTGTGTGTGTGTGTTTTATGTACTGCTCTTAGGTTTTATCTGACACTCTGTCTGGCTTTTGTTTTGCCTTTCTGTACGAACTATTAGTCATGTTTTTTCCAGGTTTGTATTTTTTGTTTGATAATGGGGATTCACATTTAAACTGCACAGCTGCCCCGAACTGACAGCTGTCCAGTTGGACTGTCGGGGAGGGCAGCTTCCTCCACGTTGGCCCTGCGATAAGCAGAGCCCAACAGGAGCAATCCCTCGGCCAAAGGTCGCCCATTGTGTGGGTGAACTTGTGCGCAAAATGTTATTTTCTGCTTCCTGAGCTTAAGCAAATTATCCGTGTTGCCAGCTCTTTGTTACCTGCTTCTGTTGTTGTTGCTGCTGCTGCTGCTGCTGCTACTGCTGCTGCTCTCTAGATCCGGCATTTAATTCCGCTTAGCCAACGCTTTGCGACCGCATTAAGCTGGCTGACAGAAGGGCGACAGCAGCAGCACACATTTCCAATAGACAGAAACGACAATTTGCGCACATTTCCATCAAGCATGTAAAACGCTGCCAAAAACTAAGCCACACGTATGCATAAGTGAGCAGGAAGACCCATTTGGAGGGTCTGGTGTTTGGCATTTCAAAGTTTCACATGGCATATAATAAAAGTGACGTTCAAGTAGCCTGCAAAAGATGAAGATGAAGCTGCTGGGAAGATTGCAGTCGTAAAATCATCGTTGATCCGGCTTCCCCTTGCTGCCTTCCCCTATTGCCCCCTGGCAACCCCGCAGCAACTGTTGCCACGAAAAACACTTGCAGTTAATATTCATGCACTTTTGGCGCAGCTTGAAAAATTATACGAGAGTTGGCGACATGTGGGCGCTCCGATGACGAAGGAGTCGTCGATGCCAAGGATCATAAATTATAAAGCAGCTTGGAGCAGCAGTTACGGTACCAACAGCAGCAGCACCACCAACAACAACAACAACAACAACAACAATAGCATCAGTAAACTGCGACAACTTCAGAGAGTCGTTGACATGTCGTGAATCTTGGCAGGCCATTGTGTGTGTGTGTGTGCCTGAGCCTGACAGCCCCAATGGAAAGTTATTAAAAAAAAAGCGACTCTTGTGTAAACGAAAGGACTCCCAGCGCAAGAAGAAGAGAGAGAGATAAAGAGGAAGTATCGCGTAAACAAAAAAAAAATTATGCTACTCATGAAATATTCAACGTGCGTGTGACAAGATCCAAAAATCTGCTGGGTAATGCGCCAAAAACTGAAGTCCAATGAAAATATCAAAAACACATTTGCAAAGGCGCTACTTAATTTGCTATTGATGGCCCCTCTCTCGGCCACGCCCCAATGTCTGCTGATGTCTATTTTTATATTTAAATTTTATTATATTTCTCGTTTCTTTTCCATTCCATTCTCTGCTTTTGACCATTTGCCTGGACGTTGTTTCCGCCTCTAGCTTGGCCACTGACAAATTGAAAATGTAATTTAGCCAAAGTGCAGCATTGCGTTGCATACTTTTCCGCGCTGCAGCCACGCCCCTCTGCAACGCCCTGTCTGTTGGCCAACGTCCAAGCAGGCCAAAGGGGAGCACAAGTCACCGCCTCAGTGTGGCTTAAAGTGCCCGCCATGACGCAAAACGTATGAAAAACTGTGCTCTTATTTTTCACCTTACCCTTACGCACACACAAATACACACACAAAAACACACACACCACACACACACACAGCAAACAGCAGGAGCTGCATGTTTAATGCATGATTTTGCATTTTTGTACCATCCGTAGCAAATGAAAGGTGTGACCAAATGAACATCTGGACTTCATGGCTTGGTCAGCACTTTGTTCAATAATAATACCCATTGGAATACAGAGGACAGGGTATATAGATTATATACTAACTGATAAACTATGACATTCGTACAGAAATTCTTCTTTCTTATGAACATTTACTATATCAAATATTATATATATTTCGTTCTTACAATTTTCCTAAGTGATTCTGAATACTGTATAAATCATATGAGTATTATATATAATTATTTTATTATTATATTATATATAATTATTTGATTATTTATTATTATTTTATTATTATTATACTAACACAATGAAGCTTTAACAATATATATTAGTTTTATATGTAGTTCAATCCAAATGAGAGGGTATCATTTAGTCGACTACTCGCCTAGTCTTAAGTACTTTATTTGTTATGACTTAAGCCGGGTCATTATGGTAATTGTCTTGTTAGCTTAAGCTGGGGCGTGCCCCAATCGATGGAAAATTGATGTCAGGTTTTACAGATTAAGTGCACTAATGGAAAGATTGGGTTGTCAGCCAACAGCGTTTTTATTCCTACACTCATTGAGAATGGGATTAAGAAGAGTTTTATGCATTTGTGCAAATTTATGTAACGGCTTGAAGATGGATTGAAAAAGAAATTAATACTTGAAGCTGGAGACTTGCAAATTGAATCGTAGATTGAAATAGAATACATTAAAGGTGTAAAGAGACAAATTCATAGAACGTGATACGTAGAAAGAGAAAAAAAACTATTTTCGTATGATCTATATATGTGAGTGTTAGAATGAGGATATCGCCTAATCGTGCTTTCTTTCTAGAGTACAATTCCTCGTAAAGTCTATAAGAACAATCAAATTGTATGTATATAAAACTGTTGTGCTCTATATGTGGTATCATAAATGAAAAAATAATAATAAATAAAAGTGGAATAAAAAGCTGGGCAGTTGCGAAGACTCACAAGTAATGTCGAGCAGAATAAGGCAACAATTTAGTTTGAGAGCATTTTCAGTGAGGGGGAAAGTAAAAATTACAAATTTCCTGAATTTAAACTGCTTAAGGGCTTGTGTGCACTTGTGATATAATAAAGCAAACTTAAGGCACTTGCAAATATTATGAGAGCCCCAAACAATATTTATGGGGCACTTGGAATGCAGTCAGAGCTGCAGCAACAGCTACCAATATTCATAGCCAAGTTAGGGGGGGAAAGCAACAAAGTTGCCTGCAATGTATGCATTTCATTACCATCCATAAAACTTTTGACGCTCGGTGCATTTGCGAGTGCGTTTGGCTAATTAAAGTACCCGGCTAATTGGAAGTTAGGACTCACGTTCGGAGGCAACTTTTCAGATTCAAGCAGAATTTACCAATCAAAAATGCATGGAATTGTGGCAAAAGTTTCACATGATAGGTTTTAGTTTACATCTACAGTGAGTGCATAACTTTTCGACCATCAAGTGTTGTAAGTTTTCCTCTGAATTTACGCACCTATTCAAGTTAATGTCCTCGCAATCGCGTTTGTCAGTTCGCTCCCAAGGCTGTCGTAGCCACGCCCCCTTCTACGCCCCTCCGAACTGGGTGCAAAGTGCAGTTAAGTCAAGTGACTTCAAGTTACTTCTGTTTCGACTGCCGTTGTCTTTTTTTTTTTTTCCAGTCTCACTTATATCCTGTACTCAATGAAAATTCATTTCGGAAAATGTGAAAATGGGCATATTGGTTTTGTATAACCGCTTGTAATTGGAACAAAAACATATTGCTGATGATCTTAAATGCATAAAGATATATCAATAAATTTGAAAAATTTTTAATTTAGAAAACTTATTATTATTGAGAATATGCTTAGATTGGATTCAGGCTGCTTTAGAAAATTTAAAGGCTTGCAATAGGAATTGTTTTTTTTTTTGTTTTTGTATATAAGGTAACTTCCAGTTGGGCATTTTTGATGGCTGGCCGTTTTTAGTTATATTTGTACTTCTGCTTTCTGCAAAGGCAACTTTCATCGGGTTTTTGTTCTTCATTTTTGCCGCACGGCTGCTAAAAGTTGTTAAACACAAAACTTTGCCACTTAATACCAGTTCGGGTAATGAAATACGAGTCGAGCATGGCCAACATTTGCCCTCGCCTCCTCGGTGGCAAATTGAAGTTGAAGCATGCGGTTCACAAAGTTCTTGCAACATGCAACTGTTTCAGCGTTTCCAATGTTTTTTAACTGCTTCTTGGTCTACTCAATTTCTCCCTCATTGCATTGGACAATCGTTTGTTGTGTTTTGTTTTTCTTTGTTATGCTTTGCTTCGTAGTTTTTCTCTTAACCGCTCGACGCTTACACATGTTGCCCTTTGAATGCATTCAGCGTTTTAGCAAAGTTTTCTTCGACTTCTCTTTGACCACGTCTAGTCGTCCATCTAATGAGAAAAGTCATTTTTTCTTGCCACGCCTCCGATGCGGCTCCTGTCTTACTTAAGATTCACTTTGCCATTGCCCAGACGTCAAAATCATTTTTCAAACTAGAGCAAAAATTTATATTCTTGTTCACTTATCGTTTTTGTGCATTGTTCTAATGGTTGTTTGTATACCCTGGAAAGGGGTGCATATGGGAAGATGTGTCAAATCTTCGGAAAATGTTATTGATCAATAAGAAATTCATTGGTATATGAACAAGTTAGGGTATTTTATCATCGGATTACCGAAAACAGTTTTCTTATTTGTTATTTTATACGATATTTACCCATATTTCAATATTTGCTGATTAGAGTTTGTTTACTGCTTACTTATCGTACGTATTCGTGGCTCTTTTAATTTTTAAATACCCTTTCGAAGTAAGAATATAGGAAAGTGATTCGTATCTCATTATATGTAGTATTGATCAAGATAAACAAAAGATTTTACATATTCCTATGAATCCTGTAGATATTTTGTATATTAAGGTGTTAGGGTATTTGATCGTCAGTGTGGAATACATATTTTCTTTTGTGTTCTTTTTGCAGAAATGGCAATATTTCAACGTACCGATAAGGTTAGAGTTTCAATTACGTCTCATTCATCAGAGCCACATGTATACACCAACACACATACATCGACAACTAGACACATACTCGTCCATTGAGATTAAAGAATTGTTTTGGGCAACCTTTAAATTGCAGTCGCCAGTTGCTGCTGGATTTCAGTATTCTCTCTGCTGCAATTTATAATAATTGTAATTTATTTGCACAGCCCAACTTTGAAATAGTGTCACGCGTCCTTCGCAAAAAGTTTCCAAAAGTGTGCGAAAATCTCGCCTGTGCTAATTTCTCCTGCTGCTGTGTGGCACTGTTGCAGTTGAAAAGTTGGGAGCGACAATTAGGCAGTTGCTCCGTTTAACCAATTTGCCTGAGTCTCAGTCAGTGGCCGCTGAAAAGTAGACTACAGAAAACTTTAAACTGGAGCCAAGGAAAGCGGCCGCATGCTGTTAATTTGATCAACATCGTCCCGGGCTGGCAACACTTCATCCTGGCAATTTAGTGGTCAGACTCGCTTTTTTTGCAGCACCCGTAATGCCCGGCTTTTGTGTTGCAGACATGCACAACTAATTTCACGTTGTCGCCACGTTTACGTCTATGGCCAGCATGCCACACAGCAGCACTCGACACCACTGGCTGCTACTCGCCTTACACTGTCCTCCCTCTTTGGGAGCTCGGTGTCTTGGATAGGATGGGGTACAGGCTTGGTCATGGTCTTGCGTTGGCTTTTTCCCTGATACATATAAATATGTAATTTTCTTCATTTTTTTTTTTGGTTTATTTTTTTCGCTGCATTTTTGCTTTAACAAAGTTTTCATTACGCGTGCTGTGCAGTGTCCTCTCTTCAACTGGGAGCTGCCATCCAGGCTGCTTCTCTGGACAGCTCTCCAGTTTCACCTGCTGCGGCCAACAATGGTCGGTGGCTTTCTGCTTCCATCTCCTGTGCCCTCCGCCCACATTTCACAAATAATTAGGTTAGTTAGTGCAGGGCGCCAAATGGTGGCCCCCACTGTTTTGCATATTAGGCATATTAACGCGTTTAGTGGTGTCCAAGCCACTTGTGGCACGCAGCCCCGCCGACCGCATCGTGAATCTAGAGGCAACTTTATATTCTTTCTCTATCATTAAGATCTCAACGATTATATCTTATATCTATATATGTTAATAAAAATCGCCTCTTAAACAAGATCAAACGAATGGCTTCAGCTTGATTTATATATGTATAACAATAGTATCAATATCGGCTGTAAAATCCGTTAAAATTCATAATTTGTATCTGGTTATTATTATATATGATAAATGCTCTACACTTCATCATCTGTCAAACTGAATGCGATTCAAAAATACAAAATTTGCATATTCTTTGTGATGCAAATATTCCAATTGCACACAATATCGGAAACCCCGTTGATTGCACGGGCAACGAGTTAATACTGTTAAATTTAATATATGTAACGCAGATGGAGCTATAGTTATATATATACGACATATTGAATCAATTTGAATTGCAGGTAGAATATCTATGAATTTCGATTTTTTTTTTCAATTTCAGGTATAGGTATAGAGTATATATACGAAGTATTGAATCAATTTGAATTGCAGGTAGAATATCTATGAATTTCGATTTTTCAATTTCAGGTATAGGTAAGAGTATATATACGGAGTATAGAATCAATCTGTATTACAGATATTTAATTTGCTATGTGTGAATTTATTTCTAAAAATTATGAGTTTCGATTTTTCAATTTCTGGTATAGGTATAGAGTATATATACGAAATATTGAATCTATTTGATTACAGGTAAAAATTATGAATTTCGATTTTTCAATTTCAGGTATAGGTATAGAGTATATATACGACATATTGAATCAATGTGAATTGCAGGTAGAATATCTATGAATTTCGATTTTTCAATTTCAGGTATAGGTATAGAGTATATATACGGAGTATAGGATCAATCTGTATTACAGGTATTTAATTTGCTATGTGTGAATTTATCTCTAAAAATATGAATTTCAGTTTTTTGATTTATTTATAAGCCACATACGCTCAGATTTGTCTTAATTAAAAGATAACCAAACACGTATAAATATAAATATTTAAGAGCATAAGGATGTTGTTTCTAAGTGGTCTGTGAACATACGCCACTCTGTTAATAAAGGTTTACTATATTAATAATAAATGACACGCATAGATTTCATCATATATTATTTACAATATGATAATTTACAATATGTCTAGTCTGAAAGGACTTTAGACCTTTAACCGTCATATCAAGTCATTTAGCAGACTTTCTGACAATGAAGGAAGGTTTTTATGTGTGCTTGAGATATATGTATATACTATGTATGTAATCTGCACATTGAACTTTGGCAATGTGTTAGGGACTTTTTTTCTGAGCCCCAATGCTGTGTTAATGACCGTATTTAGAGGCCAATGCCAAAGGCGGTTTTCGCTGTTGCGCTGCGTCTCGCTGTTTGGCCATAAATTTGCATTTAAGTGTACAGCCGGGTGCTAAACAAACTATAATTTGTCTTGTATACCATGTGACACAACAAAAGGACACTAATCATCGTTTAAAATGCTCCCAGTTGACAACCAGGTAAACTCCACGGCTCCACGGCTCCACGGCTCCACGGCTCCACAGCTCCACCTACCACCCAATCGGGCGCTTGTTTTTCCTACCTCTACCGACTAATTGAACTAATGAAATGTTTTTGTCCTGTTACAACTCTTGAGCGTAGACACTTTTGTCCAGCACTCGTTCTCTCTCAGTGTGTAATTGTGTTTAACTGTGGGTGTGTGTCTGTGTGTGTGAGACAGTTTAAATTAAAAACCTCTTTTGGGCTCTTTTGTTTGCACAAAGCCTTCTGTAGGTAATAAATTAAGCTTGCGACATTTTGTCACCCAGGAATTGCTTTTAATGGATATTTATGCCTGTTACTTCCCCTTGTCCAAAACAGGTGCGAGTTTTACCTGCTCTTGTCATCATTGACATCTGCTTTGTGCCTTTGCATGTTGCATATTTGACGCATATCGAGCTGCATTCTAAACCACCTTTAATGCCTCTCCAGTGGGCAATATGTATTCGCCTATGACATATGTTAGTCATTAGTTATGTTTAATTGAAGCAGATTAATTAGGCGATCAGATTTGATGACAAAGCAACATTTATAATTTATAACTTAAATAAAATATATTATTTTAATAAAGTCAACAGCGTGATGACATAAGAATAATCGCATATCATTTTCTAGTCGCCCAACTATATCAGGGTATTATCGCTTAAAGGGTATTCAGCTGCAATCTAGGTTATATAGTTTTTTTTTTATTAGACGTTTCTCAATTTGACATCGCCTTTCAGCTAGTCAGCTAGTCAGCTAGTCAGCGTTTGGTTAGCGCTTGTCAATAGTTGTTGGCAATTTGCTTTGATACAGTTTTGCAATTAAGCAGCCTTTAGATTTTCCATTAGATTTTCAATTAACTTTGATAGTTGGGCTCGTCTCTGAGCTGAAGGGCAGAAAACGGAAGGCGGTTGTCAGGGCAAGTTATTAAAACTTTAATTCACTTGGCTTGAAAAAAAAATTAGTTGGCTCAACGTATCTGCTGTCATCTGGTGTTGGCCAATATGCAGATACCTCCCACTACCATAGATAGAAGACAACATTTTCTATGCATTCCGGACAGGTAAAAATGGTTAGTCAGCCATGTGGCGGGTTGCCCCCCCTCGGTGCGTCCTTTTTGGGGTGCATGTGGCAGCTGCACAAATTGTTTGCTGCCAGCAAAAAACTTTGCAGGCAACAAAGTAATTTATTTAATTCTTGTCGACATTTTTGTTGCTGTTGTTATTGTGTTTGTTGCTGCTGTTGCTGCTGCTACTGTTGCTGCTGCTAGTGAAATTGGCAACAGTTGCCCGGCAGCAGTTGTCACGGACCCCACGCGACATTGTTGTAGATTTCATTTGAATTTATGCTAAATTGTCAGTTTAAAAATGCGTGTTATCCTTCTGGACGGGCTGTCGTCCTCCACTGCTATTGTTGTTGTTATTGTTTGGGGCGTGCTTAAGTCTCAATTTTGAACGTTGTTGTCGTTGCAGGGGCTGGCGTTGCGAATTATAATTTCAAATGATTGTACCAATTATTTGCGTACAATCAGCTGTAATTAGCATATTTAATTATACTTATTTCGCATAAATATTCATGAGACGCAAATTTCATTTCACAGTTGCCAAAGTGTTGACAACTTGAGGACCAACAATTAAGTTAACTCTAAAGCTGCGACTAATGATAAGTTTATAAAACGAATCTGGCCAAAACCGATTCGCGGCAGAAGCGTTGCAAATAGTTGAAGCTCCTGCTTAAGGCCTGCCCGTGGCAGTACTTTAAATTCATTCGCAGATCAGCAAATTGATTGATTGATTGATTGATTGATTGATTGTGGTACAAATGATAGTAAGGTTTAATTACAAAAATTGCACGGCCTATAAAAATATGGAAACATAAACAAACAGCTACAGCAAATAAATAAACACTATCAATGTGCAATTAATTTCATACACAGTGCCACAAACATATGTATACGTGTATGTGTGTTGTGTTTACATACATGTATGTATGTGTTGGACTCACATTTCTCTCACGTCCCATTCACCTGCCTTGCGGCTAATTGACGGCAAAAAGTGTACAATTAGCCATATGCACTTCAATTTCAATGCCACTTCGTGTGGCACAGTTGAAATCTTCATTAAACCTACCCATCAGCAATTATAAAATTTGCTCTGAATTTTGCTACACTTGAGAATACCCTCCATTCCGATAATAGCTCGATAATTCTTGCTGAAAATATAACTGTATTTTATATATCAACTGTATCTTTTACAGAGTCAAAATTTGAAACTGAAATACTCTTGAAAAGCAGGGGAACAAATTTTCGATCTCATAATCTTCTTAAACAACGCTTGCAGAAGAAATCTTATAAAATATATAAATACATGATTGTTCATCTTCATTTTCATATAATTTGTGGAAAAATAAGGTCAACAATATTTAGCGATCATAATTAGACGACATTACAAACGATTCGACTTTTTGTGTCTTTGTGCAGGGTATTTAATGATTGAAATAACTCATATGCTGCGTTTGACAGGTGAAACAATCGCGTGTGTCAGTTGCTCAGATTTATGTCCGCTTTCGGTTCAATTTATAATTAAAGGTAATTAGACGTCGACGTTAATGGGGTTCGCTTAACTGTGGAATGCAACAGTTGGCGGCAAGTGTTGCATTACTTGGATGCCAGTCTAAATTGGAAGCAAACTGTTTGGTTAAACTCAAGTGCAGCGTGCACGAAACTTTAATTAATTTCGCATATCAAGTTGTTATTGTTATTGTTGTTGTTGTTGTTGTTTGTGCTGTTCTTGTTGCGTTGTTGGATAGCTCGAAAGTAGGCAACATTCACACGCACACCCTCTATAAAGTTATCAAGTGTAATTTGCGTTTCGCTTAGGACAGCAGCAAAATTCAAGCAACTTGTCATAATCAGAAGATTATGTTGCAACAGCAACAGCAACAGTTACAGCAACAGCAACAGCAACAGCAACAAACTCACTTAATAACTTGGCAAAGCGTAACAGCAATTACACGACAACACACAACAACAACAACAACACAAAACAACAACGATAACAACAATAATAATAACAACAACCAAAGTTTGACAACGCCAGCTTGTGCAGCAACAACAACAAACAACAATTTGTGTTTATGCTAAAAATGTTGCACGTCTTGATTGACAGTAGCAGCAACTGCTGGACTCTTGACAGTGTGTGTGTGTGTGTGGGTTTAAGCACATGATGCCTCTTAGGAAAGGAAGTAAAATTGTTGTTGTTGTTGTTGTTTTTGGGTTCCCGTTTCGGTCACCATTGTCGGCTGCACTTATTGTTGCTTTTGCTGTTGTTGCCTTTTGTCATAGCTCGACGTAAGTTCCGTTAGCACAACCTCGGTCTTGGGTCGAAGGTCGGCCGCATACGTAACGAACTTAAATGAAGTTGCCAGCCAAGTAAGTTAATTTGCATAGACTTCAGATTGTCGACGTTGTTGTTAACTCATTAAGACGCTCGTCTGTCAACTCAAGACTCAAAACTCAAGACTCAAAACTCAAAACTCAAAACTCAAAACTGAAAACTTAAAAGTTGAAACTTAAAACTTGCTAACGGTATAACTGAATTTTTCAATTTAAAAACAAAATAACACTTGCACTAATAAACTTTGTTTGTATTGGTGAATTACCCAAAATATTTGCCTTGTTCCTTTAGAGACATCATTTTTTTCTTTAAGGTAATCCAACGATTGCTCAAGTGCGACTAAATGCTAAAACTGAGTCTAAAATATATTCTGGATAAGTTACGGTTTCTGTTCTGGTTTATTGAAATTCTTGGTACATGCCTCACATATCGTGAAACCTTTTAATTCGTGTACGCCAGCTGTTTGAGATGAATCAAGCCAAAGTTTAACTGTACTTACGACTCTGTTAATTCGACACGGCAACTAGAAAAACCCAGCCAAACTATTTGTGTGCCGAATAACGTGGCAATAAGCTTCTAGGCTAACTGTAACTGTAAAGCTATCTATAACTATGATGGCCAAAAAGAAGTTGCAAAGCATATAGTACATCGTTGAGAGAATTGTAAAGCTGATTTCTCAGCTTAGTTAGGATATATTTGAAAAATTGTAGAAATAGACCCATTATTAAAAAAAAAAGGTTTTCGATCGTTCTTTGCTTTGAAGGTTTTGTTCACAGTCTGGTCAAGATCAGCCTTTGCATCAACCCCAATATAAGGTTTACGTATAAACTGCGTCCAAAATCAAATCAATTAAAAGAGTAGCTTGCAGTGAAATATGCAAATGGACGTTTATAAAATGATTTGAATTTCCTATGTGATTGGTGACGAATTTTCCTATTTGTTTTTTCTATTTTTATTATACTGGCAAAACTGCAGTCTATAAATAGACTTTGTATATTTGCTTTGAACAATATTATGGATTGATTTATCGTATAAACGAGCATCGAATTACCAAAAATGGAGGCACAGCTGTTGCCAGATGTGCGTCATTGTAGAACAACATAACCCAATACAATGCAGCTGTACAAATAGGCCAACAAGATGTAAATCCGTGAGTGAATCAATTAATGAAAATATCTGATGATGGATTTTATTTAATATAAATAGGAACTCACGTGAAAAGGAGTTGTTTGTTGTATCTGGTACTTTTTGTTTTTTAAACGCACACGGAAAACCGACTTTACGGTTACACATTAAAAGTGGAATGCCGCTGACGGAATCCGTATTTCCGTATTTATAAGACTCTAGGGCTTAAAGGCGTCGGGCGACTCCCATAATTTACAAAATATTTAAGCAAACAATATGTATGTATATCTGTATATATATATATATAGGTATGTTAGACAGAGCTACAGTCAATTTCAGCAAGTGTTTTTCTTGTTAATAAGCTTTATTGCCTGCTGAGCTTTTTATAATTCTGCATTAGGCATTCATTTAGTTGGAATCTTTCCAGACATCTGGCAAATGTTTGTCCCCTATGAAATCATAAAAACATTTTATCTCTCGGCTTGCATCCAACCCAACTACGTCAGAAAATCTCCAGAGCTTGTAGTGCTGATAAGCCGGAAAATTGGATGTAGAATTTATAGCCACATAGTCTCAAGTGCATCGGAAGTGTTTTCATAGCTCCCCGATGGTCTGCAGCGTTATCATAGATTATTTTGGAGTTGGCCAAATGGTGGCTCATTAATCTTCGATGACTAATGTGCTGCACCACTGCACCACTCCCAGTGGCTCATTGACTGCGATTTGGACCATTGCACACATCCTTCATTCGATAATCCGTTCAATGGATTGCTTTCAGTTCTGTTCAGTATTGGATTAGCCACTGGTACACACATAATTTATGATCCTCATTTGCGTTCAACGTCAAAAAATGAGTCATAATTTCATTTAAAACAAAAGTTACTACCAGCAAATATCAACTCCATAATTTTACGTAATGCGCACTGTTTTGTTTTTCTCTCTTATTTTTTTTTAGAAGGCACTTCATAAATTTTCATTAGGCAAAAAAAGATTGTATATAAGCCACATTATTGCTGTTGTTGGGAGCCGGCTTAAGCATCCTAAGCCGAATTTGGGTATATATATATAAATGTATATATGTATATATGTGTACGGCACATAGAATTTATGGCCAACTCGCGAGTTGGCACAAGTTGAATATTTATTGAAATTTACTTGGCGCTAAAAGGTTTTTGCATTACAATTTTTGATTTCGAGTGAAACAGGAAACCTTATTATTTAAAGTTAGAGGCACCAAACAAATACAAACACTACACCAGTTGTCAAATAGAAAAATAACAACAATTTTTAAGAAATATGTCTATTTCCTGTATAACGACGTTTAATACCCTGTATCTCAAAAGGTTTATAATTTTTATTTTCAATTTTAATTTTTATATACAAATTTTTCATAAAATATATATCAAGATCAAATTGGTTTTTAAAATATTGTTTGGGTATAACTATATGAAACAGTTTGCACTAGAAAACGAAAACTAACAGATATCTGAAACCCATCAATGAATGCAGAGTATCAAACCACCTTATCATTTGAAAAATTAAGACAGTTTTGTCGATGTGACGTTTTTTTTAACTGTTTAATTTAAATATTCGAAAACTGATCTAAGCCAACATAGGCATTATCATTCGCTTTTTATTAGATAATACCCTGGAGGTTGATGTAGTGCGCAATAGTAGGAACGGAATTCCGCTTCCATACAAATTGAAATACAACTGAGATAGTTTACAGTATTCAAATTTACGCTTACAAGTGGGTCTACCGCAATGGGCTATAAAGATAAACTCCAGAGGCAAGTTGTGAGCATTCCAGTTAAACATTTAGATATTGGCTATCTTAATTACGTTTGTCGAAAGCTTAACGGTAAACGATTTAAACTGCCATTTAATTTCTGAAAAATTTTTTGTTTTGATAGCAATGTCTATTGTCAATATCAATTTCACTCTGATTTTTATCTGAACAGAATTGAATAAGTTGTTCAAACATTAAATCAAATTTCAACAAGTCGAAGGTCGACTGAATGGGCATATTAAATAAAATATCGATCGAAAAATACTTTTGATACACTTACAGATTTGACCTTTGGAATATTCGTGCCGAAATATATTTACTTGATAGTTACAACAGTTTCAGATAAAGTTATAAGATATATGACTAATAGCGAAAATTTTTATCTTTATTGTTTACAGGTAATGTTCCCAAACCTAGAGATAATAAACACTTATCACCTCTATAGGATATAGTTTACAATTTATTAATTTATGTCTGAAATAAAACTGGCAAATAAGGCTTTGAGCTGGGATAAAACAATATTCAGAGACATCAATAAATCAGTAGATAAGGACTGAGATGTAAGAAAAAAAACTATCTACTAATTGTAGTACAAATTATCATATTAGAGACAACACAACTTCCAAACGAGAGACTAGGATTCGTATCCGTGTACCAGAGCCATGTATAGCTCATAGTTTAAGCCTTCTTATTTGACTTTTAAAGTTTGGACTTAACTGCGGTTTTAATTGTTAAATTAATGTTAGTTAAAAGTTTTTTAATAAAGTTAATGTTTATTGACGTTATCTTTAAAGCAAACAAATTTAAAGGGGACTCAATCATTTATATTATTTTTTTCTTTTTTCTGCCGTAGTTAGTAATAATTAATGTAATGTAGTATTTGTTTTTCTTTGTTTGTGCCAACAAAATAAATGAAATATGTGAAATTAAATATTTAGTATAAAGAACAACTTTTTTATTTGCTTTATTTTATGTCTTTAAATTGGGTAATTGTTGGAGGTTTGTTTGTTTTTGCTTTTGTTTGTTTTTTGTTTTTTTTTTTTTTTTATTTTTCTTTTTTTTTAACTATTTGTATTGCACTTTAATGTGCTGCATTTGAAAGCATTATTAAAAATTCATAAATGTTGAAGGTTTTCATTTGTTGAACTTGACTTATTTTATGTTGTTATGCTTGGCAGCGCAGAAGGGTTGGGCTTGTTGGAGCTGAAGGGGTTGGAGGGGACGATGTTTGCAGGGTCGAATAGGACAAGCATAAAAGCATAAAACCACACAAATCAATTTGCAATTGCGCTTTCTCAATGTGCAAATTGAAAATGTTTTTACAATAGTTTCGATGTGGTTTCTATTTATTTGCCATGTTACAGCAATAAAACAGCTACAAACGAAACTATGCCCACTTTTTGCTTATTGTTGTGGCCATCATTGTTGGGTGGCTAACGAGAGCAACATAAAATGTAACGTTGATTTTTTTTCTCTCTTTTCTTGCTTGTGTCATTGAAATGTTCAATAAATACGCGTAACTTTGTTCAAAAGTATCATATAATCAACATAGTTTCCAATTCCCTTGTTGTGTCGGTATAAAATCTATCCTGTTTAAATATTCCTATTATTATATCATATTTCAATGCATATGATGGATGCGAGAACTCTTTTTAAGTGACTTTCCATTCGGCCGATTTCCTTTGATTTGATTCAACATTTAATTCTTTTGACCAGATACAAATACATAAGAAAGCTTGCATGTGCGACAGTTCAATTGTTCTTATATATACGTATTATATATGTATATACAACAAAGGCAGCTACAAATCAGCTCTTAATTTCATAAAACCACAAAGAAAAGCGAATTATCTGTTTTGCGTTGAATGCAAATACACAAATATAAACACTTAATTATTTATAATTGGGGATTACGATAAACAAAAGAAAGATAGAGAGTTAATACCGAGCGTCCTATCAAAATATAAGAATAATGAAGAAAAAAATTGCTTCAGGTCTTAAAAAGATCAGTTTAATTTAAAGGTTTGAAAAGCCTTAACTTAAAATATTTGACAAAAACAAACAAAAGAGCAGCATAATGCGTTACACAACTAATGGAAAACAAATTCCAGGATTAAAACTTAAGCCCCGAGTCGCAAGGCCTTTAGGGTTTTAGGCTTTTAGGCTTTTAAGCTATGATATTAATTTCCTATATTTCTTGTAAGAAGCCTGAAGTATATTACAGTTAAAGAAATACCTGAAAAAAATATTGAAATATTGACTTAGTTGACACAAGTTTCATTAGACTCTACTCTTCAAATAAAGATATATTTATTATTTTGATATCAATAAAGTATAGAATCTACAAAATATATTTTATTTAAATTTTTGTTGGATATACATATAAATCAATGGATATATGTAAGGCCAAGAATTTGTGTACTTCAGATTATATTGGCTTTGTCCAATCAGAGCATGAAAAGTCAGATAGCGCTACACTCATTACAGATGCATTTTACTTTTTATTACTTTTTTTTTTGATTATTAAAGTACTAAAAGCTCTGTTAAAAATGCTCTTAAATGTGGTTGCATTGTTGTTTAATGAGTTTATTTCAACTTTCACATCGTTTTATCCCGATTAAGGCTCCGTATTCGATTTAAGAGATTTTTTTTAATAAGCTTATCATTATGTAAATTTTTTTCATATACATTTTCCCATATTTAATATACCCTTTCGTGTTTGTCATTCCGTTGGCACGGAGTATGCGAAGGATAAAAAAAACTATCCCATTTGTTATTTACATTTGGCTAATTGCGCACAATGTAAAAGAGGAGCATAAATTGTGAAGATGAGGGGATACGGGAATGTACATGCAATTCTATGTGCTTAATAACTTTGTTTACCCTTTTATTTCAAGCGTATGCAAATTCATTAGGCATTTAAATAAAATTGTGTTGGCAAACGTTTTATGTGAATTTAAATGCAGTCAACCAATTAAACCGAATGCTCTACGCATTAAAGTGAAGTGGGAGGAACTCGAAGACAGGTTGGTTGGGCACAGGTGTTAAGAGATTTATGAAATGCCATTAAAAAATTAACACATGATTCAGTTAGCGACGCGAGAGCTGCGTATGTGCTTCTATGGAGGCCCACCTGTATACCTGTCCCTCATAGCGCGCCAAGTCTCGGTTGGCACTTACCTTTAATTAAATCATTTATGCTAATTTTCTGCAATGCCGTTAATTAAATTTTAGCTCTTTATGGGCTAAAGCTTTAGCCACAGCTTTAGCTCCGAGGATGACTAATCGGGGTTTTTCTTTGTTTATGTATTTATTGTTGTTGTTATTCGTATTTGCAGCTGTTTAATTAGCCGCACTTAAGTCAATTGGGCCAGTGAAAGAACGTGAAATATACAAGCACAATAAAAATGGTATATTTAAATTTATCTGAATATTATTTTTAAGTTTTGATAACTATTTCTTAAAAAAATCTCGGCTTAAAGTCAAACTTCGAAGTCGGCTAACAAATATCTCTTAGTAACCGATAATTGGATTCATGTATAAACAGAAGTCACACAAATATGTATATATATATATATATTAGTCATATATGTCATATGTTTTATATAATTGGGTTTGCATGCTTGTCAAAGATTGCATTTCGTATTTAATTAACTTTGAGCTTGAACAAACAAATAATTGTGAAGAGCTCTAATATTGTGTGTGTGAGTTCAGTTTATATAATATATACTTGTGTGTGTTTGAAATCAATCAGATTGTGATAACAGCCACGCTTAATGTAAATTACTTGAATTTCAAATATACCTCGTATACGTAACACTTGTGACACATCACATCAAACAGCGGATGTCACATAATAAACTAAAACTAACTATTTATTTAAAATGCACTTAGTTTGCTATCACTTCGAATGAAATGAAACTAATCACAAAATTAGACAATGATGGCTCACCCAAGGCCTTTGGCAACAACAAACAATAAACAAACGACTATTTTCGTCGAATGACTTTATCTTGTCAGTCATCAGACATCTGCGTGTTTTTCCCGTGTAAAATGTCGCACTCGGCATTCAAAAAATGTATGAATTGTGTTTTGCAGATAAACAAAAATATAAAGGGTACAAAAAGCTAACAAATGTAAAAATCACGTGAATTGCTGAAAGCATTTTGCCTTCTGGCATATAATTATTAATTGAATGTTGATTAAGCATTTTTTCAATTAAGAAACAAATTTTCCAATGTACGCTGTACTGAGAAACTTATTTTTACTTAAGAGACAAAATAACAAAAACCCAATTAGTGGGCTGTTCACACACTACAAATGACGTAGATTGATTGATTGATTGTTATGTGGAGTTGTAATCAAATTATTTCTTCGAATTTAATTAAATTAATTGACAAAAATTATTTTACATTGTCGAACAGTTTGATTTGTCACACAAACAATTAATTATATAAATTGTATAAATCTGTTTGCATATATTAATTAATGGAATTTGTTTTAAAAGTTCAAAGTTCAATTTTTAAAGCGAACTTTTTGTTTATTTCTCGAAAAATACAGAAAATTATAGTTTGAACAACTTGAACTATTTTATAATGAGTTCTATTTTAATAAATTATAAATAGTGAAGATGGAGTAAAAATGAGTCGGTAACTATAAACAATAAAATCTGTATTTAATGTTATTAGCTGTATACAAAATCGTAAAATAAAAGTTTGACTTGGTTGGCCAACCCACAAAAGCTAAGGACTACATAGATTTTTCATACTTTAAACTTAAAGCAGATATGTAATACAGTAGCTATTAGTTATATATATGTATGTATTACAAGTATATAGAGCCTCCTTGAGGGCTCTCAATTTGAACAGATTTCTTTTATGAGCAAATTGAATTCTCATGTTTGCGTGTTATTTGGCCTGGACTGCGGACTTGTGTGCGTACGTGAGGAGCTGTCAAAAATGGGATGCCAGTACCAAAGGCATTTCAGCGGCGAACCACTTATAGCCACCTCCATTGGTGGTGCAACTGCCACTGGAAGTGCAATGTTACACCAATAACCACGAACTCAAACTGAACCTCGGGCATTGTCGAGGCTAACGAAGTGCGAGCCTTGCCACAGTGGTCTACATTTATTGCATTTGGCTAATGGTCAGATGTAACAGTTGGCAAATAATTTTATCTTCTACACATAAATAAAGTTAAAGCATAAGGCCAAAGGGACATACAATATAAATCTAAATTATAAATGCACGACTCGAGTGTATTAAAAATTATTAGTGTACTAAAAATCGCATAGAAAGCGGACGATTGGATATATTAAATACAATAGTAAATACAACATTATAAAAAATATTGATAATTGCTAGCCTTATGGAATCGAGTCTATTTAAGATTCCCATTTATGCCCTCATTAATGTGGTCATAAATGCCGATTCGGCCCACTGTGCGTGGGGATTGGTGCATTTGCCGGGGTTAAATTGCACTTGACTGATTTTTATTGTGACAGGCGCATGCTGTTCAGCAAATTAAATGCCCCAGCCGCAATAATAATAACAAGAACAACAACAATAACAACTACAACATGTGGAACAACAATAACAAGAGCTGTGCCACTATTTGCCGCACTGACAAGCAATTAAATGCGTGTTGCAAATGTGGCCAAGAGCATCAGCAGCAGAAACTGCAGAAAAATTGGTAATTGCTGCTGTAGTAAAACACGCGGCTCAAGCTGCAATGTATATATATGTATATATGTATTAAATATATATTGCTCATTCAATTTACGTTGTTCTTTATGAAATTGTAATTTGCCGTTCGTTATTAATTATTTCTTTTTTAATGCTTCCATATTGAAAGATGTAACTGATAAATGCGTGCGTGGCGCATTTTATTTTATTGCTTTATTTATTTTATTTATTTAGTGGTATTCAATAAGCAAAATATTGAATACAATAATAGTGTTTTTTATTTTTAATTTACTAATATATTATAAATATTGTTAATAATAAATTGAGTTAAATTTAACAATTTTTTGAATGGAAATAGCGCAAATATTTATGTATTTTACTGTTGTATTCAATCAAATATTAAAACTGGCTTTTGTTAGTTTGTTAATCTCACAATATTATTATTGTTGTTTTTTATTGTTATTTTTTTGTATTTATTTTTTAGTTAGAGTTTGGGCTTAAGGCAAATAATTTCATTTGCGAGCTCATAAAAATTACAAAAGTCATTTAACGCATGGCATGGATTATGGTCACATTAAGAATGTAATTAATTTAAATGCATTATAAATGCAGAGAGCCACAAAGAAAATAAATAAATAACCGCACAACAGAACTGAACTATCACTGGTATTTAAAGTGAAAATTAAAAAAATAGCGTATAAATAATTAAAGAGCAACAACAATGGTAGTCAGCCGCACAGTCAGTAAAATTTATATTCGCCACCTTTCCCATGAGGCAGCACACACACACAGTCACTCACATGCACACAGACAGAGAGGAGAAACCAGCGCCAGGAAGTGGGCGTGGTCCTTTTCTGTCGCTGCCAGCTGATTATTTTTTTTTTTCATATATATATATATATATATATATATATATGTATATGTATGTGTGTGTGTGGTTCTCGGGCCTACTGCCAGGCCAAGTTCTGCTGCCAAGCAGCCAACGGCCAACAAGACCCGCGCCGAGATTGACATAAATAAAACGGGCAACTGCGCTCCATGCGGACCTCTGCAAAGGGGGGACCACGAAGGGCTTCGCGAAGGAGCTTGAAAACGATTTTAATCCAGTCTGCGAAACAGATAGAATGCACAATTTTAGCACACCGAATACACCTAATACACTTTTCCAAATATAAACTTTAAATTAAGAGAAAATTTACAATAAATATATATATATATATATTATTTGTAAGTTTTTTATTTATATTTATAATAATTGGGATATAGTTATAAAATTATAACAACATGCATACAAGCGGGGTTATAACTGTTGTTTTATTTTAGCCAATTAATTTTAAAATTAAATGAGGATAATAATTTATTTTTATTGCATTTTGCATTTTTGTTAAATTACAAACAGCGCAACTAAGTTGATGGCACTTACATTTTTATAGGGTATACTAAATAATATTTTCTTGGCTGGCCAAAGGGCAGACAGGACACAGCATTGTAAGCCGCCATGGTGGTAAAAGCAAAACGAAATTCGAGAATGAAATTTATCTGCAGCGATTTATGGTTCGCATACATTCAGCCATCGAGGGGTGGGGCATTCTCGTTGAGTTCATAAATAGCAATGTTGCATGCAACATGCACTCGACTCAGACCGCACACTTGAGCCGCAGCTGAACTTAGAGAGAATCGAGTCGAGTCTCGACTCAACTCAACTCAACTCGGGGCAGGCTCTAATTTTTATGAGTATATTGCGTGCTGTGCATGCCACAAGGCGTTGCCGTCATGTCGACGACAAGTTGTGCCGCACTTGTGTTCAGTCAGAAGCAGGACTTTTGGCCTGACGGCATTATGCAGGCCCCCACCCCTCCCCACGCCTGGTCTCAGCAGAGTTAAAGAGTAAAATATATAAACCACTTTATCAAAATGCAAAAGGCAAAATGCAAAATGCAAACAGCCAACAGGCAACACAGAACTCCTGGGCATATTGCACATACGCCACGTGCGCGGGTTTTCAAAATTAGCTTACAAAAATGTCGACTGCAGGCGGCAAACGCGACAAACAATAGTTGGTAACAAGTAGCAGGCATAAGTTCAGCTGCCAGACTAAGGACTACCCTGTGAACAGATGCAAAGTGCAAAATCAAATGTTATTTTCCACGACTACCAAGTTAAAGAATATTCCGCCTCGCATCATTTAAGTGCCCAAATTTCGTTAAAACCATGAATTTGATACTTTTTAAAATAAAACATGATGACGACAACTAGGTTTATTTTTATACCCTTTAAGGTATCCCAAAAGAAAGGCTATAAAGTAATGCCCTATAGGGTCGCAGCAGCAGCTGAAAAAAAAAATAAATTCCAAATTGTGTAGAGAGTTGCAATGGGCCATTGTTGTTGTTGTTGTTGTTGTGTCTGTGTGTGTTGCTAACAAGCAATTCAATTAGTTGCCGGCAGCAATAACAACAGCCACAACAACAGTTGCAATCATCTGCCTAGTCACATAAACCAAAGCCAATGCGAGCCTGATAACTGGGGAAGGCTTTTTGGGTGGCAAACTTTGGCACAAAGCTATCAACAGAGTTGCTTGTTATTGGTGTTGCACTTGTTGTTGTTGCTGTTGTTGTTGTTGTTGATATTGTTGTTGTTGTTGCTGTTGTATATGGAGCGCACTCCAAGGAACCAGACAAGCCAAGGAAGCTCTAGCTGAAAAGGAAGCTAGCAAGGCGGACAGGAATAGAAAATCGGCGCTGTCCCAGTTGCTTATTTGATTTGGCTGGCTGCTTGGCTTGCTGGTTCGTTGGCTGGTTGGTTGGTTGGCGTGTTGGCCAACAAATTGCAGCCACAAGAAACGGTTTTTTGGCTTCCGCCTTGTTTGGCAGTCCTTGCTTGCAGCCTTCATTGATTACTTTGTTATGGATTCGTACGGCTGATTTGGTTTCAACAATTTCTGTGCTACCCTCTGCCAATTTCTTTAGATTACAGCCAATGCAACAGCAACAGCAATACCAACAGCAACAGCAATACCAACAACACTTTCTGATTGCGGCAATCATGAAATAGCGCCCAAAGTTTGTCCAATTTTATATTCAATATACACAAAGAATGCTGTTTTACAAATTGAAAGGATATTTAAGCGCATTGAATCGCATTAGTTGCATCCATTTTACAGCCAAATATAATGTTAACAACGAAACGTATATATATATATATGTGTAGTTATATATATGTATATATATATAATCATAAAAGAGCAATTAAAATGCAAACCAGGCGACGGTTTATGATTAGAGAATGCGCTACAATTTTATTCACGTTCCCGACTTCGGCTACAAAAATCTTAACTAACAGCTGGGGGGCTCCCAACTGGCGCATGGAATAATTCACCAAGCAGACAACAACAATAAATAAACATCTTTTGAGTACACTTGAAAGAAAGAACACGTGTTAAATAAATGTGTAGTATACACAAAATGAAGTAGTGGAATGTTTTGTGATAAGTTTAATGGATCGCGAGTCACAAATCAAATCTTAATTTTATTTTAGGAGCTGTAAAAATAATTATTTCTGCAGGTTTTTTTTACACTAACTAGTTTTTCCTTATTGTAACTACAAAATATGTCAAATATTTAGTTAATATCCAAAATGTATAATTTGATTTATTTAAAAACGAACCAACACGAAAGCTTGATTCGTTTTTTGTTTACTGTCTTTATTAAGTTATATTAATTATGGGCTGGTTTATATGTCGAAAAAACGCCAAACATGAATTCATTTTTCTCAGTGCAGAAGTGCACTGAGAGATGGAACTGGACTGGGCCAGCACTGAAGCGGAATGGCTGTAACTCAACTTTGGCCAAATGCAGTTGAAATGACAGGCAGCAGAACAGAGGATGTGCCTTCAACGTCTGTTGTCTCTCGCCTGTTGTCTGTTGTCTTCTGTCTGCTGTCTGTTGTCCGTTGTCTGTTGTCTTCGTATTTATCACTGCTGTCTACAAGCCACGGGTAACTGGCAGGGCCAAAAGGGCGTGTTCTGGCCACAACTTGACGCAGGTCAGGTGCCCAGGTGCGAGCGGATTTTTAATTTGTGAATCGTTGGCGATTTCTAATGTTATGCTGCTTAAATTGCAAAACGCCCTTTTCTCTGCGTGTGTATGTGTGTGAGTGAATGTGTGCATGTGTAGTAGTAGTAGTGAAGTTCAATAACCGCCAATGCAAATGCGATACAGCAGCGAGCTTTTATTTTTTAATTGAATTTCATTGATAATTGGTAGCAACATGCATGTTGCATATTGCATGTTGAATGTCGAATGTTGAATGTTTGTTGCCATCGACGTACAGTTGTTTAGCTATTTGTTTGTTCGATTGTAATTCGATTTCTGTTTGCATGTCTGCCCCCAAATAGCGCTCCGATATTTTGTCAAAATCGATTCACATTTCAATTTGGGTCATGTGCAATCAATCTGAAATATTCGGCTAAGCGAACGCTTTGAGCCTTTGAGTCATTGAACCCCGTATTTTGCGATTCTCTATTGATTAGTCAGAAATGGCTAAAACTGGGTATCAGACGACACGTTTACGTTCACACTTATTCCTATTCGAAAACTAGTTTTATTTAATGGCACTTCAAGCCGCATCATGTGATAAACAATTCATCAACAAAATCATCAAAGCGCCGAATTAGTCTGCACAATTTGTGCATAAAAACGGTGTAAAATGTCGAAACTATATTTAAATTTAAATTCACGAATATATGTATAACTAATTTCCTACTTAATTTGAGAATGTTAATATTGTGTGAATTACTTTTTTATATGACAAATATTTGAAAAACTAATATTTAATTATTTTTAATGGATTACTGATTTAAATCTTATATTTAACTTTAACTTATGATATAGAAGCTATTAGATAACAAACATGAGAAAAAGTAAGATTTTGGATATATAATTCTTAAAAGTCTCCAATGTGTTACAACTTTCATAACAATATTCGAATACTCTCAATAAGGGTGTGAATTTATTATCAAATTATCGTACAGTGAGACATCACTTTTAAAGTTCCAGCTAAGCATCATTTATGATCTTATAATTGGACAGACTGTGTTGAGTGTGTTAAATTAATTACAATTAGAAGTCGGTCTGTTGTCTTTAACTACTCGATTTGCCTCGTTTACATCTGATTACAGCAGATAAATTAAAAACAACAGCAACAACGAAACACTTGACCAATATTTCCAGAGTACTTTCCGAAGGTGTTAATGTTAAATGCTTTTGGCATGTATAATATATGAATTTGGGAAGTCGGACGCAGGCCGAATCACGAAATTGACAACAACATTTTGCAGTAAGCTAAATGTTTGTCACGCGAACACGTTTGGAGCTCGCATTGTTGTTGTTGTTGTTGTTGTTATGGTTCATGTTGGTTCTTGCTTTTGTTGTTTGGCTGGGCCGTACTATAACTCCCAAGCTTCTTTGTTGGCTTAAAGTGACATGCAAATTGAGTACTTAGCAAATTGTAGTAATTAAAAATCGCGCACGCAATTTTGCCAGCGACGAAAACGCGCGCGTTTCACGAGCGACTTTACATATTTTTGCTGAATAAATTTACAATGAAATTATTCTAATGTTATTTGAGATAGTATTAAAATTAGATTAAATCATTATATCAATTGCTATTGTTATTGCTTAGTGTATATATACAGGTAATAATATATTGTCACATATTCTGCTTAATTGAATTATTTTAGGTCTAGACAGTCCGTCACATGGTTTTATTTAGCGAATAATTAAATTCGTCTTCGATTAAAAAGAAAGTGAAACAAATAACGTACGAATATAAATATATTTATATATATATAAATAAATGGAAATAATATTTAGGTGAATAACATTTCCAATTTTTTCTTACGGATGGGAAAATATTTATGGTCCACGGCATGATTGATTATACGCTGTGAATATACTCTTGATATACTCCTGATCAAGATTTCATAGTCAGTTTTCAAAGATGTCAGATTGTTTTTAAGGATCGACAGATTTCTCGTATTTTCTCAAAAAATACTAGATAGATGGGCTAAAGACCCGAGAGAAATAATTGAAAGAAACAATTATAAAATACTTAAAATGAAATTAAGAATGTTTTTCAATGTCATAGTAGCAAAATTACAATTTACATATAACAAGAAAAAGTTGTTGTTTTTTTTACCCATATTTAAAATACCCTGCATTTAAACATAATTTACAAAAATTACTAACCAGTATTAATTTGTATGAAATACCTTTTGCAAATGCTTGTAATTAATGCAGGCAAAAAATAAAGCAAATAATAATAATTAAAGCAAATTTTGTAAGTACCTTCTTATTTATAAGACCCGAAAATATATCCATTTTAATAAATTCATATGTATTTGAAAGCCCTTTAAAAAAAGAGGGTATTTAAAAACCACTCTGTGGTTAATATAAAAACTGCCACAATATGAATATCGTTATTTTATGCACTGCATGCATTCAATTGAAAGCTCATAAATATTTATACTTAATGAATGCTGCTATATGTGTGTGTTTGTGTATCTGTATGTGTGCATATTTGGTTGTTGCCTTTACGCTGTGGTCGCCTGTTGTGGCTGCTCCTCCTGTGGCGTATGCTGTCATATTTATGAAACGGTTAATCCTGGCTTGACAACATGACAGTCCGACAGTGTTGGGGGTGCGCATTTAATTGGTCAATGTCAGATAGTTTGACATCGGGGTATTATAGTTAATGCGGCTCATTAAATGAAGGTTGCATTAGCTTTAACTGAAAAGCGAATATCATATTGCACAACGAGACAAATTCGTAGTATACAAAATTGGCCCAAGCCAACGCTTAAAAGCTGCTGCTTAACATAACAAACAAAAATGTGACAAGCGACTGCGCAATGCTCGTTCACAGTCCATTAAATAAGTGGGGATAAGTCAGAGATATTGATTCGTCAAAAGCATTCAAATCTTACTATTTCAGAAATATTTGTAATTTAAAAGGATGAGAAATCTTATTTATATATGTATATAGCAAAACCAATATACTCTTTAAGAAGTGCGCAACGTGGATGAAAATGGTTTAAATGTAGATTTATGCAAATGGGCTCGCATCCTGTCACCCCTCCCCCAGTGGCATCTGTGCATGCGCTTTATGTCAGTGTGTTGGTAAACCCGCTAGTCACAGCTCGCTATCAACTATGTTCCTATCCCCTATCCCCCATCCCCCATCCCCTAACCCTCTCCCTCCTCCGCCCGCTACCCCTGTGCTTTGTCATGTCTGTTTCTGCCCGCTGGCTGTCTGCTTGCCAGTTCGCTGCTGCTGCTGCTGCTGCTGCTTCTACTCCTGCTCCTGCTCCTGTTGCTGCTCCTGCTCCTGCTCCTGCTGCTGATGCTGATGCTGTCTCTAGTCTGTGTATTGAGTGTATTGCATTTAATATTTATTTGCTTTTATTTCACTTTTTATGCCCCCGTCCTTCTTTCTTTCCTTCTTTTTTACACGCTGCGTACATTTTTCTTTCCTTTGGCAAGCGTCAGGTGGAAGAGGAAAATTAAAAATGCAATTGCGATTAAAATTGCATGACAAACGCATTGCAAAATGTTTCATGTTTAGCTGGAGATGGAGACTAAGAGCCAGCATCCCTTTTTTTTTTACCAGCACGATATCTTAAATAAATTTGCAGGAGTGTCGCTTACTAAATGATTCACCCAATACTTGGCTCTAAGTGAGATTTCCCAATAGTTTCGCACATGACACACCATTAATTCACACTTACCTTTAATCAATTTCCAGTTTTAAATTAACACAATTCTCAGTTGACTGCGCCTGGCGGGCCGTGAGATAAATGAGGCTAAAAAGTTTGTTTATATATATGTATTTATTTGATTGATCAATTATCGCGGGGCACCGAAATATTTTAATTCACTTTTGTGTTTGTTATCTAAAAATAAATTTTCAATTTCACCAGCCTGCAAATTGTACTAAATTGTTGGCCGATTCGCCAGAAATAATTTTCAATACTATTCGCTGCTAAGCCAAAGAAAAAATTAGTCTAATATTTGTTTATAACAAATTGATATATATGCAAAGGTTGGCCGTCTGCCCGGCTGTGAGTGCATTTATAGCTGATGATTTCCTGTGCCAATGGCCGCCACACGCGACATACCCGACACAGTGTACATTGTCGCCCCTCCCGTTCTTTGTGACGAGTCGCAAATGCAGTAAGTGATAAACGCGATACACAAAGAGCACGAGAAACAGCCTGCAAAAAGCAATCGCAATGACCGCAAATGATGTGACGATGTGACGATGTGACGATGTGACAGGCGCAATGGCTATGAGCAGTGGCGGCGGATCTGCGCTGTGCGAGTGCAGGGTAAACACCCCCTCTCCAGCACACTTTCACGCAAAAATCCAAAAATTTTGGTACATCTGATTTGGGTTAGGAGCTTTAACTCTTCATTGCGTAATTGTACACCGAGTGTGTCCCCTGGTTTTAGAGCCGTTGCTAGGCAACTCGACAGGTGAGCACAAAGGCGACGGTACAACCAGGCGACAGGCTCTCGGATAACCGAGTCAAGGGGTAGCTTGATTACCGTTCCCCAACCACGTGACCGACTAGTGATTTGCTAAAGTGTTCAGCGTTGTTGTAAATTCCGTATTTTGACGTTTTGATGGTCGTTTTTGTTTTGATTTCAGTTTCGTTTTTCTTTGTTTTATTTTTAATTCTTCGTTCTCTTTTTTTTTTTTTTTGTTTTTATTTTGTGTGTTTGTTGTTGTTTCGTTTCGTTGCTTTTTTCGCGCACTGTTCGCTTCGAGCGCCCGAATGTCAAATGATTTGCCACCAAAATGTTTATGCTTTATTTATAATGTCACTAATTAATTTTTGTCTATGAATTCGCTGGGCAATTGCGCGGCCAAAAACTGATGCTAATGCGATTGCGGCCGGGCTGCCGGCTAAACAAGCAATAATAATTTGCGGAAACAGTTCCACAATAACGCCCTTAGCAATTGACAGACAAATGTTGTTGCTGTTGTTGTTGTTGTTGTTGATGTTGTTGCACAGCAACAAGCACAGTTATTATTATTAATTTACCGTGCCGTTTTAAATAGTTGTGCGCATCGTCAGGTAAACAAATATACATCCCTCTCACTCTCCCACACACACACACGCACTCACACACACACGCACACACACAGAGCTCTTTTGTGAATTGAAGTCGTAAACCCTATCTATGCATAAATATTAGATTTGATTTTCAAAAGATATAAAATATGAATTATAAAAGACAGTAGAGATTATTTTTTATTTTTATTTTTTAACTAGTTCTTGTGGCTCGTGGGCCTTATTTAAATAAAAAATGGTAAACAAAAAATGGGTTAGGTGGTTTGCCCGAAATATTTGAAACACGTTTGGCATTCCTAATAAATTGTTGCTGCATATGCTAAATATAATCCAGGTGATAACGTATTCTGTTTCTTGCCATTTTGCATTTAGAATTAGGAATTCTTAGAAGATTAATAGATTCCTAACTCTAAATATTTAAATAATTTTGTTGATTCAAATATTATTTTAAGACTAATATATATTGATTTCTATTGATGGTATGTAATTTGCTTCTTCTTATTTCTTAAGGTCGCACAAAAATCTGTTGGACTCTCGATCGGGTTTTACTAAAATATTAAGAAAATACTTAATTTGCATTTTATATATTTTTCTTTTTTTTTTATGTTTAGTTTTTGTTCCGATATTTGCATAAACGTCGGTTCGACCCTCGCTCTGTTTTGTAAAATTTTTGTAGGTATTTTTATTAACATAAAATTTTCCACTGTAATTTCTTATTTTGGGCACACATTTTGACGAAAATATAATTTGTTTAGTTGGGCCAACTTTTCCATAGCCCATGTGCTCGATTAAGGTTCGACCTTTGGGTTTTACAATGCTCGTCACGTTTCTGGCATCAAACATACGTAATTAGCCCTACGGGAAGGCCATGAAAATAATTTGGGCCCACGCTTATGTAATAATTAGATTTGTCCGTCTATTTTAAGCATTGTCAACACAAGGAATTCATCCAACAGATTCCGTGATTCTAATGTGAAGTTTGGTCTTTCAGCTCTGCTGTTCTTAACATATGTTAGTTAACATATTTAATCGATTTTTTAAACCACCCGAGAATTATATTTACATTTTTTTTTTGTGGCACGCGAAGTTTCAAACGGCAAACGGCAAACGACAAACGGTTTCTGTTTTCGATATTCTTTGATTGTTTTTCCTTTTCTTCTTTTCACCTATTTTCACTTTTGTGATCGGATTGAAGCGCGCTGCGTCTTGCGTCTGCGACTGTCACGACGGGTTTGTTGTCATCGGCGGCTGCGGCAGCGGTTGCCTCTTGGGCGGCGCTTTTGTTGGCTCGATCTCGTTCGCGGTCGAATCGGCGTCGTCGTCAGGTGCGGCTAGAGGCCGTTACGTTTGCGTTGACGTTTGTCGTCGGAAGGTTCGTGCGACGCCAACCGCGACTGCGACTGCGACAGTGACTGCGACGCCCATAGCGCAGTCAGCGACGACGCTCTGTTGTCAGATTTTATTGTACAATAAATGACTGCAGATCTTGGGCCACAATGCGAAGTGCAGCCAATGGATTAGCTGGCGATCCGGTTTTCGGGCCAGCTATCGAAACGCATCGTCTGCACCGCCTTAGCTTTGAGTGTGCATTAGCGCTTGGCTGGACCTGGACCTGGACCTGGACCGCGGTGTCAATGGGCATGCAAACATGCACACAGCAACACAACTGCCACAGCCACAGCCACAGCCACAGTCAGAGTCTCAGTCAGAGCTCTGAAGTGAGTGATAGTTAAAACAACGTAAATTAAAATTGTCGGCGCCCTTTGCACAATTAAGCAAATGGTCAGAGTCAAGTGCAACCCATTGGAAATGTTTTTCTATTTTAATACATAGTCTCTACCCATTGAAAATGGTCAAAAGAGTGTATTTTGCTGTTGTGCTTTGAACGTAATGGAAGGGAGAAGGGATTGTATATACGCGTATACCTGATCAGCGTCAGTCGATGTTTTGTGAACTGTTAAAGCAATGGTGTATTCGTATATACATACTTACATGTATATATTCTTATTTCTGGTATGTTTCTGAAATATCTTGATGGTCTTTGTCATTGAATTTTTACAAAGCTCACTATTTTGTTTGGTTAAAATTTTTCATTTGTCTAATAAATATATGCTCTATGACACATATCCATTACCTTTAAAATAATATATCGGTATCAGTACAAGAATAAGAACATTCGCTTTATGAATAGCCTATTAAGTGGTGTAGGTAGAGCTCGTAACTGAGTTGGTGTATCGTCTAGTCGGGCACTCTCGGTTAGGACATATTGCCCTACACTCAAGACAGATTCTTATTAATCACACTTGGCAGAAGGTAAAATTTACAGACAAACAAAAAGAAAATCATGAATCACAAAACAAAATTTAAAAAAATGAAGTTTTCTTTGTAATAATTTCACATTTAATAAAAACTGCAGGTGTGCATGTTTCAAATTTATTTTGTACACCAGTAAGTTAAGCAATTATTTCTGTACTAAAGAGATAAAAAAGCAATATACTATTATCTATTATTTTCAGTGTATATATTCAAATGCAAAGAAAATTCTAAAATCGAAGACTTTTGTATTCAACAGGACTCTTAAGTTTTTCAAGATAAATAGTTTTGTGTCGGCGAAAACACGACTCATATTTCAGAGCCGTTAATTATTGTGGCTTTAGACAGCGGCTGTGAGTGACAGGATTTTCACAGGACCTCCCTTATTTGCGGCTGCATATTCGCTATTAAATGCTTCGCTTGGCACCCAAGTTGTCGTGTCAAACTTTGCAACTTCTGTGAACTTGTGGCAACACTTTTCAGTCGGCGCACAAACGAGTGGCAAGCGAATGCGAAACTTTTAGCATTAAATGCAAAATAGTGTTAAATAATTTCTGCTATTTTACGATCATTTTTCATCGGCCGACGCCTCGTTCTGTGTTTCGGTGTGTGTGTGTGTGTGTGTTTGTGTTTGTGGAAAAGCGGAAGTGTTGCAACCTCCAACCCCACCCCTATCTCGCAGGCACCATTACTTGTGTCTTGCTGCCTAGTTGCCCGTTTGTCTGGCGCACCGCATACTTTATAGTCAGCGTTAGCGGGAATACGAGCGAGAGAGAAAGAGAGAGAGACGAGGAGGGCACCTACACTGGTGAATTAGCACAAAACCGCATGTAGATTTGTTGATAACAAGCTATACACACATAAACACGTACACATAAAGAGCCAACAAGTGCTTGTGGCCAGGGCTAAGAACGAACAGTGCAGTTAGATCCTGTCAAGTTGGAAATTTTATGCGAAATGTTTAGTAATTAGTTGCATCCGCTAGAGGAAATTACTTAGCAGCGGTACTGTCGACCGCAGCAGCACCCTACAACGAATCACTGACGAGCGTCGACAGCTCGAAGGAAAAAGCCCATGCGTCGTATGTGTATTCTGCTGCCTGTGTGTGTGTGTATGTTTGATGCATTACTCATACGCAGTGTGTGCTCGCTTTGGTTGGCGCCAAACGCTTAATTAACTAATTAAAAGTTGCATAACTTGATGTTCTCTGTCATTTTCTGTTTATTTCCAGCTCCATCTGTTTCTCTCTCTCTTTCTCTCAGTCACACTCTTTCTCTGGCGTTGCGTCTGTCTACTTTGTTAACCGAGACTCTTGGCAATTATTTGTAGCTGCAGTTTTAATTCAGCTAAAATATTTGCACGCATGCCAACCACACTGGGGGCCTGACCTGTTCACCACAGTCGCTCCCCCTGCCCGTCCCGCCGTTCCCTGGCGTTTTTCTCTTTGCCCGCTAAATACATCAACTCTAGCCAACAACAATAAGCAGCTGTTGCAATTAACACTGTCTTGCATTTACATTTGCTTTTTTTTTTTGTCGTTGTTGTTGTTATTGTTTTTGTTGTCGTGCTAAACTTTTGTCGAGCACTTCACACTGTGGCACACTTTACGGTGGGGCTGGCAGCACGTGTGTAATTACCACCTGGCTATTTACCCAGTTGCCTGTTTGGTGAATCTTCTCTTCTGTACGAGCGATGTTGCTCGGGCATTGATTAATGACTCTGTGGCAAATGCTACATTAATTCTTTAATTAAAATTAGAGATTATATTGTTTATGACAAGCTTATACACAAATAACTTAACTGACATGCAAATAACTTTATTAAATCATTGGCATTATAAATAAAACGCATCTGATTTTCGTTCTATAAAATCGAATTTTTCGCTTGAGGCTTTGCTATTTTGTTAATGATATCCAAAATATACAGAAAGGATTAAATAAATATATAAATATATACTTTCTTGTACGAATTACGCACCATTGCCCTGGGCCAAGTCCAAGATTTATTTTCATCGTTATCAAACAATCCAGTTAAATTAAATTTATTTATGACCAAAATAAACAACAGAAATGAAAACATAACATTAATAAATTTAATTAGCAGCTTGAAGTCTTTAAATGTGGTTTCAACTGTAATTTAAATGGAATTCTCTCTTTGAATATGCTTGCAGCGCAAAAGTATGCAACGAATTTTACATATTCGTGGATTACGCAAAGTATGCAGCGAGAATTGTACTTACTTTGATATATTTGATGCCAAATATTTGAGACCGTTGACAACCCTGTTTGTGAAGGCTGCGGAATGTCTTTTAATTTTTGTGCCGGTCGCCGCGACGCATTGTGCGAAAAATCAATATCGACTGCGAATTTTGATTAGTTTGATTTTTGTTTTGTTTTGTGTTTGTTTGTTTGTTTTTATTTTGTTTTGGCGTATATGGCAGAAAGTGGGGGCACTTAACACGGTCTAACTGTAGAGGCTGAATTTTAATTTCTTTAAAGTGCTCAAATATTTATTTGGTGTGTGGTCTGGCAGACAAACAGCAACTCTGCAGGCAAATAAAAAAAACACATTCCAGTTTAAAGAATTTAAGAACCGTTCACTTTTTATTACATATTATGTATTTTGCATTCGGATTTTTGGTATTTTGTTTTTTAATTCCATCATTTTTTCATTCGCTTAACGACAGTAATTTTAAAACAGTGTAATTATATTTGTTGTTCTTGTTGTTGTTGTTGAAGGTAGGTTCCATAGTTTGTAGCGTTAGCTATTCTTGATGAGTGCAAATGTAGCCTCATATTATTTGGATTACTGTTTACTTGTTAGTCGTTTTACTTTATAATTAGATATTCAATTTTATAGAATTTTTATTGTCCTTTAAATGGACATATTTTCGCTTAACTAATAGTTTTTATATTGTAATGCCTTTAATTTGAGGCCTTCTTTTAATATATGCATATGTAAGTATGTATGTATGTATGTATGTAGTTATTTTAATATATCTACTAGACTAGTTAGGAAAACAGTTTTCACACACAATACACATACATATGTTTTTATATGGATGCATATGTTTACATATGCTTTGCACAAACCCAACTGGAGTCAAAATTTAATGAATGAACGTAAAAGCTTTTAAATGCGTTTTAGTTTTGTTTTTGATTTTTTTCTTTTTTAATTTACAAAAAATTTGTTTGCAGTTTTTACTGAGTGATGAATTTTCTAGTTTCTACGTTGTTTACTTTAGTTGAACTATGATATAGTATGAGCGTCTAATTGCTAAAAGTTTTAACTATCATAGCTTAGGATACAACTGCGTTTGCTGCTGGGTTCGGGATTCAAGTTGGGATTGTTTACGCTTAGTTTAGATCTGGTTATTTGTATGTATATATGTATATATATATATATATATTATGAAAGACTTTTATTTCTTTCTGGTTTTATTCGACTTACATACGAAAATTCAATTCATTGGTGGCTTCAATTTGCAATTTTTTGTTGCGTAATTTACATTGGTTGTTTTATTAATTTAATTTATTTTATCTATACATATAGGCATAAAATATTTTAATTTTTACATTCGATAATCATTTATTTACATTACTTAGCTAACTAAAAACTTACGTTATATATCTTTTGCTTGGTTTTTTTTCAATTATTTTATTGTGATTTAAATTTTTGATTTGAGTTAAATTTTTTTTTCAAATGGCAATAACAATGGTTGGTCTATAAGATGAGAAAAACAAAATAAAAATTGTCGAAGACGTTAAAAGGGGCTCAGATTTTAACGTTTTTGACCATCCCGATACAACAAAATCAAAAAAGTGTAATACTTTATGCGTAACTCATAGCACCATGTTAGTTCGTTGTTAGCCATATGGATAATTATATATATATATATATATATAATATAAATATATATATACATATATATGTATATTTGTGTAGATTAGAGTGTAATATATTTAACATAGATTCTCTTTTATTATACAGCAACATAAATATAATAACGATTTTCAATGGGAATTTTTGTTTCAATTGGGATTTTAAATCGTTTGTTAACTCTGTTCGTTAAATTTAAGATATTTATTGTAATCCTTAGATATCTACTTAGATATCTAGTATGGTGATTAATATTCATATTAATTGTGCAGCAAATATAGTTTTATATGACTAATTGGTATAGTTGTTATCTTTATTAATTACACATATTGAATCTGTTGAGGGGAGAAACCTTTGAAATACACACACATATACAATTTAGTTCTTATTATGTAGGTAACATATGCAGTTACATAGTCGGTAATGCTGCTGTTATCAAAAGAACTAACGACTGTTATTTCTGAGGATTAATACGCGTCTTAAGGATCAGTTGAAGGGAAGGGGCAGACGAGGGGAACTGGAAACTCTGGGAGCTTATTTGGATCGCGTAATTGTAGTGGAAGACTTCCGCTTAAAATGTAGATAGTTATTTTAATTTAAACAGTTTTCTGTTATCGAGTTTGATTTTTGCTTCTACTCGACTACCATCGATTCTGGTCTATACTGATGAAATACTTATCATTTTCATAATATATATGTATATATATATGTATAACTTTTTTTATATTCAACGTTAACAGAGACACACACAATAAGAAGTTAAAAATTTGGTTAATATTTGATTTTATGCAACTAGAAATTATGCTAAATACATGAACTACTTATCGTCGTATATTTAGTGGCTGTTTTCAATAAATCTGAAAAAATTCAACTTTTGATGTACAATACTATGCTGCAATATGAGTCTAAGATATAGATTTAATTTAAACTACATTTATAAGCAAAAAATTTAATATTTTCTATTCAAATACACAATAAGTTAGTTATTCTTTTACTTATGTATTTTGTTATATTATTTATTATTAGGTTTCTTTTTATGTTTTACAATGAAACAATTATCATTTAAGCCTTTCAGTCATTTTTTGGTGCCGCTCCTTTAAACTAACTAAATTAAAGTCGAGCAATCAAGTGTTTTCTTTGGTTTGGCTTAAATGGTCTTAGCTTATGCCAATAAATTCATTATTAAATAAATATATATATATATATAAATGTATATATATTTTCTACAGGCATTGGATTTGCTTAGTTCTCAACAGATTGAAATTATAAACTAACGGATAAAAAAAAACTAAAATAAAAGCACTTTCCATAACCGTTTAAAATGAAAAGCTGCTGCACACAACTTTTCCAATTAACCAAATGAATGCATTTTATTTGTCGATGTTTAATATGTTTATAAATATTTATGCTGTCAGCGGATAGATATATGAATGCCTAAGTGCCTATTTATAACCCTGTCTAAAGTTATCGCATTTTTTAAATTATTTCAATGGACACTCTAATAGTTGCTGCGGCCCACACTATTTATGGCCGTCTGTTGCCAAAAATATCACTCAATTGCACTTAAATCGTTAACCTTGGGAAAGTGAATGCCTCGCTGGAGATCGCTTGGGAAAATCGAATTTTCAATACTCGTATACCAAATATACATTTGTATACAAGTTGTAAGCGAAAAGGCAATGTTTTGGCTTTTGTGGAAACGCGACGTCAATTCAATTTGACCGAAACGAAAGTGATTTATTTTCCATATCACTTGCAAACAGAACGAAAAGCCGCCAACTTAATTATGACAGGCAGGTAGCATTAGCAATTTAATTATAAACAAACATAATACCTATTTTTGTTTGTTCCAATCCACTTGCAAAATCCTCGGCCACAAACAAATACGTGTAATTAAATATTTGTGTTAGGCTTTGTGCAACAAAATTTTAGTTTTAATTGAAAATATTTGTTACAGGAAATTCTGATTAGCGCATCATTTGCCAAGTTAATCACACATTTAATTGGCTTATTATATAAAGCAGCAATTAATGTTGACAGAAATGTGCAATTACAAATTCAAATTCAAATTCACATTCAGATGTAAATTTAAGCAGACACTGCACACAAAAACATTATTTGACAGACGAAAAAAAAAAAAAAATCCATAAATAACTTTTCTAAATTCAATTATTTATTTGCGTTTTGCTTTCGCACATTTATATTCAATTCTTTCTAAAACAATTAAATGCTAATTAAGGCGTGAAAACAATTGGAATATACAAAATATTTGCATAAAAACGCAGATAATTGAATTATGTGCATTAATGCAAATGGCTTTGTAGTATTTAACTATTGTTTTTTATATATATATATATTTGGTCTGAAATTAATTTATGTTAATTGCATGATCAGCCGTAAATAAAATTTAAATTTAAATAAGTGCTCTTAATCGTATAATAAAATGCCAATGCGCTAAAAGCCAACAGCAATTTATAAAAAAGTACTCAAAATATGAATCGAAAAGCGTGCGCAACGAGGCGTATGGGTAATCTACTATCACCATCATTCAGTTTGGCTATTGTTTTTGTTTAATAGTTCTGTGCAACCAAGTAAGAGATGGACGTTATATAGATGTATATTAATGATCATATATATTCCTATTTATGAGTTACGATTTAAGGGACTTGAAAACTATTATCAGAATTATAGGTTGGACGTGGCTATCATTTGTCTTCGATATCTTCTGCATATCTATAATATGGATAAATTGAGAATGAATGATAAAGCTTGGATTGTTGGTATATTCTAGTTGGGCATGCACGACTTAAGCATTTCCTAGTGCAAATAAATTTCGATGTGGCAGCGAAAACAAAGTCAGGTGAAGAAATGTGCGACGTCGTTCACAATTCATCACCTGGCTGTGTCGCACCTAAGTGCAGTTAAGTGCTCTAGGTGCATGAATATATATGTGTGTGTGTGTGTGTGGGTCGTGCATTTAAATGTAACTGTGGCTGCCAGCTGCATGCATCCTGCCTTGCCATCGATTTGAATTGTTTTCGATTTCACTTTTTTTGTGCCCATTGCTATTTTATGTGGTATTTTTTGTTTTTGTTGCATTTCAGCCTTCATATTGTTGAAATTGTCATTAAAGTGCAGTTGTTGTACACAAATGTTGTTGCTGACAATCAAATTGTAAAGTGTGTGGGCCATAAAAAATGCATGTTGATTGGAAAGAAAAGCCCTTGTCTTCACACACATACGCAAATAATAGAGTCCACTTTTTTTTTTGTTTTTGTTTCTGTTTTTGGTAACTGACAGATTTGGCGCATTATTTATGAGCATCTGAACAATTTAAAGTCGGGTGGCACTTAGACTGTGGGCCCCCAAAATGAATGGACTGGCCAATAAATTTGATACATTTGCGGTGAGTGTGTGTTGAAAGCCACCGACGAGAGCTAAAAGCAGCCATAAATTCAAGACATGGAACAAGCCGATTACATCTCTAAGATACACGCATCTTAAATTTGTGTGCAACTAACCGCAAAGTGTCTAAAATATGAGAGCCTCTAGTAGAAGCTGAAATTTATGCATAGTTGTGGTTGCCTTTGGACTTGGCCGAATAGAAATTGTTAGGGGAGAATAAATGGGCTCCATGCCAAAACATTTTCATTCTCATATTCTTTGTCTCTGACTGACTGAATGACGAGTCGTTTATTCCTGCGACTAGCGCATGCATTTGCTGATGCACAGCCAAAAGAAACAAAAAAAAAAATGAGAAACAAAATTATGGCAAAGGGAGGCATCTATATAGCACATCTGTGCCTGCCCATTAGTTGTAGCTTTTTGTGGCGGATTTACTTCTATTTTTGTGTAAAATATCTTTTACTGCATTCATATAGAACTGGAACGTCTGTTTCGGTCTGTTTGTCTAGTGTTTGTATTTGTTGGATTATTCTAACACTTACATATGCGCCTTTCACTAAAATGGCACACGGCAGCAAACAAAAAGGAAAACAGATACGCTCGACTGCGTGATGCTCTGTTCGCAGTGCCTTGCAAAGGCAGTAATGAAATAAAATACTGATTATCAATGTCATTGATTTACTTTAACTATAATATCTGAACTAAAAGATTAAAATAAATAAATCGATTAATGTGACAAATAGATAAACTCTTTGTTAACGATGGAAACAGTGTATGCAAATAAATGAATTCGTACGGCAAGAACAGCAGCCACAGCCACAGACGCAGACGCAGACGCAGCCGCAGGCACAGCTTCCAGCTTCAGCTTGCGACGTGGCGCACAGTGAGACAAAATATAATTAATTTGTTGCACGAAATATTTCATCATTGTTTGGCAGACAGTGCATAGTCTTTGATGACCCAAATTCGAGTGGCAGACAATGTGCTTTCGCATGGTTGTTGTTTACCTGCCCCATTGACATATTGCCGCAAAGCACAGTTAGTTTACACCCCAATGTCGACCGCAAATTGTGTTCTCGGAATGGAAAATTTTGTGCAATAATATCAAGTTGAATGGCCATTGAGTGTGCATAAAAGATGTTTGCTTAGATGGAACTTATGTTTGCATAGCTCGAGAGCGTGTCGGTATATGTGTGTATGTGTGCAGCAGCTGAGGTTCAAGTTTACAGTTCGAGGGCAGCTTTAGAAAGTGAACTAAAAACGCGTAAATTGAAATTGAAAGATTCCATCAAATTCACAGCCGTTCATTGCTTTTGAAATGAGCTACAATGTTCGTTACTTTTGAACTGAAATATAAATCAATAAATCCGCAAATAAATTAATGACCAGTTGGCAAATGAAACGAAACCTTAGATAGTATAAGCCAAGTATAAACCAAGCAAAACTAACGCCTGTAATGCTGATACATGCCATGCCCATAGCCCATGGGTGTGCTGCCTATGGCACGTTCGGTAGCCTTCTCGATGCTCGCATAAACGCACCTGTAACAGCACACGTAGGCCAAACATCACTTGAACAGGATGCGCCGGAATGCGCGTCGGAAGTCCTTGTTGAATATGGTATATATGGCCGGATTGAGGGCCGAGTTCATGTAGCCCAACCAAAAGGCAATCGCAAACGCCGACTCCGGTATATTGCAGTGGCTGCTACAGGCGGGCACCAATATATAGAGGAAGAAGAACGGCAGCCAGCAGGCGATGAAGCTGCCCATGATTAGGCCCAATATGAGAGTGGCCCGCTTCTCCTTTTTGCGTGCGATGCGTCGCTTCTCCTTTTCGGGATCGCGGGGCTTCGGGGTTTTTGGTATGGCCGGTTCGAGTTCGGTTTTGGCGGCTAGTTCCTTGGTTTTGGCAACGGCTGCCGCATTGTTTTTGGCCGCCGCTGTTGCCGCCTTGGCCTCGTTGCGCCTCTGCTGGTTCGACTTGCGTCCAAAGATGGGCTGGCAAAGGCGAAATTTGAGGGGCTTGACTACCGCACAGCGGCTGACTACGCCCGAGTCTGAGCTGGAAGGATCGAATTCACTCACCATATCCGTATCGACGCCCACGGAGAGCGCACGACAGCGTCCGGCAATGGGCGAGACTCGCAGCTCGTTGCTGCTAGCCGCTCCACCAGCTCCACTCGCTGCCCCGCCGCTGTTGCCGGCAACCGTGTTGGCTCGAACGGCGTCCGTTGCCACGCAACCGTTGTTGTTGTTCAACACATTGATGGAGTTGTGGCTGCCCATGGACGGCGGCACGGGCACGTTAAGGCCAACGCCGTGACCCGTTGCAATCGTGCTCACCTGCAGCGTTTCCTTCGGCGAGCAGGGACCACCGCCGAGTGCAGCGGCTGAATTGGAGTCGCCATTGGGATTGGAATTAGCATAGGCCAGCACTGTCTGAGCGGCAACAGCCTCCAGCTCGCCCGCCTCCGACGTAGATATGTCGGAGGCCAAGTCCATGGTGACCGTCGGTATTTGCATGGGTATCGTCGCGCTATTCGGTGGGGTCTCGATGGTGGCTATTTGTCGCTGCTCGTGCAGCTGCAGCTGCGTTGCGCCGCTGGAGGATGGCATCGGTATTGTTCCTTTCTTGTTGGCGGTGGTGAAGCTCGTTACCTGCAAAGAAGTCGCCAAACAGTTGTTGCAACATCACATTTCCATTTCGAAAATCCCCCATTTTAAGTCCCTTTAACAGGCGCGTCACAGCGAACCGATTACACAAACAATGTGCACGTGACCCTCTGCCAATTAACGACGCCCAAAATGCACACGACAAACGTGATTCTTCATGTGTGTGCGAGAGTGTGTGAGTGTGTGAGTGCATGGGCTTTAATCTCATACCCGGGCGCCAGCTGTCACATCTGCTCGCCTTTTGTTTGTTCGAATTGGTGGTCAAATGTCGTCGCTCAACGTTAGCCCTCTGTTCAGTTAATGGAAAATGCAAATTGTGAATGGATTGGCCTTAATTGTGCCTCTGCATCTCTTCTGCTTTAGTATTGGGGTTTGTAATTTGTAATTTGTAATTTGGCCCAATGGCTACCGTTACGTGGCCGCTCAGTGTCGAATCATTTAAGATTTTGTACCCAATCAGCGTAACTTGGCTCAATAATTTCGAGTTAAAGTAAAGCGTCAGCCATTTTGTGAAACGACGCGGCAAAATGGCTGCACCGAAGTGAGCAAATGGCCAAAAATGGGCGAACGTGGCAAAGTGCAACTGGCAAGTGCTGAGCGCAGCCTTCGCAGTCAACACGTAGCACACAAAATTGGCGTATAATTTGAGCAAAACGCGCTGCAAGTGCATGTGCAAGTGCGCTTTAATGCAATGGGCAATGCGCTGAATTGAAGCAAAAAATATTCCGCATACGCCACATATGCCGGCGGCAAATGCGTGCCCTCACCTGCCATCATCGGGGCGCCGTTATGTTCATTCAAATGGCAAAATTTGCATTTACAGTGCTTGCCGCATCGCTGCGGCTGTTGCTTAACTTATCTGACGGATCGGGCCTGCGTATCAGGCATGAATTAGCCGCACACACCATCAAAACTCATCGATGGAAGGGGGGCAGGTGCCGCAGCTCAATTGCAATATGCCAAAGTAATCGCTCGCACTCACACTCACACACACATTCGAACCCCTCCCCCTAGTGCCACAACCACAGCACTGCACTCACCTGTTCGTTGTTTGTTTTGCGCGGATGTTTTTTAATGCCCCGTCTCGCCCGCGCCTTGGCGGCAAAGTAGATTCGTATGTACACAAAGACCATGATGCAGCTGGGTATGTAGAAGGATCCCAGCGCCGAGTAGAGCACGTAGCCAATGTCCTCGCTTAGCTGCAAGCACATAAAAACAAAGAAAGAGACCGACTTTCAGATTGGATTTCTTTTCCGTAAATTTCTCGCTCAAATTACTTAAATTCCAAGCAAAATAAATTCAATACTTTTAGATGGATACCTACGGTTTATATTTATATTTCTATATATGTAATTTTGCCTTAGGATAATTTGCATTTCATATATCGATGGAATTATATTTAACATTAGATTTAATATATTTAAAGTTAACATTTAAGATCCAATTATAGCAAAGTTTTTGATGAAATAAAACTTCGACTCGCATTTAATTATTATTGACCAACAGTCAATAGCTTCGACGTGTAACGGAATTTGGACATGAAGGAATTTATTGAATTTGTTACTTCGCCAAATTCCTCAAAATTTGTGTACTATATGAGTTTTACTGCCAGTCGATTGCATTTGAGGACTTCAAATGAATGCGAAATTGACTGCTGGCTGTCACTGAATGAGGTTTTTTCTTATCCACTTACTTAGGTTGCCACTACTTGGGGATTCTCTTTGATGGCTTTGGCATTATTTAGTTATTGAGTGCATTGGACTGATTTACTGTTGAATCGCATTCAGTGCAACGGCTGCGGAAAATCCTTTGTCAGTTGTTGCCGTGAAAAATGGGCTAAAAATGCAAAGTGCACGATTTGCACGGAAATTTCATAACGCTAAATGAAGTAAAAATATTAAATTACGCCACATAAAAGCTTTGGCAGAGCAATATTTCTGAGCCAGTCTACCGTGCCACATAACGGCAAGGCAGCAGGAGAACTCGGATGGAGCACTGTGGCAAAATGGATGCCATATTTCTTAGCAGTTGCATTTCGTTTACTTAAAGCTGGCGGAATTAAACAGCGCCCAAGTTTGTGATCTCTGCTGCTCCACATTGTAGATTCATCTACTGCTGCAGTTGCCGCAGCTGCTGTTGCTGCTGTTGTTGCTGCTGCTGCTGCTGGTCTTTGTGGCAGGCTGATTTGTTCTCGCCGTGGAACTCTTCACAAAATTATGCAAATTAAGTGTTTGGATGAAAGGCATGCGAAAAAGAAAAGTTCTCTTGAAGCGGCCAGGAGATTGCCCAAGTGCCACCTCGAGGAGCGTTTTTGCTCTCATAGCTATTGTTATTCTTAATTTTGTTGCTGCTGTTGTTGCTACTGTTGTTCTTGTTGATTCTGTGGTTTGTGGTTGTTGTGGTTGTTGCCACAGTGGCGCATAATGAAAAGCTATTCAAATTGCTGAAAGTTGCTCTCGCTGAGATCTTTTTTCTCTTTAGCCTTATAAGAGTGAAGCATCATTTTAGACAGCCAAACCATGTTTGCAGATCATATATCAGTTAACAATATATTGTGAACAAACAAATATATATTGTATAAATAAGATATGTTGGCTTTGTTATACACCAAATCAGCGCCCGGCAAACCAAATGTAACTTGTAATCCGCTTACGGGGCGGCATCCAAAATTGAATTTTTCGAGCGGCAAGTGAATTTGTTGTTTTAGCTTCAGCCAGCGGCTCAAGTGCAGCTCGAGCTTATCGTAAGCCGCAGCAGCAGAAACAGAAGCAGAGGCAGCAGCACCAGCAGCGGCTGCATTGCTACATAAACTTTATCCAGGCTTTATTTGGGCTATACGGGCGATGAGCACAAAATAAATTTCAGTGCAACATCCTCAGAGCTGGAATCTTTTGCCTCAGCAAAATAAGCATAAAGTATTAAGCGTCTAGTATAATGTAGCCAAAAAAAAAAAAAAAAAAAATAATATGTACATATATATACTGTATACTGCATACCACCGAATAACGGTTGCAAGCACGTATTTGGCTGCGAGTGTATATACTCCTACAGTAGTACATCAAGAAGCAGGCCTTGTCGGTGCATGGCAGGGGCCAACAGCCACTTAAGCGGGCTGACTGCTATTTTCAGCTTATTGCCAAGAGGCAACAAACGTAAGTTGAAGCTTCTGCTGTTGCTGCTGCTGCTGCTTCGGATTCGGCTTCTGTTGCTGCTGCAGTTTGCCTTTTGTTGTTGCGTCTACTGCAGTGGCAGCATAATAAATCGTCCCATCATTTACGGTTTACTGTTGATATATTGACGGCATTTGTCAGCACCTCCCACAAATAGTTAACCCGGCTGAAACTGGCGTGGCGTAACCTTCCAAAACCCATATCGAAATTTAAGCTGTTGTTAAAGTTTTCTGGTTGTGGAGCACTTAAAGTATCATTTGGCAGCTAACTGATAGCCTTGCCACGGCTTGCATCGCCTCATAAATGTGATAAAAACTTTATCGTAGGCATAAATGTTACGCATACGCCAAGTTTGCCGGGCTGCCTGGGCACGTACTCTTAGCACCTGTGCGGCTGTATTCGTGTGTGTAATATTTAAGATTATCAGGCAGGTGGGCCGTGAACAAACCTCCCGGCAACTGGAAATTTGCAACTTGTAAGTTGCAACAGGCGAGCAGCATTGAAAGGCTGATGGCTTAAAGTAAATTGTCAACGGTGCGTGTTGCCAACTTCTGCGAACGGATTTAATGTAATTGAAAAGTTTGCTTTCTCCATTTGCTGCTGCCCATTTGCGCATTTCCGCATTTTCACATTTTCACATTTCTTTCATTCACTTTTATTTTTTTTTGCTGTTGTTGTTCTAGCTCCCCCGTTTGCTTGCATTTTCCTTGGCGCTGCATTTGCGCTAATTTGCAGATTTTCAAATTGCGCTCAGCGCCTTTGTTTATTTAAAAGTTCTTTTCGCCCGGCTGTAGTCTGCAGTCTGTAGTCTGTGTGGCATAGTGGAAAGATGCGAAAAGAAAAATAATTATTCTGCAATTTTTAATTAAATGGCAATGGAAAGTGCTGTTGCTGTTGCTGCTGCTGTTGTTGTTGTTGTTATAATTCTCGTTTTTGTTGTTTCGCCTCGTTGTCTTAATGCTGTAGCAGCTATGTGAAGCTTAAGCTGCTGGAAACAAAAACTCATTATGGGCGACCAAAATCATTAGGATGCCCGACAGTCACGTCGAAGCGTCGCACTGGCGGCAAAAAGGGACCGAAAAAAAAAAACCCAACATGTTGAAGAGCGGCAAGTTGTCAGAAAGGATGACGCCGACGAAGTGGAAAGTGGAAAATGGAAAGTGTAAAGTGCTGATGGAAGCGCACAATTTATTGAAATGTAAACATGAAACAGCACACAGAAATGAGTGTAATTAAAAGATAAAAATGTTGTTCATGTTCCACATGGCGTATGAATAATATTTTGTCCTAAGCCCGCATTTCCAAATCAAAGCAACTACCCGCTTAAGTTTGTGTGCACAAATACATACATATATGCATAGCTTTATGTGTATATACACATAAGTGACAAAGAAAAAAAACAAAAAACGCTGTTGTAAACACTAAAGAATTTCAATACGAATCGTTGCTGAAACTTTGCACAAGCAACAAAAAAAATTAAAAGCAAGAAGTGAGTGTGTTTTTGTTTGTGTGTGTGTCTGCATAAAAAAGTGCGTCTTGCTTCGAGGACGCCAGCGCTTTGGCATGGTCGAAGAGTGGAGCCTGGGGCCGAACGCTTGTCATCATCAGCATTGTCAGGCGCTTTGCCATTTTTGTTATTGCTGCTGCAACGTTTTGTATTTTCTTTCATTTTTTGTGTATAGCATAAGCCAAGTCAAGACACGACGTTGACGTTGAAGTTGAAGTTGAACTGGCACGACTGCACCAGCAGCATCTACGCAGGACAGTCGGACCCACAAGGCCGACGCCGCTGTTGAAACAATCAATAAATCTAAAGTGCGACTTCTGAGACGACAATTTGCAGTTGGCTGCCAAAGAAACGCGCGCAGCAGCTTCTGCTTGCTTTGACAATGTTGTCAGTACTCCACTGCCACGCCCCACAGTCTCCCCATCGCCATCACTTGCGCAGTACCCATTTGCATTGGCGCTACTTCTACAGTGGGGCTCACTGTTTGTCGTTGCTCAGTGGAGCAACTATTTTGCTAGTTTGCGCTGCCAATTTGCCTGGCAGTTTCCTTTCGCTTTTGCCCCAGACTTGACTTCCACTTGCATTTCAATTGACTGCATTCTTTTTACATCTCATCTAAATATATATATATATATATATATGTATATATATATATGTGTATATAACTGACCACCTTTTACCACCCACTTCGCTGAATTGACTTTATTTGCTATCCCTTTGCACATTTCTTTCACAATATTTTATTTGGACATGAAAACCAGTAAAAACGCTTTAGTCGGCAATGTGCGACTAGGAGATACCCTTATCTCTTTGTTGTTTTAAGCGTTCTAGCTTATATCTAAACATACATACGGATCCAAGCAATTTAGACAGGTGCAAGCAAAATGGCTTTTTATAATATTAATAAAAAGTATTTTTATCAACGCATACTTAAGAGAAAGTATAGATTAGTATTTATTTGTAGCTATTTGCATATGTATTTATGTTTATGACAAATGATATATAGTTCAATATTAAAACAACAACAATACACCCAAAACTTCAACACTAGAGGAACCCGCGGACTACAACTATAGAATTAATCGATATGAAGCAGAAGAAAATAACTATTAGGAAACAGACAGTTACAGTTAGGCGGCTCGCATGATGATTCCTAAATTAAAAAAAAAATGTATACAGTTTTAAAGTTAAAGCTGGCTACTTTAATCACCGACAATAACACGAGAGGGAATACTCGTATAACCAACACGCACCACTCTGCTCCACGCTTAAAACGGAACAGATGCCCCCTGATAATGAGCTTTAGCCCAAAGGCCTCTGAAGATTACATAAACCAGACAAATGCATGCCGTAGAGCTTGCTTAGCTCTACGTTACTCTGTAATCAGCTTAATATACACATCGGCTATCAAAAAATTATAATTTAGAGTGAAATCAAACAGAAACTAAGAAACGTATCTTTATGTTTTTTATTACTGACTAAGCAGGATAATAATCGATTAACTGCCTTAGCTTAGACTTATTTCTTTGTCTTTCTACTCCAGCGCAGAATTAAATTATTTTCTTTGTTTTATACTTTCACTAATCCCCCTTAGTATAATTTTAAGTAAACAGTCTATGTTTGAACTCTTAATGAAGCTCCACTCACAAAAGTTTATCGATGAAGAACGTGTGAAAAGAGGGATATAAATAATTAAACAACAGTTAAAAATATTCATATTCATATACTTAAGTATTTAGATATTGAGTGTCACATAAGCGCAGAAAAGTCAATATACCCCGCCATAACCGAGGAAAAAGAATAGATTACTTCTGTTGCTTTGGGTATTGGCAGTTAGTTATTTCTGGCTAATTGCAGATAAAGGTATGCATCATTAAATTGCAATTTCTGTAGCCTAATGCCAGGCGCTAAGTCATGCAAATGCAATGGCAGCTATTTCAAAAAAGCCGCCCGCTGCAAAAGTACAGACAGGAGAATGTTGGCCGCTTTTTAATTGCGGCTAGCAGTTTTATGGGCTTATTATTTGATTATTCTGCAAAACAACAACGGCCAGACCAACAACAATAAGATTACCAGCAATAACAATGGCAGCAGGACAGTGTCCTCCCCTAACGCTTCCGCTGCGAAATGGCGTTTTTTATTGTGCGGCTTAATACAATTTTTAATGCCAACCACTTTATGCTGATTGCCCAGGCCGCACTCCTCATTCCCCTACCCCGCTCCCCTCTTCCCCCTCCATTCTCCCATCTCCATTCTGTCCACGCCTCACTGCCTCAACCCATCCGGCAGACAGTTCAACTTTATATTATCGTAAAAAATAAACCAACAGCTCACCAACAACTGTTGCTGCGGGGTTCTGCTCGCATTTGCCTATTGCAGCGGGCAGCATTTGTTGTTTTTACTTCTTTATTTTTTTTTTCTATTTTTTATTGTTTCAGATCGTTCACTGTGGAAATTGCTTGTTGACACGCATACACCATACATATGCGACTGTGTGTGTGTGTGTGTGTGTGTGTGTGTTCTGACCTTCTGCACGGCAATTTGTTTCCCCACCTGCTGGTCAACTTTTGGCTATTTGGTTATTAGTCGCGGCCGGGATATTTTGATTGATGTTTGTTCGTAACATTGCGGCTCTATAATTAGGGAAATACGATTTGCATTCCGATTTATTAGATTATGGGTTTCAGTTTTCGACATTACAAATGATAACTTAATTTAGCGTCCGCGTATCGATTTTGCATCATTGGCATTGTTCAATTTTGTGCTCTCCGAATTAAATGAAATGTGTAATTAATATGGGCCATTGTCTCGCTCTAATGGCACTCACATTAATATCACAATAAGCTAATGGGCCCGTTCCACTGCGCCGGCAAAATGGTACAAAATTAATTTCCATATAGCTTATGCATGTCCAAATACCAATATGCATATGTATTTGTGTGTGTGTGTGTGTATGTTTTGGCAAAACATGTTTAATGTATGGTCGCTCGCCTCGAACTGTATGATAATATTATGCTTTTAACCACAATGTCGCATACATTGTTAATCATTTGCAGTTGCCATTGTTGTAACAAATTGCTGCCAAATTGTTGTTTTTGGGGCTTGACTTTTGCGCATATACGCACACACACGCACACACACACGCATTCACACGCATTTACACAGGGACAGAAACATTGGTGCATGCATCGTTAATTTCAACAGTAAATTAAATACAAGCATCCTCGATTTGGGCCAAAATCCCAAGCCAAGGTCGAAACCGGATCCGGATCCGGAGCCGGACTCACACACACACAAGCAGTTAACAAGGCATGGCCATGGCTACCGCCTAACAGCCCATATTGGTTGTGCTTGCGGGTGTATGTGTGTATGTATATGTGTATGTCAAGCCAATTGGAAATTTTAAATGATCTACTACTTGGCCAGCCTTGGTTTGGCACTTGCCAAAAAGGGGAAACTCAGTATGCCGGTTTATGCCTCTATTTGAGTTGTAACCGAAGTTCGCACACTGAGCCAAAGAACTGCCTGCTGGCCGTAACAGGCATAAAATAATTACAATGTTTTGCCCAGGCAGACAAATCTTGTTGGTTGCACGCGTCTGTGCGTGCGTACGCAACTATGCAACACGTACGTGCGGCCAATGCCGGCGGACAGCAACAGAGCTGCACAAAATGTTAACGCTTAATGGTTATTGGCACACACACACACACACACACACACACAAACAATAACAAGATGGTAGGTCAAAGGGGGGCAGTGGGCAGTGGATGCAAACAGCATGACACTTGTGAGCCAAACAAATGAACAACTGCGGCTGCGACCCATGTTCCAATGGGGGACATCGATGGGCGGGCCCATTGAAGTGTCCTGTGTCCTGTGTCCTGTGTCCTATGTGAGGGACTCGACCGCAACGACAGCAACTGCCATAGGAAAAACAACAATGTGTGAGGGTGCTCGAGTCGGGAATGCTGACTAAAAGTTAACCTGAACCGAACCCAAGCATTCCAACTTTCTTCAATAAAGCAAATAAAAGAAAACAGCTCCAACTACGAGATACCCTAAGCTCAGAGTCGAGCCACTGATTAATAGTGATTTACTTGAATGTTTATTGTCCGATCTTTATCAAATTGTTTGATATGGACAACAATATTTCGTTATTGATATCTATCGATTTTATTATATGATATGCCATTAAGGACCTCTCATTAATTTAACGCATTTCATAGAGAAAGAGGGACAAATAGATGGCCGGATAATCGGAGAAATAATATTGATGAGGTTTTAGAATGTAGTTTGTCTGTGACATACATTTGAGCAAAACAATTATACCCTTCCAAACAATTTTCAATGGGTTAAGAGTGTAAAAGTGAATTTGTTGTTGTTCTGGTTTTTGTTTTGTTGTCGCTGTTGTTGCTGTTGTTGCTGCTGCTGTTTCTGTTGACCATCTCTTAACAAGCAAAACAGTTTTGCACAGCTAACGGAATTTTCATTGTTGCTCTGGTTTGTTCTGCCTGCCAAACTCCCCCTCTGACCGTGCGTGCTCCGTTATTTATGGTCTTAAATATGTACATGCATAAAAAAACGAATGTACATAATGAGCTCTATTGAATTTCAGCATTTTCCACCATAAACTTTGTTTGGCTCACGCGAAGTTTTAAATTGGGGCTAACGAATTTCGCACAGCATATTGCGCGATTTATTATTGACGTCGATCCATATGCACCGAAGTCTTTGTTTATGTTCAAACCATTGTTCGAAATTGTTTTATACACCTAAAATTAGTAAAAAGGGTTAAGCAGGGTATATTGGTCTTGGTCAAAAGTGTGCATATCTAGTATATACATATATATCTAGTATGTATATAAAGCTAGAGAAATAAAATTGATATAATATTACATATTTTCTGATAGATTTTCAATTTTAGTTTCCTCCTCCATTCCCTCTAAAATTGAAAATATTCACTTCAAAAAAGTAGCCAGTATACATACTCCTTACTTTTTTTTTTCTTGAAGTTATATTAATTTATAATATAATTATTTCAAATTTTCACACATTTATATGTATGAATGTTATAGAATTATTTTTGAACTTTGCAATTTATGTCGTTATTTTTTTTGGCTAAAAAAGTTAAGTTATTTCAATAGCCATTGACTATTTTATTGCCAAATAAAATGTCACTTTCAGCAGTTTCAATTAATATTTAATTTATTTTCGGCTTAATTTGCAACAGTTGTACAAAAGCTGCCATAAAGCTAATTCTAATTTTTGCCTCGCTTTTAATTGTTTTGAAATTTTTCAATTGCATGGAATTAAAATTAAATATGCAGCATAAATTGTTATTTGATTGGCTGATAGTGAAAGAGGATGGAATTTGTAAAAGGTGTTTACATTTATCACTGTATATTATATTGAAATATTTATGTCTTTGACTATTAAAATAAATATTCAAAATTTAACATGACATAAAAGCAGAATACTTTTTACTTTAAGCTTAAACAGTTAGTTCTAGGGTATCTTTTTTATGAGCATCGTTATTTTATAGGCAAAGATCAGTATAGATATCGATGCGATTGTTATGTATCGTTCAATTAAATTGTTTGGCAATTGTATCATTATTTTCGCATAAAGCACTTAGTTAATGGCATTAAATTGTGCTTGCTGTTCGGCTGTCGTTGAATCAAGCCACTAACAGCAGTAACAACAACAACAACAACAACAACAACAATAGCAAGAGCAACAGCAACAGCAACAGTAGCAACAAAAAACCATTAAAACAATTGTAGGTTTTATTACGCAATACAAACTGAAATTGAACACTGCGTGCGGCTGTGTTTTGTTTTAATATGAACAATTAATTGGAGCTTTATTTCGTGATCTGTTCAAAAATGCACATTGCAACAAAATTTGCGAACTGCACGCAACACCACGAAGAATTGCTGGCTGATTGCACTAAAGGTAATGACAGGGCCAAACGGTTTGTTATTTTAAATTCTGGCAATAATTTTATTTAAATAATTTATTTGAACCTCGACTTGGACTGGCTAATGGAGAGCTCCACAACGTTTAAGGTGTGAGACACACTCATATGTAGTTTGAATGTTTGAAATACGTAAAAAATACATGAACTAAATGCGCACTGGAGGCAGCAACTAATTAGAACGCTAATTAACATTATTAAAATACAACAACGATGTCTACAGGCGTAGGACACTAAAACGATTGCCAGGAGTGCGAAAAGCAAGTCGATGCTGCGCAGCGTAAAGACGGATAAAAGCACGGAAAGACAAACGTATGAAGAAGGGGAGGGGGGGGGGAGTGTGAGTGGGAGGGGAGGGGTTACGAATGTAGCGCATGGCAGTTGGTTGGATGTCTGCGTTTTTGGTATTGAAGCTGCTCATTAAAAGCACATTTAAGATGTTTACAAACGTGTTCTAAGACGCTGCACACATAAACACACACACACACACACACACACACACTGTCGCATTTCGTATCAGTTTTTAGGGCGGAGCGAAACTAGAACACGGCGCGAATTGTAGCAACTGTGCCACGCCGGAAGTGGAAGTGAAAGTACGAGACAACGCAAAGGTTCTTATAAATGTGAACGGATAGGGGTTTAAAATTAGAGCCAGACGTTTGATGTGTGTGTGTGTGTGTGTGAAAGAGAGTTGGTGTGGGCATTATAACAGAGAGTTTAGTTTGCAACCGGTATTACCACAAAAATCTCAGCTGCTCACGATGCTCGTCGTCGTCCTCGCTGTTGGCTCCCACATTTGATTGGCCTTAATGGGTGGCGGCTAAAGGGAAAACTTTACTTTAATTGACAGCAAAAAGCAATTTGCCTCATTACAACGAACACGAGTGTAATTAAATGCCGCCCTGGGGCTGGCAGCGACCCCAGTGGAGCAACATCAGTGGCCCAGAAGGCTATATATAGTATATATAGGGCGATAAATGAGCAGCCTTCAATTCGAGTTGCTTGCCAAAATACAAAGCGGGGAAAAAGGGTCAGCTACAAAATGGCGTGGCGGACATGCGATTTAGTTTCTTATTTGACACTTTCTTCTTTTTTTATTTTTTTTTATTTTGTGCCCCCACTTTGGTCGTCCTGTTCTGTTGTCCTGCGGAGGGGATAAACTTTTAGCAGCGGAGCAGCTGAGCAGCTGTGTGGGTCGCTGCTGCAGTCGTCGCAAATGTCATTTAAAGGACAATCATAAGGTCGGTTCTAGTCCCAGGCTCTGTTGGTTGCCGCCGCATTTAAAGTCAAGTCAAAGTTCAAATTACTGTTCAAGTGTGCGGCAGCTGCCGTCTTCAACTCCGCATCGATTTACCCAAAAGTGACATAATTATTATACAGCTAACACACACACACACACACACTCACACTCACACACTCACACTCACCCTCACACTCACACACACACACACCCTCGCATACACACTAATACACTACAGAGTCAGTAGGCTGGCAACTGGAGCTCCATGCGCAATCCGAGCCTCCTTCGAGTGGGTGCCGGGAACAGCTCTCAAGTGGTTGCTGGACATGTGCTAAAGGGCGGACTGCGTCGGCCTCCAGCATTCAGCTCTATTTTATTGCAGGCGTGTGGCTTTTGGGCGGGGCCGAGCCGGGAATCCACTTGTCGATTTATGGCCGGTTTCTGCGCTCATATGTCCGCTGGAGTAAGTGCCGCCCAGTTCTTATTATCCGGCCTGGCGACCATATTTAATTTAATAAAGAGAAGAAGAACACACTGCCGTCCGAAAACTTTTGGCTACTATCATTAAGCGGTCTCAGCAGAAAGTTTCTGTTTGTTTCCTGTGCCGTTGGTCAAAGTAAATATTGAAATCAACAACCTCTGAACCGCATGCCAAAAGCTACAGCAACAACAATGGCCTCTGCATACAAATTTGTGGGCGGCGCTGAAGAGATTTGTAAACAAGTTTTTGTGGCATACATTTGGGCGTCGTTCGACGGTGTCTGCCTTAAGGAATTCGATTTTGCCTTTGTCCTGCCACGTCTCGTCTCGATTTCAGCTTCAATTTCTATGTCGGTTTCGGTTTCACTTACATCATTTAAACATTTCGATTATATTTTGCTATTTCTTGTGCGTGTGGCGGTAATCTTAATTCTATCAGACGGTTTGCAGGGTATTAATGGAACGTTGGAATTGAAAGAATGAATACACAAACCAAACAATAGGAATAAAGGTTTAAGTCTGTCAAAAAGATGCGATAAATTTGTATTGAATTTCTTATATTGGATACGAAAACTGTTTACATTATAATTTGTCTTCTTCTCTCATCTTCTCTTCTCTGTAAGTGTATTTAATCTTCGGTGGCCGCAGTTAGCACACTTATCGTGTTTTTATTGGCCGTGCTGCCTGTTGGGTCGTTGAAGTATTCGTTTTATTTGTGACTGTCTGATTCCATTTTGAAATTTGTTTGGCCTTCTGTCGGCTTCAATGGCGAGCAGAAGGTTTAGTGGATTATGGCATTTTTATGAAGCGTATAATGTGAAAAATGAGCAAATGAGATTAAAAACTTTGGCCGCCTTGGGTGCTCTGTCTTAGATTTGAGCAACGTATTCACTGTATATATACGAGTTTATTAACAAATACGGAAAGTTTTCCATTTGCTGTGCTTTCAGATTTTTCTCTCTTTATTTTCTTATTTCTTTTGCACAGCCTTGAACTTGATACTTTGGCAATGGCATCCGGCGAATTCAACAAACAAATAAATTTATGGCTGATATTCAGCGTCCAATCAATTTACATTAAATGAAACATATTTAAAGATACCACAGAAAAATGGGAGCAGCGAGGCGAACGCAAAAAAATGTGGGGCGAATGCTTTGCCGCCATTTCACAAACACAAAAAGGCCAGCGGGACGGCTCAAATGTGTTGCTAACACAAAAATTTATTACAACTGTCAAATGTATGGCTAGCAGATACTTTACTGTTGTCGCCGGTCTGTCAGACCGCGGAGTAGCGGAACTCGCTCCAAAATCGGCAGGCATCGGCTGCTCTCGCTTTTTATTTCGTTTTCATGCCCGGCAATTTAACATTGCTTTGCCATAGACATACACACACACACAAGCACATACGTACACACAGTGACATAGACGGGCTCGTGATTGCTTTGCACTTTTTGAAATATATCCCTCCCCGTACCCTCCAGTCTATTGCGCCAGCTATGCGTAGTTATTTCTGATCATAAAATCAATATGCGCATACTAAAATTTTATTTCTTTACAATTTGTGTACGAATTTCCTTTGTTGCTGCTGCTGTTGCTGCTGTTGCTGCTGTTGCTGCTGCTGCTGCTGCTGCGATGCTGCTGGTAGGGTCCTCAAGGCCCCTTTCCCCCGTTTTGCTGTTACGATTTTCCAGTTGCCGCATTGTTTTTTCTATTCCGTTTTGTTTTGTTTTGCTTTTTTTTTTTATTTCACTTTTGTTTTTGTTACTTTGTAGTCCATTTAATTCATGCTATGGAAGGACCTTGCTCTCAGCTCGGTATGGCACATGTTTTGTCCATTTAGCTGTGTATTGTGGAAATGGAAAGCAGCGCTTTGACATATTTTTCTTTTATAGCCCGCACTTTGCGTGGATATACTCTGTTCGATGGCCGACAGACGTAGGGTGTATCAGTTTTGACAGATATAACACCGATCTGTCAAGCATTAGAGACTCCATTTCTATTCACCGAACTCGCTCTAAATGTCATTCTTTAATATACAATTCTCTTTTGTGTAAAAACATTCACTGGCTAAATGCTTTTCTATTTGCTTATCAGTGCTTGGCACCGGGCCCCAAGGCGTATACTTAATGTCATGGTAGTGCGTCGCCTTTGACACGCTTAATGACTTGCAAGTGTTTACACTGTCCTTGCCTAATTGCGTTTGGGGACAGCACAAATGATTACCAGCAACAAAACCGAATGGGCATTAGATGGTTCGATAAGCGATACCGTTACGACAACAACAACAACAGCAACAACATTGAAGGGATGGCAACGCCTTGACCATTATGTCATTCAAGGCATTCAATACAAATTGGTAATATCTCATTTATTTGGTTCTACGTTGTCTTCTTCTTCTCCTCCTTCTTGTTTGCTTATTTTCCAAGCTTGTGCTTGTTGTTATTAAATTGACGCATGTGCTCGTGACAAGCACACACACACACACACACACACACACACTCATAAATACGCATAGGGACGCTTACATGTGCTACGTGCTCGCCACGAGTCCTTCAACTTCACGCTGCTGACCATGTGGGCAAGCAAGCAGATAACTGACAAGTGCTAAGGTGAGGGGCGGGGAGAGCGAGCGGAAGAGGTGGTGAGTGGATGAGACAACGCCTGAATACTCATTCGCTATCGTAACGAGTTTGAGTGACCAAATGTCAAATATACAAGAGTGTACACTTATTTCATTTCCAGATTTATGGTAACGTGCTCGGTCTAGGGTCGTGTCGGGTTTCCAGCACACTTCAACTCACTTCGCAATGCGTCGCTTGTAAGCAAACAATTTGGAAAACCTCAATGTCCTGGCTCCTTCGTGGAACGCTGTGCTGACAGCAGCAGCCGTTGGAAATATGCGCCTGCAATGTGACATCTGCAGTTGTTGTTTTTTTGTTGTTGTTATTGTTTTTTTTTTTTTTTTTTGTTTTGTTATTTTTCTGTTAGCATCTTCTGCGAATGTTGCCGCAGATCTCACTTCACTTGCACTCACTATCAACACCAGCCAGGGAGTGGTGAGAAATGTCATTGTTGCAGCATTTTACAGTTGATTGCTTTCCCTGCCACAAGACGGTTTCACAATGGGGTAGCACAGCTCAAGCATGGCACATAGGTTTGTTTGTGTTGCTGAATACCTAGCTTCCATCAATCCATCCAGTCAAGCCATTCACTCGTTTTTCCGCGTTCATATTTGATATCGTTGCCCTCAATTACAAGTGAATCATGCTACGCACGTATTTTGGTTCGCTGTTTATGTCGGTGTAAAGAGTTTAAGATGTGACTCGATTGCTATTGCGATTGCTCTTTGGCGTCCTTGTGGCCACAAAGCATTCAATGGACAGACAGCACGTAGGAGTTCATTCGTAATAAGCATATACGTACATAAATAGATTCAGATTCAAATGGAATTTCACTCTATGATCTAAATTATTGATGTGTTTGACAGCAATTGAGCAACAATTGCACTCAATTGCTGTCCAATTCTATTGCCTAAAGGACAAACCGATTGTTTACTACTTTACATTGTTTACTAATTTGAGCAACAAGCTTGTTGAATTAAGATTCCGCATTGCAAATGTTTACAAATTAAAGTTTAATTCAATTCTTGTGGCTGCTTTAAGTTTCCGTTTAGGGTTTTGCATGCGTTTTGCCAGTTGCCTATGCTGGATGTATCATAAAAGTTGGTCATAAATAAAATCATTGTGGCCAACTGACCGACTAACGGGCTGTCATTAACCGAGTCGCGTCGTTAACCACGTCGGCGTGCGTGTTGACGGATTATAACTAAACGACTGGCTGGCCAAATCGGGCTGGCTTAAATGGTGGGCTTTACTCCGAGCCCAGATGAGCTGCTCATGTCGCCTGGGGCTGATTAAAGTGGTTTTAGTGAGCGACATAAATAAATAAATTAAATAAATAACAAAACAAAACATGAGCCAGATTTGTGGCGATGTTAGGCAAAAACTCAAATTGAAACTAGGTCTGCACACACGAAGGTTCAACGATAAATTATGATCGCAGCAAACTTGAGACCTTACTCACACTCGCACACACACACACACACACACACATGCTCACGCACATGTGGCCAGTTTAATATTTTATGCTAAACCACAAGACCAACTCAAATCTCATAAAGTGAACATAAAACATGCAAATTAAAAGGACCAAACACGTCGTCCAAGCTAAGGATTGAACACACAAACTTATCCACACAACTCACACACATGAATACACACGCACACGCACACACACACACACACACACACACACACACTAGCAAAAATGAACTAATTTACACAAAAACAATACAATTTGCTAACCCATGTTACCAGCCGTGCCCCCGCAACCGCCCCGCCCCGACCCTCCCTCATCTATTGGCTAAATCCCCTTTAACTTCATTTCTTAGTGTGTGGATTTTGTTGCTTTAACCCTATATCCACATTACATACTTACAGCCAAACGGCGCCACCCAGACATTTATATCCAGCTCTGCTCCCCCCCTATCCCCTGCTCTATATTACACACTATTTACAATGTGTGCATAATACACTGAGCGAAGTGGTGTGATACTTAAGTTTGTAAATCGCTCTTATGTGATAAATTAGTTTGCAATCGAACGTCTTTTGGCACCCATTGGGAAAACTTAAAATGCGTTTTAATTTAATTTTCATGAATTTTTCACAAGTGCTTTTAAGAGTTAAGAAATAAAACTTTTCGTTTAAAGTTTTTAGAGCTGTCAGGGATTTCTCAAGTTCTTAAAATTCAATCCCATGTGTCGTGCAAATAAATCATAATTATAAAGTAAACATTCTGTTCTGAGATGGATTTAAGAATAGATTTCAGCATTCTTACTAGAATATTTGTTAAAGTTCTTAAAGCAGTATTGATGTAAGTGAAACCACAAAATTTTGCTCAATGTAATTGTGACCGCACATTGTAAATCTAGCTGTCATGAGAGCCAATCCTCTGGGCCACTTCATTGAAGGCAGCTAGCAATGGCTTTTTTTTTGTGCAAATGTGGCTGCTTCCTTCTCTGAGGAATCGCGTATGAAAGGAGTAGCTGTACTTTTCACTTACACGAATACAACTATATATACATATATATATATAATGTCTATACATATGTATGTACTTATGTATATTCCCTCTACATACTATATGGGGGCAATCAATGCCAGTTGCTTATGGCGAAAAGTCATTTATTCTGAGTGTTTCGTATACCTTTTATTTCTTGGGGTTTTGGCCTGTGGTGCAAAGATTAAGTTTTTGCCATACTAATTTGCTAGCTAAATGGTTGTGCGTGTGTGCCTATAGCTATGGATGTCTGCTGCATATTTGTTGCTCTTAATTACATACATTTGTAATTGTGTGTGTGCTCCTGACTTTTGTATCAAGAGCTCCGCCTCAAGAGGATGTCGCCGACGAAGCCAGCGGCGAGCATAAAGTAAGAAGTTAAATGGAAATTATTTAATCAAATAAGGCAAAAGTTTGCCAACCGCAGACATGAGCAACAGCCAGGCACCAAAATAGTGGGCTAACCACGCCCCATTTCTGTATGTTAAAGAAGATGTTGGCAAAATGTTGCCTTTTGCCTTGAAATTGGCAAACCAATTCATTTGATTCATTTGCATGCAGATTGTGTTTTGTGATTTCCTCAAACACACACACACACACACTCACACATTTATATAAATGAAAATGTGCCTTTCTCTTGTGGCTTATCTGCTGGTTTTTAAATGTTGGCTTTTTGGTTTATTTTTCAGTCCCAAAACTCACATAACTACATGTATTATGAATGTGTGCGTGTGTGTGTGTGTGTGGCTCTGTCATATATCTTAGTTATTAGTAGATTTATTTTCAGCTGACATTTTCACGCATCGTGCGCAAATTCATTTCTTTTAATGAAAGTCATCTATATATTTATATATATATTTATATACATATATATATATATTATATTATTATTATTCTTATAATAATATAATATAATATTATTATAGATATATATGGAACTCTATAGATGTGTGCGCATTTATATATATTATATATTATTATTATTATTATTATGTATATAAATATGGATATATAGAACCCTATAGATGTGTGCGCAGGCAGTTCGCAAATGGACTTAATGGCATGTTGATGCCTGTAAATGAGGTAAATGTTTGTTCTGTGAAGCCTCGGCAGGCTTTACATTTAAATTTGTGCACTTTAAAATCCTTTGAGTGTGCTCCACCAAATGAAATTAATGACTTAAAAGCTTTTTTGCGGTACACGTCACTCATAATACAATCAACGCGCCGTAACGCAACAACAGCCAAATACAACAACAATTCGGGGGCTGAGCCATGCCCGTAATGGAAGCAGTTTTGAAAGTTTAAAGGAATTTACAAAAAGTTGCCGGCAATCAAAATGCTTTTCCTACCTGCCCCGCACAATTGACACACTTTCAACATTTACCTGCAACGAGAAGAAGAGAGAGTGGTGAGAGTTGGTTAGGTGTGAGAAAGCTGTGTGCAAAGGTGTGCAATTATTATTGTTTTATGTGGCAAGTTCATGGAAAAGAATTAAGTAACTGTAAATGCAATAAATGGCCCCAAACCCTGTGGCCCTTAAGTACGGCAACCCCGAACAACAACAATAACAACAATAACAACAATTACAGCAACAACAACAGCAGCTCACACTACGGGCGAGCGTTTTTATGGGTTCGACTGTCAACCGCGCAGCCGCCCAGCAATAAATTGTGAAGCGAACGTTAAACGTGCAACATATTCAAGAGGTTTGCCCTTCTCCGTTTTGCTGCTATGCCTCACCGGCCCCGATCCGCCACCCCCAAAGGTGAAATAAACGAGCATTTTGCACCGTGGGGCTCAGTGGCATCATTTTTCTTGGGCTCTCGGCTTGGAGCAGCAACAGACACGGCAACACCTCAGCTCGCCAGCAGCAACACGGCAACAATAACAAAGGCAAATTGTAACGCCATTAAATGCCCCAAGTTGGCCAACGGAACAAATCGCCTGCTTTAAGAAGTGCCAAGCGAATCGCTGGCGACTCCTTGAGGCTCCTCCTTCTATTTTTGCTGGCTTGGCAGCGATGCTAAATCAATTGCAAAAGTGTGCGAAACGATTGGATGTCATGTCGCCTTTCTGCCAGCCCTTCGCTCTGTGCGTCCTGAGTGATGAGGTGGGCATAGCATAGCAGCAGGATATGCCGGAGTCTCGTCCCTCCGGAAATTGTGTGGAACAGCAACACGTAGTGTGGCAATTCATTTTGCTCCATTTCTGTACTCACTTTCAGGGTGTTCAGTGCGTGCATCGATCCCATAAATCATGTTTTCTATACCATAACAACCTGTACTCAATTTCCGCCTGGGACCAAAATAGAAGTGCAAACTATTTATGTGGAAATAAGTAAACTTTTCAACCGGCCAGTAAGAAATCATATTAATTACTTTAATTAGTATCATAAAAAAGATGATTTATTTGTATTTTCTATAACCCGAAATATATTAAAATCTAATTTCTACTGGATTCTTGGCTAAGTCTACTGATTGAGATAGCAAATTATATTTCCACTTCTTTACAATGGTCTTAAACCATTTTTGTTGCTCAATTTAATAATTTTAAAATATCACATGTTACATTTTTTTTTTTCACATATGCTCTATAACAATACTTTTAAGGTCAAACCGATTCATATAATAAATGAATGTACGTAATCCCTTTTGACACCAAAGTAAGTGAATCTGTTTCATGAATTGCTGAACACATAAATGTACATTTATGATTAAAAGCAATATTTATGTTCACATGTTCATGTTTTCATATTTTCGTATGATGATTGACCTTTTGACAGACAGCGCAGATTATACAAGATAAACAAAAATGACAAAATTCTGCTCTATTCTAAAAATACGAAAAAGCTTCTGATTAATGGCAGCAAAAAATAAAAATGAAATGATAAATATGCCAAAACAAACGTGAGACAATTTTCATGAAAATTCCTGTTGTGATAAAAAAAGAAGCGGCATATTACAAAATTAACACCGAACACAACCGATAGATCAGTTTATCTTGCGTATACATGAAATTTGTATCAGAAAATGTGCAGTTAAGCAAATATTTTAATTAAAAGTTACGCAATAGCTGCAAGTTATGGGATTATTCAACTTTCATTTGTACAAAGTTAAAACAAGTAAGTTAACTTTCCCAGAAACCTTGAACTACTTGCCGAACCTTTCCTTTAAACATTCTAGCTTAAAACTATAACTGAATGCAATAAACGCACTCACACATATGCAAGAAAGCGGCTTACTTTGTATTTTATGTTGCAACTATTTGGGAATTTAGTTACTGAGTAACTCCGATATTTGTAAGGCCTTGAGCATTATAAAGACTGGACAAAATTGTATGAATCGGAACTTTCATTTCTGCCTGCCATTCGATAAGAAGTGTTCTTTGAGTTCCCCGTTAATGTGAGTATTATATGTTTCACAGATATTTTAAAATGGAAATTTAAAATTAAAAAGGGTTTAAATTTATCATAAATCATAGGTGAGAAATTACAAATATTTTTGTAGGAATATGAATAATTACTAAAGTTCATTTTATATATTTTTAAACTCATGATAAATAGCTTTGAATTATTGTTTCGTGCTGGCGAGTTTGAAGAGTAAAAACATTACATCACGACCTTCGCAGGAGTTGTTATGCTATTGGCCAAAAGCCAAGTTAAGTCAATAGAAGGAGGAGAACGCTGGCACAGACTCGTATGAATGTGTTGTCATAAAAAAGTTTTGTGGCATTTCGTATAAATTAAATTAAACACAAATAAACGCTAACCTCGTTGCCAAGCGTTGAGGAAGCAGCTGCATGTGGCAGCAATTAATTTAATAAATCAACAAAAAAAACTTTTGCCTCCTCATACTCGTCAGCCAGCCATACAGCCAGCAATCACCAGCTCATGGAAACGGTTATGGCCTGGCCATAGCTATATGTACTAGAAGGTTGTGGAGTTTTTCTTACAGTTTCCATATCCGTTTCCCTTTGGCTTCTTGTGTCAACTTAGATGGACATTAAGCGCGGGCTTAACCCATCAGTGTCACAATTGTGTGCAAAAGTTAAAGAGCTATCGATTATAATCGCTGAGCGAATCTCGTTCTATATGTAAGAGCCGTGTTCCAGGCATTTGCTTAAAGTTCTGGCTGGTCTCAATGGAATTACCTCTAGCCGGGGGAATCTCTTCTCTTAGTTGCTCTCAACTTTGCGCAATCCTTAAACTTTAATTACAACGTTCAGACAGGCATGCCGGCTTTGGGCCAGAGATTGCGAGAGTGTGGGGCTTGGGTCCATCTGAGTGTGCTAGAAAAAGTGATGCCACTTTGGCTCATAACATTGTTTGAGCAGTGCGGACGGGGCTAACGGCATCTTGGGAGCCGTGTGGCTCGGCCAGACAACGCAGCGGACAAGAATTTCAGTTTAATTTGAACAGAAGATGGCCCGAGGATGCTGAGGACGATGTCGACGACGTAGCCTACTTTCCTAAGAGCAACAAAAAGCAACAACAGAAACAACAACAGTGACAACAACAGCGACAACAACTGGGCCGCGCTCTGTTTGAGGCAAATAAAGCGTGCATCCTGCGTTGCGTGTCTGCATTGTCTGTGGCAATGCGGCTGCTGGGCAAGGAGAGGCCGTCTTTCCTTTTGGCCGGTCCAAGAGAAGACAAGCCAAATGCTGGGTAAACGCTGCAAGCGCTTGTTACAGTTTCTCGGCCCACTCGGTTCGTCTCCACAGTGCCATCAATGCGGAAGCTTGAAGACTTTGGATCTGCCGCTTTCAGTTTGTGTACTTCTTGTTCTGGTTTTACTGTACTTACTTATTGTTGCTGTTTCTTAAATGATGGAAAGCATTTATCAACACACAAATGCGAGAGCTGCAAAGCGCTGAGACTGCAACAAATGCAATAATCTGTCCATTTCTTAGCTCAAGCTGCTTTGTACTTTGTTTTAAACCTATTTATTTTCATTTTGTTTCATACTACAGCATTTAATTAGCGGAAGCGTTGGCAATTAGGCTGGGGGGAAGTAAATGTGAGTAGAGTTGAGTATGCAGGACTGCTTAATACTCTAGTCGGTGTACAAGTAGCTCAATGTAACAGTACCCATTCTTAATCCCATTTCATTAGTTAAGCTGTATTATCTATACAAATCGCTCAGTAGCTTTTAAATTATAAACTATGCAAATGCTGACTCACAGAGTCTGGCGTAACGGTTCTTGAAATATATTTCGGAGGCTAATTTGGCGGCAAAATGTGTATCGCACGGAAAGAGGATATTTAAGATCCCATAAAGCATATATAATATATTCGAGGGAGTAATTCAAAAAAAGGTATAAAATGATTCAAATGGAGCTACGTATGCGTAATATGAATCTCATTACACATGCGCCGCGTGGTCGCAGTACTTAGCTTCTTTAAGCCAACTTTAAGATGTGACGTATCTGCTCTTATATATATATATATAAATTTATACACATAATGGGGGACAAGTAAATAAATAAAACGTTGCACTAATTTCAGATAAGTTTTTAGTAACGGTTTTATATGTCAACCAAAGTTTTTACTTACTCCCATTTCTAATGGGCCATTAAACTGGAAAATGGATGTGCCGCTACTTGGCGATACATATTTAGTTGTTGCAGTCTTTATCACATATTTGTTTGCCTGTTTGTTTGCGTTAGTTTTATGGCGGTGTTTATGAGCGATATATGCGGTTATGTGCGGCGGCAACAGACGCTTGTTTATCTGTGCCGAGGATGTCGTCGATGTTGTTGTTGTCGCTGCCTGCCACAATTGCCACAGCTTCGCTGTACACAGCTCGCTGTGTCACCAGCAGCAGTGGCATTTTCCTGTCACTGGGCTTCAACGCAAAACGCAGACCGAAAGCTAGTTATGGTCATGTCTCGGTTGCCCGCTGCCCACAAGACGCCATTCCCATATACCGTTGTACTATGCTGTTGTCTCTATCCAAGTCTTGTGCCATTCGTCCTGCTGCGAGCTGCTCAAAGTGCCGTCTTTTCACGTCATCCTTGCAATAACGGCCACTGCTAATACCCTGGCTGGGCTGAGATGCAATCTAATAGAGAGGCATGCAAAGCAGGTATTTAAGTGAGGGGTCACTGCATTAGAGCGGCACCTTCGGCGAGCTGACCTTTTAGGCTGCAGCACCACCCACTAGTATGACGCAACTTGGCAGAGGGATGCAAATTCCATTTGGGCATTAAGCTAATGAAACGAATTCCGTGCACAAAAGTTGCAATTACGGAGCTCGCACCACAGCTTACATCAAACTTTTAGCCACGCGACGAAAGTCACAAAAATTCCAGCAACTGACATTTGCATACTTTAAGCGAAACAATGTTCTCGGCCTGGCTTATCCATTCCTCTTTTTTCTTTAGGGAATTTATGGCAGCTGAAAGTTGAAGTTATTTGACAGCAGCCCGCTAAAATGTGCAGTTAATATATTGCCAGCGATCTGTGCCACATAACTGAGCCATCTTTTAGTTCAGTGGCTGTTGGCCAGAAAATTGTTATAGCCAAAGGGCAAATATTTACAGGGAATGCGTTCATGCGACAAAGGATTTGCGATTGCCATTGCGATTCTGATTGAGATTGAGATTGAGATGGAGATGGAGATTGAGATTTATATGAAGGACGCGATGGCGCGCTAGTAAATTGAAAGCAAACAGCAATCTATTTTAATGTACACGATGGAGCTTGGTCTTGAATTAGGGTGTGGCACATAAAAAGCGTTGCCCACATATTTGGGCCACTTGCACAGTGGCACCAAAAAAGCACTGGCCACATACTGCGAGCAGTACACAGCGTTTTTGCTGCAAATGCGGAATATTTTCAAACATCGTTGGAAGCAGGAGCAGGAGCAGGAGCTGGAGCTGGAGCTGGAGCTGGAGCGTAGTCCAATGTAAATAAAAACTTTTTAGCCGCTGGGTAAACAAAAGTTAATTAAAAGATTCTCGTCAATGGCTGCCCTTCTATTTTCAAGTTTTTCCCCTGCCATACCAAAGGGTGATCCGAAAGTAAGTGAATCTCAAAAAAGGGGTCCTTCAATTTAAAGCGTGTTGTTGATTGACCGCCACATCAATTTGATTGTTGCATTTCATATTAAAGTTGAGGGAACGTTGAAACCATCTTGGAGCTGCACTCGCTGAGCGTGTAACTTGGCTAAATAAATTTGGCAAGCCGCAAATCCCAAATTAAAAATTAAAATCAACAAAGTCCATTCAATCTTATGCCAAAAAGGCGAAGCTGAAGCTAAAGGCGAAGTTAAAATAAAAGACGCTGAAGCGCAAAAGTAAAATCATGGAATTTAAATTGAAATCGCAGTCGAAATAAAGTGAAATGAAGCGTTTAAATTGAGAGTGTGTGTGAATACTCTAACACAGTCACACACACACACATACACACATACACATAAAGCATGGGAAGTTAATGTGTGCGCTTGTTTACTCTGTGGCTGTCGAAAATATTTCACGTGCAGCAGCTAAAGCAAAAACATTACCGTCGAGACCTGTAAGAGCAACAAAACCAGAGCAAGAACAAGAGTTGCGGACGGAGCACAACCCAATAAAAATGGCATCGCAGTCAGAAAAGTCGAAGCTGCTAAAACTGAAAGGAACAGCCTGTTACATACCCTATAAAAATTGCGTAACTTATATATAAGCTAAATAAGGTAACTTAAAGTTAAACTTTTATAATATAAGAGCAAAAAAAACTTTTTCTCTGAAAGAAATAAAATAAATCATAACAATTTATGTATGTGTTGTAGACCTCAAATCAATATTAATATTTTTAAAGAAAACTTAAAGAAAAAATTGTTTTTCCCTAATAGGAAAATACGCAAATTATCTGAAGCATTATATTAACTCGGATATATAAAACTATAAATAATATATAAAACAATTAAATTTAAACCCAGCAATTTTTATATAATCGGATCATTTCTTGTAATAATAATATTTAAATATGTTATTATTTTTATGTAAATTATTATGCTATTTTCTTTACAATCTTGTAACTAAATTCTTATTTATCAATTAATTGTGTGTAGGACCGAGTCTAAAAATCGCTTGTAGTTCATAATACCCGCACCTCGAGTATATACGGTACTCCAGTCAGCAGCCACAAATAGAAGCCATCCAGCGCCATCTCCTGGGAGCATAGGTAGAGGATTCACAGTGGAATGGAAGGAACAGCGTTTGCTGCTGCCAAGTCTTGGCTGTACCTTATTTTAAAGAGGAATTGGTCTGGCTGTGTGGCTGTCTGGCTGTCTGACAGTCACTGTTACTATTCCAAAGGGAGGCTGTGACATGCGAAGTGAAGTCACGTGAAGCAAAGCAAATAAGTCTGTCACAATCGCGGCAGGATCGAAAGGAGTCGCTCAATCGCAGCAGCAAATTTTGCAGAAATAAACACATTGAAATTATATTTCACTGACGGGGGATTAACTTGTAAATCGAAAATAAATCAACACAAGCACCTGCAACTTCATTATCGCGTTACTTTGAACATTGTCATTAGAGAGCGCCTTTTCAAGGGAATATCCCTACTTCAGTTGCAGGCTTGCCGCTACCTTGAGGCTTAACTAGGCTCATTTTAAGGCATGACTCAAAAATTTGTTTCAATTTCCTCAGTAATTCGCAGCTGTTTGAGTGTTTGAATGTGTGTGTGTGTGTGTGCGCGCGTGAGTGTGTGTTTGTGGCTGTCTGTGCGTGTGTCTTTCTCATTGATTACAAGTAAATCCAAATCTCAGTGGCGCACATTTTGCACTGTAGAATCGAGTATTTTGTTGGGGATTTGATTCAAAACAAATCGCGAGAGTAACTGTAATAAACTTAAATGTGTCGCACACATAAGAGCTCACACAGACACAACACACACACGCACACACACACACACACACTATACAGAGTACAATCACCTTTGTACTTATAAACTGAATCAGCAGTTGGAGCTGCACCCATCTCAATGTGCATGTGCGTATGTGCCTGTGTGTGTGCGTGTATGGGTATGTAAGCGCGTGATTTATGCCCTCATGACTGCGTTGGCACTGGCGTTGGCTTTTGTTTGCTTAAGCGCCAATTGAGTCTCACGTCCTGGTGACAAATCGATTTCTTATCACTCTGCGGTTTTATTATGGCCTTTGGCAACGCAGCCGGCTGCTGCGTGTGTGAATGTGTGTGGATGTGCCTGTTGTTGTTGCTGTTGCTGTTGTTGTTGTTGTTGTGCGTGGTATGGCTCTAACAGTGATAAGCTGGAAGCGCCATAGACGCTGCCATTTTTAAAGTAAATAAATTTTTAATTTAATTTTTAGGCACTCGAAACGATTACGCGTAACTCAATCGAACAAAATTCTGGATTGGGGACCTGCTTGGCTGCCCTTTATCAGCGATGCGGCAGCGCATGTTGTTGTTGTTGTTGTTAGACTTTCATGGCAACCAACTGGGAGGAGTTGGAGACGCATTTACTGCCGCCCGCCGCTAGCTGCTTGCTGCTTGCTGCTTAAGTACTGCTCTGCCACATTTAAATGCCCCGCGGTGGACTTCACTGAGTTACTTGGCTTGCTGTGGGCAAACTTTTGTGCCATATTTATTTTCATTTGGCTTCCCAAGTCTACAGCTCCTTGTTGTTGTTGTTGTTACTGTTGTTGCTGTTCCGCTGGCCGCCAAGTTGCTGGCATTTTATATTTGTTTTAATTTCCTAGCCATTTCCTGGATGCTCTGTTTGCCGGCCACATTTGTCAGTCAAATGGCGCTGGCGTGGCACGTTAAATGCGCAGCTTCCTCGAGCTGCTGCCTTTTAGTGTTTATTACAGTTAACTGGCGCCCAACGGGAAGCTCAGTTACTTGCAACATCCGCAGCTATACGAGCTATACACACAAATGTGCCCATATCAAACGGAAACTTGAGCAGCTTTAACTGCCCATTGCCATCCTTAGACTTTATAAGACCGAAACCGTTTCTTAGTTAACATTGCTCAGAAGTTGTCCGTTAACATTTTCATTTCATTGACTGTGGCTATAGTACGAAATGCAAATGAAGGCTCCCTTAATTTGTATTTAAAAAATCTTAAGCGAATGGAGGCTGCTTAAAGTTGCACCTGAGACTCCTGGAGAACCGTTATGTGTTGCATGTTATTGTCAGCGGCGCAGCTGGGAAACACGTGAGCATAAAACTCCCTTTGGAATGACATCAGCTGCTCCTCATTGTTCCTCATTGATGGCATTTTATCGTCAATTATAAAACCTGTCATTTTGGTATTTTTATTGATGTGGAAAAAAAAATAAAGAAAATGTTTTAACAAAGGACAGGTAGCTGTAAAATGCCGTTACTCGAAAATGCCAATCATGCTGATGACGTGCGGCACGTGGAGCCGAACAGAGTACGGGAGTACGAACCTTGTTAAAGCTGACAAGTGGATGACTGAGCCCAGCTGAGCTCAGCCGGGCTCATCTGCTGATATCAACTGAAGCAATCCTTGAAATACGAAATACTGCTCCCCCTTTTAATGGACAACTTGACCGGGAAAGCTGCCTTGGGTGCTTACCAAATGTCGAACAGCATGCCAAAAAAAAAACACACTTTGCGAATCAAATACATTCACATTTACAACACACAGCAAACAAATGGAAATATTCCCGTCTGAGAGGCTACTTTGTAGCATCCACGAAGTCCATAATACCTTTTAGATGGTTTTAGAACTTTGACATAAGTAAATTGTTGAGCTAAGGACTGTCTTTGTTTTGATCCATCCTCGACTTTAATTTAAATTTGATGGATGTGTTAATGTATTATTGGATTTGCTTCGAAGGAAAGAAAAGCGAAATAAGTAGTGCAAGTGATTGCATTAGAAGCCTTCAAATTTTCCAAATGTAACGTAGCTGCAGGGTATAAATAGCTGTAAAACAACAGCAAACAACAAAGAAACATTATAAATAAGTGAAATGCTTGCGCCACATATTTGTGTTTATGCACACAGCCACACAGACAGAGACACAGACACACGGACAAACATATGCATGTGTAAATAAAAGCTGTTAAAATACGATAGTGCTGCCTATTAGCACAATAGACACGGCAATGCCAACCGCAGCGCGACGCTTGCAAATGGCAGAAAAAACGTCAGGATGGGGACATGGACACGAGCACGGCCTGGGACCGAAATAGGAGCAGCAGCACAATACGAGAGAGAGAGAGAGAGAGTGAGTAACGGGGGAAACGGGGGAGTGGGTGTGTACATGGGGGCGAGCGTACGCAGCGTGCAAAGTGTAACCGCAAACACAACAACGAAAGCCGCTACAACAATGAAAACAATGACAAAAATAGCAAACAGAAAAGAAATAAACTGAACGAGCATGAAATACCCTTTAAATAAATTCAGAAAGGTAGGTTGGATGCATTTACCTTATATATAAATTAAAATTAATTTTTAATCGACTAAGTCTTAACTACTTTAAATGTGAGATTAACTTTGAACAACCATCGTTATGTATCGAAGGTGAGCAACACCACAAGCGCTGAACATTATAGAGTATGGCTGAGCAGAAATGAGAATGACCAGGAGCCGAAAGAAGACAGTCAAAAAGGCGAGCCGACGGGAACAGGACTACAAATGATTTGTAGTGTCTTGTGCTTGGATGAGTTCTAGTGCGAAAGGAGACTGCAAAGTGTGAAGGCTTCTGTAATGGCGTTGGCTTTTCATACGTATGTGTGAGCGTATAAGCGTGTGCTTGTGTGTGTGAGTGTGCGTGTGTGTGTGTGGATGCCTGCTAGTTTATGATCAGCAACTGAGCTTGACGTGCAGCATACGCCGGGCAATGCGGTCGCACAACAATTTCAACACATGGGCATAGGAGCTAAATGTCCGGGCAAGGGAGAGCACCCGTTATCCCTCGCCAGGGCCAGCTGCTGTGCTTATACGTCGTTCCATCGTTCTATCGTTGCCTGCCCAGCATCTGACTGACTTTATTTTCACAGCGTTTTGCCTTAGACTGCCTTTCACGGCAACCACTTAAGCTGTAGCTGTTGCTGTTTCATTTCCATGCCGAGCTGCAGTTAGTTTTTGCTTCCCTTCTTTTGTATTCTTGAACATAAGTATTGTATAAGCCAGCTGCCATTTGTGGCCACTTACCGTTACTTTCTCAAGGGCTTTTATGATTTAACAGAGGAAAAACACGTGGCTACCAAATTAGTCGACATTTAGATGGAGTGTCTCCTGAACAAAAGCTCCTTTCTCATCATAACCCTTAAGGCATGCCTTGCATATCATATTCTACGCCTCAAATTGATTTTCTCTTTTTTTGGGAGGGGGGGACAGGCTCCAGCTGCACATCCGATCAGATTTTTCGGTTCGAGTATTTGCAATCAAAATTCCTATGACGTTCAACACTTAATTTGGGGGAATCTGTCTTTGTGGCAGGGTTTTATTGTTGCTGTTTTTGTTGTTATTGTGGCTTACAATGCGAGCGCTGTCATTGCATGGTCGAATTCATAAAAAAGGATAACAAATGCCAAAGCTACATGGCTGCTGCCAGAGCTGAACCATTTCCGTCCATTTGTCTTTGGGGCGTGCCCAGCCATAATATCAAATCATATCTTAACATTTACTCCAGCACAACAAATATCCAACGCACACAGGACAGACTGTCCCTTTCTCTGTCAGGATTTTCCGGCTAGAACGGAATATCTTAAAGCGAAGCAAGAATAACAACGGCTAGCCGTTTACTAATTTCATAAAGCCAAATGATATAAAAATGCCTCAAATGCCGCAGACAGCGGGGGCCACTTATTGTCCCTGAATAAAAGGATATTGCTCGAGCGCCAACCTAAAACGAATTTATCTCGTTCTCAACTTGCGACATTCTGGGCCACATTTTTAAGAGGCACAAGCCCAGAGGTCTGCTTTAACGGGGTTGAAAATGTCTGGCAAAATAAAACCTTTAAAGAGACACAATGTCACTTCCGGGCGCCAAGGATATACGCATGTAGCAGAATGTAACAGCCAGGCGGCAATGAGAAGTGACAATGAATGCCGTAGTTATAATTTGAAGATAAAGAGAATATAAAAGTTAGAAATTCGAAGGAGACTTACGCATTAGAGTGTAGCACTAATGCAGGGGAAAGGCAACTCAGCTTTTATGACAACATTCAAGTGTAGATTGCACTTTCTTCTTCCATTTCTTATTTTTTTTTTCTTTGCGAAAATGAGTCACTTAGCCAGGACGAAGGGTCGTATGCGCAATATATGCGTTGAAGTACTTCAATTATGATGATTGATGAATATAAAGGCGTTTGTAACTGCGCGTTGAAGCCCGAGCAGTCGAGCAGTCAAGCTGGAGGATTGGCATGCAAAATAAAAAAAGGAATTTCGCAAATGAATTGTTAAGTATGCGCCACGTTGGCTGCTATTGGCATCGCAGTATTTGTGAAACGCCGCAAAGTATGCAGCGCGTGGCGAGCGCGTGGAGCAAAAAGGTGAGCTGCCACGTCAAAGGCTTACCCGGCGGTCAAATATGCCAGCGGAATTTCAAAATGACTTTGAGCCGAACAAACAATAAGGAATGAAGGCGACTACACCCAACAAAAATATATAATAATAAAAATAAGCAACAACAAGAAGAAGAGAACAATAAATTGAATATTTATAACACGACGTGCCATTAAATGTCAATGTATTTTTAATTATACGCTCAAATACCGAGCAAAGAACCAAATTTTTTTAAGCCTGGCTTTCAGCTCAGCAACGCTTTCAATTATGCGGCAGCAATTTTCACTTCGTTGCCGCCTGTCAAAAACTTTAAGCGCTGTGTTTTGCTTTGCTTTCATTTACATTTTTATTTTTTATTTTGTTTTTTATATTATTTTGCATTTTGTTTTATGCTCCGAATGAGCGTAATTAAAATTGACCCTTGGGGACTGACCCAGCTCCATAAAAAGTACGCTACTGTAAACGCCGGCAGGTAAGAGTGTACACATACCCTGTATAATACACGCTATAAACATTTGTAGTTCCTTAAATATATTTATAATTTTACCTCAACTTAATCTTAAACTAATCTTCAATGGAAAGTTGAAGAACTTAACAAATTAAAACTTTTATAAGGCAGCCGAGCCGAGTCGGAAAGCTGCCTTTGTTCTACTATTAGAAAAATGTTAACAACACTTGAACACCCTATTAGCACGTTTTGAAAGAATAAGGGGTATACAAACTTTTACATAATTACCAGCCATGAACGAGTTGAAGAAGCTGCACAAATCTGTTTGTTCTGTTCGTTTGGCTTTCCATTGAAAAGCGAAGCTCATGTGCTTAATGAAATTTTTTCGTTGCCATTAACTCGTTGGTAGTAGAGAACGTTACGTTAAATGAGTTTCGCTTTAACTTCTTTGAATTCCCTTGTCTATTTAATTTGTGAAGTTTTTATTTTTTCTGATTTCTCCAGAGTATTAAACATGGTCCGAACTCGAACCCCACCCGGTCCCAAAGCGCACACCCAACTGCCAATTGACAGCTACCCAAGTGCCGCACAATTTGATTTGAAAGTTTTTGCCTTGCAGAACAAATTAAAACTACCAACGAATTTTATTTACGCAATTCAGTTTAATTCAATTAAGCGACACACATGAACAGCTCCCCTCTCTAGTTGGAGAGTGTTAATTAAGCTTTCATTTAAGCGAGATTTGATGTTTAAATGAGATGCAAATTAAAAGTTATCACTGCATTCAGCGTGTATAACCAACAGCAAATGCAATTAGTTGGGAATCAGTCAAAAAGCTGATTTAACTGCTCCAATCATAGCAGCAGCCTCTGCCACGCCCACTGAAATTCTCTATACACTTGCAGATTTTGTGGTTGTTCTTGTTTTTATTTTAAAGGGCATATTAAATTGCGATGAAATGGCCCACAGAACGGGCCCGACGACACTTCATGTAATTTATTTGGCCCAAAGGCGCAGCCAGTCCCTCCGCTCCTGGTCCTACTCCAGTTCCTACTTAAGCTCCTACTCCAAGTGCTGCTCTGCTCGGTCAGGGCCATGTTGAAAGCAAAAACGAAGATGACGACGTCGACGATGACGATGAGGCGGCAAATGCGTTAAGACGATTTTATGTAAATGTTTTTCGTGCTCATGTTTTAAGTGTGTTTGCCTCGCCGATCCGTCGCAAAAAAAGGCAACGGCCGCCCCAAACAGCAACAACAATAACAACAACAACAAAAACAACTGAAACAGCAAGAGCAAAGGATGTCGCCGGCTGCCTTCATTGTGTCTGTTCATTTGGAATTTTATTTAAAATGGATTATGCCGCCTGCGAGCGTATAAAAACAAAGAAACGCTGCACACAGAGAACCTTTAATACTCTTGAAAAAAAAATACATCATAAAAGAATATGTTTAACAAAATGGCATTAAACAAACATAATAAATGTAATCAAAATAAAATGACATCATTTAAAGTGCACCACAACATCAACTATTTGGAACCTTAACTTTATACATTTCCACTTCCTGGTAGCTTTATATCTTTATCTATGTTTCTTCTAGATGAGAAATAAAGCAACGCAGTATGTTAGCTTTTCAATTTGAATCTATTTAATTATGTCAGCTTTCACAATTTTCTAAATCGATTGTTCGATATTAATCACTGCCTGATTTGAGTTATTTATCGTACATCTTATTGACTTTTATTCTATTTCCTCATTTAATTAATGGCACAAGCGTGGTTCTGAATTTCATTAAGTTCCCCTCATTCCTTAAGTTCGATTTCACATCAGAATATTTTGTTGTGCGTCTCTCTCTTAATTATATTGAAAATCTTAATCTATGAAATTATTTAAATGTGTACACCTAAAATCCAAACTAAGGAAACTAGAAAAAGTCTAAAGATTAAGTTATAAAAAGCGAAAAAGAAATTATTGATTTGTTTAGTAAGAGTATTAAATGGCAAGGCAACCTTTTTCCTTCGATTAAATTTTGCTGTTGAAGGTGTTTATGCTTATGCAGCAAAGTACCTTTGAGAAAGCGCCATTCCCTTTAAAAGGTCCTTATACATATATCGTGGCCGGCTGATGCCTGCGTCCTTAGGCGGGGTTTTTGAGTTGAATTTAATGAAAAGCGAAATTGTTATTTGATTTCACAGCAGCGGCTGCAGTTCTGGCCATAAATCTTCATATAGCGGACGGGTCTCATGTGTGCGACGCTCTCGTCGTGCAATTATCTAACACTGGCTGCCGGCTTTTAGCTCTGTTAGGTTGAAAAATGGAAGGGGCTGAGTAAATCAATATACGTCTTATGGAGAACAAAATTTACGGCAAATAACGCATTAAATTCTATGGCTAAATTTCATTTGATTGTGAAATCGGGCGAGCCGTCGCGACGTCTGACGGAACCGTTGATCCGCCGACTCCAACCCATCGACTGCATAACTCATTCATTTATTAACCGTTTCCTGCCTTTCACGCTACGCCACCCGCCTGCCCAGTGTATCGAACCAACAAAGGCGCCAACCGATGGAAAATCGTTGACAATGCCAGCTGGCGTGATAAGCCATTCATTACGATTATTACGGTGGGGTGTGCGTATGTGTATGTGTATGTGTATGCGTATGTGTATGTGTGTGTGTGTGTGTGTGTGTGTATGTGGGGTATGTGGCGCATGTGTGGCGGCAATAGGATGAACAGTTCGGCTCGGCATCGCTTGGCACTTGCCGGCATGCCGAGCTGGCAAATAAAAAATATTGCTGATAGGAGTAAAAATTTTCATACTCATTTATTTTTATTTACTGCGCGCAATTTGCACATAAAGGCTGAGCAAAAAGGCGCACCATGTTGTGCCGTGTTCTGCGAAAGGGTTCTCCAAATCTCTGACTTTGGCACAAGTGAAAATATCGGAAAATTATGCGTGGCTATAAAAGTAAAGCGCACGGCGATGCCGATGACGATGGCGTCAATGTCGATGGCATTGTCAATATTTAAGTTTTGACATTGTTTTGACAGCAGCTACAACAACAACAACAGCAACAATAACAACATCACCAACAACCACAGTCGACGCTTGTTGTTTATAGGTGTTGGATGCTTGGGTGGGGCATACGAAGCGTGTATGGGGTTAATTTATGGTGTTCATGTATGCAAATGTTGTCATAAATGTCGCAAAATTTTTGGGCATTTCGTTGAAGAATTATGAGCGTATTAACTCGAAGTGTCTGTGTGTGTGTCTATGTGTGTATATGTGTTGGGAACGGGTCGCGTGGGTGCTTAATTCTATCATTAAGCAGAAGAACCCGTCTTTAATTGAGAATCTCACAGCCAGCAGCTTGGCCGCCTGCAAATTGCTGGCAGCCGACCAAACCGAACCTCAGAGTGAAAATTGCTGGCCAGTCATGGATCCGGGAATGTAAGTGAAGCCGGAAAAATTAAGTTGATTTTATAAAAGCCATAGTCGAGTGGTAAATCACAAGGCTAGGCAAAGGCAAAGGCAAAGGCAAACCGACCAATGTGGCAGTGGGCGTATACGTAATTTGTTTTATTTGCATCCATTGAAATCGGAATTGTGAGCGAGAGAGTGATGCAGGGATAGAGAGAGCAGGAGAGAAGAAGATAAATTTGCGATTTTCCGCTTGTTTTGACAATTAGGCGCCAGTTGACTTTCCTGACTTTGCAACCGACGGCGCTTAACGCGCATTTGCAATAAATTAACTGCTCAAAACTCTGCTTGGCCAACTTTCACTCGTAGTTGAAAATCGGCTTAAAATTGCTGAAAAGCAAAGGAACAGACGCGAATTTTTCGGTTTCTGTTAAAGAAAAATGTATTTTCTATATGAAAATATATGAGAAGCTGCCAATGCTGGTACACTTACAAATACCCATTCATTTATTGTAATGCAGTCGAAATATTTTTGAAATTTGAACTTAACAATATATAATATAATGGGTATTAGATAGGCAAGATATATATTATCTGAAGTATAAAACCAACATGTAATTAAGTTATTATGTAAGCAATTGGCAATTCAAGGTATCTTACAGTCGATCACTGGGAATTTTTCTATTTCAGAGCAATTTTTCTTTGATTTTATTTGTACGCATTTGTTTGCCAACTTTAATTTACTTTGGCCAACTCTCAGCTTGGTTGTAGACAAGGCGAAATGTGTGAGCGCGAACTCATAAATTTCAAATCTGTTTCAATTTTCATTGGCTTTTTATGCAGTTGTTGTTATTATTGTTGTTATTGTTATTGTTGTTGTTGTGTTATTATTGTTGCTGCTGTCGTAAGCTTGTTTATGTTGCTTGGCAAGTGAAAGTTAATACGCGTGCGAATTTCTCAGGCGCTTTTAGCACGTGGCCCTTCAAATCGGGCAACAGACAGCAAAAAATATGAAGCTAAACTTTTGGCAAAGGAATTATTCTTGATACGAGATGACATCAGCGCGTATTAAGTTGCATTCCACGCGTAAGTGTATTTCTTGCTGTCTGTATCAGTGGTAAAGTTTCGAGTCAAGCACGAGTACCTCGCACGATAAGCAGGACAACAAACACGAACAAGAAAACAAAGTAAAACTGAAAAGTTAAGAACAACGAAGAGTTAATACCCTTGAATCTAATTTTGGGCTACTAAGACTACCTTACATTCCTTACCAGATTAAGTATAATTTAATTATGTGAATGAAATGAAATTAAATCAGATTAGCTTTGTAAAACAATTAATTAGATTTAATGTGGTAATTAGATTTTTATATGTTGCACATTTACATACTGAATGGCACAGTCGAAATACTCGCTGGCAGCTTAAGAGATGAGTAACTGCCTCAAAGACTTGGCATCTTGTCAGTGTGCCACGCCTCAAGGCTATGAGAGTGATGCAGGGATGGGTCGGAATGCCGCTTCCTGAAGGCTATAGAAGTTAAAGGAATGCAATAAAAACTTTTCAGACATCTACGGGATGTGCAATGCAAATTCTATAAGCAATAAGCGGGAGTCTTTAACTAAGCGAATCTTGAAAGCCTTATAAGGCATACACACAAAGATGTCGACTAGAGATTTCGCACCGCTGGCAAGTTAAACAATTGACTGACTGTGGTACACCAACAAATTCTGACACTAATCCGAGCTTAAAAACTTTGCTTTATTTTAATCAAATTGTGAAAGCGGGGAGCGCACCCCAACAGGCCAAAATGAAGCGAGGGAAGCCATTGGCCAAGTGCGCAACTGGCACGTCACAGCTGCACATTGGGAATGAGAGTGGGGACTGGGAGAGGGAAGTTGAAGTTGTGACGTCGACAAAAGGGGGAGTGAGGAGGAGGGAAATAACCGCAAATTGTACACGCTACGTACGTCGGCTACGTGGGGCACTCAGAAAAACAGTGCCGCACAGTGGCAATAAAGGGCCACAAGCAGCCGGAAAGAATTGCTCAGTAATTTAATTTAAGCATGCGGATTGCTCGACTCTGCCTGCGCCTGGCCAAAATGGCAAGCGTCAGTTAGTGGTGCGTGCTCCATAAGCCCAAATGTCAATATTTGCCTATGCCACGCATTAAACGCGCCAAAGCATGTGCCTCAAATATGTGTCCGGGGCGTGTGAGAGGTGTGCGGGGGTGTGTGGGGGTGTGTGTGTGGAGTGTGCTTCTGTTGGGGTGCGCTGAGCGGACATTTAAAATATCTTCTCTTGCCACCAGTTGGTCGCCCCAATGCTCCCTTTTAGCCACACAGCTGCATATCTATAGCCACAACCGCCGGCGAAAGCGGAAATTAGCAAACGATTTAAGCTGAGAGGGAGGCACATGAAGCTTTTGGCCGCGAGACAACGCGGCGTATGCGTGTTATTTGATTTTGTTGCGGGTAAGCATACATTTTTTTTCTCTCTCTCATATTCCTTAACAATTTCCTGTTATAAACAAATCAAGGATGTAATAACGCAGTTCAATGCGCGCACTTTAAGTGAAAAGAGGAGGCATTCGCACCAAAATCCGATGCGATTGAAAATAAATGCCGTTGATTATGATCTTAAGAGCTGCCGCAGTCGGTAATGGCCGAGAAAATGCTGCACAGTGTATTTTTACGCTAGGCAAAGCTCAAGGGCTGCGGCCATTACTTCACAGTTTAGTCTGCTTTCCTTTTTCTTGCTTTGAAAAATGTGAAAAAAAAGAATATATATATATATTTTGAATAGGAAAAAGGCTGTACACACACACAGTCACACATGCGAGGAGAAAGTTTGATGGCATGTAAAAGTACAGTAACAATAACAAGAAGGACAGACTTAAAGAAAAGCCAGTCAAGTGTATGAAATGTAACAAAGGCCTAAACCAAAATTGCAAACACACTCCTACACACTTGCACACACACACACACATTCACACTCACTCGAATGCCACTCACACGTACTGGCAAAAAATAATGAGAAAATATCAAAAGTGTGCCCCTCCACTTTAGATATTTTCTGCTTAGGCCCTCGGGCCGCGCAGCAGCTGAATGTCAACTTAAAGCTTTTGCGACTGCCGGTGGCCAACAAGCCGTGGCCAAGACGTCTTACTTGCTTGATGCTTGTTTTCCACTTCGTTGTATTTTTTTAAAGTCTACGAGCTGGGCGCAACCGACGCTAATGAGCTACTTAGGCGTTGACTTAGGTCATTATTGTGTGTGTGTATGTGTGTGTATATGTGGGTGTGCGTGCGGTTGCACATCATGACATTACACATACGCAGCGTTGCTTGGCCACACGTTGTGGTACAACTTAACCCGACGACAACAGCTGTCAGACAGGTTGCTGCTGTCAAACTCACCGAGACTCGAGCTGCTTGAATATGCCTCTGCCTCTGACTCTGCCAGCGTCCTGTCCCTGCGTCATTGTCCTTCAGCCCCATAATATTCGATTAATATTGCAATCATTTGTTTGTGCGCACGGATTATAACAATCTGGGTACCTTTGTGCTGATTGCCACAAAACACAAAAGATTGACCATTACGTGGAAAAGAAGCTGCCGAAGATCATTCAGTTTGCCTGCACATTGCACTAAATTATGTACTTAAGCACAAATTGTCGGGCTTTGAATTTGCGGAATTGTCCCGCGGCTAAATTGAAATCATTAGCCAGCCGGCGAACAATGGCTGCTGATTTACCGGCCCCCAAGCGACACGGGCTTCATTAGGCACCGACAACCCAAAAATAACACAGCGAATCACACACACACACACACACACACATACACACATACACGGTCACACGCACCGGCAGACAGACAGACACATGCGTAATTATCAACACCTCATTAGGCAAATGCCGCATAAAAGCAGAAACTTTCCTTCAATCAGCAAGCGTCGCCGTTGCCGGAATCGGGGAGCGAAGTCTTTCAACAGTTGCCCCATCGGCTGGCTGCCAATTAAACGCGTCCAACGCAATGTTTACCCAAAGCAAACACAACTAAAACAACAAAATTGGAGACCAGCTCCTGGGGCAGGGGCGTCTAAACTGTTACTTTGTTAGGCTTTTTGGCTGGAAGCGAGCTGACAGTGAAAATCATTGACATAATTCTCTAAAATGTGATTTTATTAATTAAACGCGACAGGCAAGTGTCAAATCAGCGACGGGGCGTGGCTTATTCTCCCCTCCCCCCGCCACCCGGACAGCTGTCCGCTGCGGCTTTCCACTGCGGTTCAATGTGCTGCGAATGTCACCGCCGCCGACTGCGCACAACAATTTTAAACATGTCAACATGGTGTCATAATTAAAATATTCACCCAGGCCATGCCTGTGTGTGTGTGTAAGTGGTTGTGTGTGTGTGTGTGTGTGTGTGTGTGTGTGCGCGTGTGTGTGTGTTTGTTGTCGCTTGTGCGCTGATCGATTCGCTTGCAAATTGGAGCCTTTAATTCGCAAGTCCCACAGAACACACACACACACACACCCCTCCACCGCCCTTGTAGTCGACGCCTTTGTCGTCGCTATTGTTTGGCTTTGCATTGGGAGGCATTTTTAATGATGGGACTACGTCGGGAGCATAGCTGGGAGACCAACCGTCCGCCTGGCACTGGGAATTGTATTCGGCTACGGGTCGCTGGTTGGATGATTGGTTTTGCGGTTCGTTTTAAGCGCATTTTAGAAGCCATTTATTAGGGACTATAACGATGATGCTACTAATTGCTCTTCTTTGTGAGTGGGCAGCTTCCATTTTCATGTCTAATAGGGTGTTCGATTTCCTGAACGATGAATTTTCAGTTACTCAACATAAAATTCGACAGAATATCTAAGAACTTGAGCTCTATATTTATCAGATAGATATGTCTGCTATCAAACGTTTTATATCTCCCACATTATTAGGGGTGAAGCCATAAACCGTGAAATCTTATACTAATAATAGAGCTCTTGTGATATTTTTCCAAATATCTTTGCTTAATATTATGTAAATAGTTTGAAAAATAAGTGTAGAGATTGCCTATAATATTATTGTATACATATATATTAAATTCAAGAGCATAAAGTATAACATTTTAAAATAAAGTCTAAAAGGCGGAAAGTAATTTGCATTCACCGTTATCTCTTTACTTAACATAAACTCAAAACACTTTTAGTATTAATTATTCCAGCTACTTGTTTGCTTAAGATATTTATTTATTTATTTTTGGTCTTTGAAGTAGGTCAGTTTTTTGTGGTTTATCCATTTATCTCAATTTATTCAACTTTTGTTATGAACACTCTTTTTTTTCTTTGCTGCGGGTCTTAAATTTAAATAATTTTTGGCAACACAAAAAAAAAAAAAAAATAATAAACAGAGAAAAAGTGAAAGCCGTAAACTGCTGGCCAAGTGATCTAAAGGCCAGCAGTTGGCTGCACGTTATCCTGGCCACTTAGTCTTGATTAATGTGTCGCATTTGCCTGTGGAGCCTGGCATCCGACACATGGAAAGCCAGTCTCCGAAAAACCGACACTCCAATGCGTTAGTTTTTACTGTCTCAAGGTTAATTGGAAATGGCAAACTTATGTAAGCTCTCGAATTTATTCCGCTTTTTTGTTTTATGTGTCTTATAAGAGTTATTAAAATTTCATAGTTCCGGCCACACGTGCAGTGTATTTATTATTGACATAATCAATATTTGTCCAGCTTATCTCTACAAGAGGTGGCATATGTGAAGTATGTGGAAAAAAAAAACAGTTACCTTAAAGCACCTGTCACCGTTTGCCATTTAAAAAGTTTCAACACCAACTGAAATTTGCTTTGGGGCTTAAGCTTCATTTTTTTTATGCACGGGCTGCATGTTGCTCACTTGTCGGGGCCGTCAGTCAATCATTCACTGACACATTGATTGAATGCTACGCCCTGCAGCTCAGCTGTCTGTGTGTGTGTGTGTGTGTGTGTGTGAGTGTGTGCTTGACCTGCCCCGCCGTGCTGGTGGCCCACATCTTGCTGGGGCACACACTCAATTTTGTGGCAAAATTTAAAGCAAATTTTCAAAACTGAACTGCGACAAAAAGGAGACGGAGAAAATTTGCCTTGTGGCTGGCCGCCCATGTTGCTCCTGTCAAGGAATCTCTCTTGTGAATTTTCCAGCTAGCTTGTTACGAAAAGGGCACAACGCATTCATAATGTGGCCAAGTATGGGAGCCGTAATGTGTGTGTGTATATGTGGGTGTGGCAACAAAAATGTAAATGTTTGCAAGCATTTACTTAGAGACAACGAATGTCAGAGACAGGAACCCGCATGATAGCACGCATATCTTGATGGGTTATTGCCTAGTTTTAGGAACTGGCAGGATTCAGTATTCAGTATTCAGTGGGCGGGCATCGAATTAGAAACAGACACACACTCCCACTCACACGCGCAGAGTACAGTGGGCCCCATATGCATAAATATTTGTGGGCTTAGTCCACCGACTTTTCAAGAAGCGCCGCGGCATTCGCCCAGAGAATCCAATAACAATGCCGACAATTGTTCCGGCCCCACAACCGGCTGCCCGAAGTCGAAGACCATAAATTTGCATAGGGGTTGCGGTGTATGTGTGTGTGTAAGTGTGTGTGGTTTGTATGTGTGTGTGTGTGTGTGCTGTATATTTATATTTATCGTGGAAGCGCTTTATTGTTTGCAAATACGCAAATTGGCGTCTAGCATGCCGTCAATTGCCGGCAATTGGCGTCAATTTGACATTTAACAAGTGCAACACTTACCTCGCACTTTGGCAGCGGACCCTCGGGCATCTTGACCTTCCAGCCCAGCAGCGGCGGAATGCATATGAGTGCGGACATTATCCACACCGCCGTAATCATGACAGCGGCGCGGGCGGGCGTGCGGGATTTCAGATAGTCAACGGCCTTTGTGATGCTCCAATAGCGATCCAGCGAGATGAGGCACAGATTCATAATCGAGGCTGTGCAGAGCAGCACGTCCATGGCCGAGTGTATGTCGCACCACCAGCTGCCGAATATCCAGTAGCCCATCAGCTCGTTAGCCAGCGAGAATGGCATTATAATTAGGCCCAGAAAGAAGTCGGCCACGGCCAGCGAGGCAATGAACCAGTTCTGTATGTTCTTCAGCGACTTCTCAGTGGCAATCGCAATGATCACCAGCATATTGCCCACCACAATGATGATCATCAGTATGGTCACAATGATCGAGGCGATCACAATGTGCGTCAGCGTATACCCACTCGGATACCTTCCATCCCAGTGCACCTCCGTCCCGTTACTCCCGTTGCCCAACATGCCGAGGCTCAGATTGGTCGTCGTCTGATTGTAGTAGCTGGCGGCCATCCCTAGAGAGCTGTTGTAGAAGCTCCCGTTCAGCAGAAAGATCGTCTCATTCACTGGCATGTCCAGCAGGTTCGGCAGCTCCACCTGCCCGTCGACTGTCACCAGTGGAGGATTGAGTGTCGCACCTGGATTGCCATTGGCCAGCGAAGATGTTGCTGTGGTTGTTGTTATTGTGGCGCCGCTTGTGAATACCGCCAGGAAGTCGTCGGTGCTGATGTTGCCCGTATTTATGTTTGCCTCCACTTTCGCGTAGTCCATGTTGCTGCTTTTGTTGTTCCTCTTGTCAAATGAATATGTATCTATCTCTGTCTCTGTCTCTGTCTCTGCCTCTGTCTAGCGTCTGATTGGTCCCATGCTGGCGCTGCCCGCTTCGCTTGGATATATTTATATATATATATGTATTTATATGTATGTTTGTGTGTCTATATATATTTATAATTAAATTTGAAAATGCGGCCGGCAATTTTGCATTCCTTAGCGCGCGTTTCAATTGCGTTTAGAATTTCGTTCTAACACCCAATTAAGTCTAATAATTTATCTAATGCCTAGCATAGTTTTGCGATTCGCAATAATTCGATTATGTTTTTACCCGTTTTGCACCGAAACTTGTGTTCGCTTAGCTTTTGTGTACTAATGCGTTTAAATGAATAAATTAATAAATGATTAATATTATTTAAGATAATACATTAATATCTTGTTATTGTTGCTGCTTAATAAAACACATTTAGTTCACAAACATACGAATACCAACACCGATACACCGATACACCGATATACACACACATATATATATATATATATATATATAGAAAGAGAGAAATACACACCGACGTATACTATATAAAAGACTGACTATATACAATAGGGACTCTTCGCCGGGGCGGCACGAGAACCCCACTCTCTATATCTCGATCTCGAACGCGATCTCGATGCCATCGATCTGCCGGATCTACATTCACATAGCGCGTTTTTCTTCCTTCAATCACAACATTGCACCCACTGTTTATTTTTAACTTTTCTAACAGTTGATCAACAGTTTGAATACCTTTGATATAAATGCTTTTGAAATGTATCTTTAGTTCATTCTACACTTTGTTTATTCACAAATACATCAAAACAGTTGCTATTTGGACACGCGGGCCTCGCAAACACACATTTAATTTGTTTTGTATTGTAGGCATTTCTTGAATCGTTTTGGCGCTGTTTTTGGCTAAATGGATGTGTCTTTTGGTATTTTGGTTATTTGGCTACAGGGCCAGCTGACGCGCCCGCAACACGTTCGCACCGCTGGAAATGCACATCTTAACTGAATGGCCCAACATTTGCTACCAAAAGTGTCTTCCACACACGCAGCCTCTGCGGCTGCCTTCGGCTTTTGCCTCGGCACTGATTCGGGTTGCACGTTCTTCGGCGCGTTCCACTTCAGTGGGAAATTTTCTCACTGGGGAAATTGTCTCTCAGCGTTATTTGTGTTTCATATTCCATGCGTTTCAACTCTGTTTGTTTTGCCGAATGTGCGTCTGTATGAGTGTGTGTATTTGTGTTTGTGTGTATATGTGTCTGTGTGTGTGTATGTGTGTCTGTGTATTTGTCCCATATTTCTAAGCCTAAACCTAAAACGAAAACCCAACCCGAACCCATTTGTTGCAGCACTTTTCACGTTTTTCATTTCGCTGTTGCACCCTTTTCCCCAAAGGGCATATGTGTGTATCCGTGTGTGCGTATGGGTCTGTGTGCTTGCTACAAATGTTGGCCAAGCGAACGAGGCCCATGTGTGCGATGCGGCCCTTTGTTTACATTTTTTATTTCAACCCACATAGCTGGCTTTGTTTTCACGCCAAATGCTGGCAGGCTCACCTTTTAAATACTTCTCACGATTTGCGGCCAGTTAAAGTTGCGCCTCAACTGTGCCAATAAAGGCACCAAAATGAAGCCATCAAAAGGCGTGCGGGCACACACACACAATACATGGACAGCCCTTCCCCATCCGTACGCGCATATATTTGGATGGACCCACATGCATATATACATATATACTTAGAGGTTTACATATGAATGCCAACACATTACGCACATTATGCGATATAGTCACGTAGATGGGGCACATAATTGAAAAGCCAACTTGTGCGTATCAATCGTGCAACCAAACAGGTTGTTGCGCTATCAGTTGTTGTTGTTGCTATTGCTTGTTGCTGTTGTTGTTATCGTTGTTGGCACTGATGTGGATGCTGCCGCTGCTGATGCTGCTGCTGCTCGCAATGAAATCAGCTAGAAATTATTATGATAATGAAGAGTTGAGCGCACATTCAACTCGCCTGGAAGTTTTTTATGAGCTGCTGCTCTGCCAAGTATGCAGCAAGTATACGCTGCGTATGAGTTATTCGAGTTAGTTGATTACGTTAAGCATACGCCGTGTTGCTGCCGCGCATAATTTCAAATTACACGCAGCAAAGCGACATCAACATAATAAATCTGAAAAGGGCCGACGCTTGACAAACAAGCAGCCAGCAGCCAGCAGACTCCAGCGAGCTGCTGGGACAGCAACTTATTTGCCGTGACGGCCACACACACACACACACGCACACACACATACACGCACACTCTTATGGGTAACTGTCACATGCCGGAAAGACTTAGTAGCTGAAAGAGCAACAACATGGCGGGTACTCAGCTCCAATGCCTGACAGAAGATTGCTTGTCAAGCGCTGATTATATTAACTGCCTATGGAAGTTAGACACACACACACACACACACACTCACACATGTTTATGAAAAGCCAATCAGTACACACACACAGAGCACAAGCAGCCAAAGTGTCGAGTAGAATCAAATTGCGCATACGCCACATAAACATACGAGTTTTAACCAGTCTGACGGCACAGCTAATGCGCAAATCTCTCAGATGCACATGCATCTAGCCATACACGTACGTACACACTATATATGCATATGTGCACGCATATGTTTCGACATGCAGTAGTGCGGCCGCAGCACGCACATTGCAGCCGCTAATGACACCTTTTCCGTCTTTCCGACTGCATTTATGCCGCTGCTGCGTAAAATCTAATTTTTATTCGCCGCACGTTTTGCATAATGAAATCGGATTTGTGGGTCCACGTAAACTGCAGCTTAAAATGGGGCGTGGCTTTCAATGGGGCCAGTGCCTTCCAGCTTCCCATAAATCGTGGACTCTATAAAAAGCATTTTTGTACCCTGAGACCTCTATAAATATGTAAATGGGTGTATTAGTTTCCGACAAGTATGTGGAAATGGCTTAAGACTATATTTCCCAGCCCGACCTTTAAGAATGTATATATATTTGAAAATTTTAATTCGTACATAAATCCAGCTTGCTTCCAATCAGAAACGTTTGATATGCATACTCGATATTATTAAAAAAATGGGTAGAATAACAAAATTTGTATACAGATGAAGTATATATGTATGTATAATCGTTAAATACGGCATGTAAAGGGTATCTCCTAATCGGATTTACCCGACTCAGGCAAGCATACTACGCTAGCAAAGAGAAACGAGTATATAAGTTTTGTCCAGTGGCCGTCCAGTTCTTTATCATAACACACGTTTATTTGACACTTTTTAAGCTTTACAATTGAAATTTAAAATATATACCACTGTTACACGTATCGAGAGAATTTATAGCTGTTACAAAAAAAAAAACAACTTTTGCAAGTATAACCTGTCTTAAATCAAAAGCAAAACATTTACCAAATTTGTGATACTTTAATCACAAAAATGTTATATATTATATATTATATATTGCAAAGAAATAAAAGACTTTTAACTGAATTAATCTGCTTTTGGATGGCGAACGAGTATTGTTCAGTCGGCTGCCTGCAAGTGCAATGCTCTTATTTTCTTTTTTACTGCTCCTGTTTTTAAAAACTTTTCAGACTTAAGCGTTTTGTCACCACGCGGCTGGGAGCTGCAAACTACCAACTCGCAACTCGCAACTCACAGCTAGCAACTCGCAGCTAGCAACTGGCATCTGGCAGCTGGCAAACTGGGTATAAAGAGCGGGAATAGAAAACAGCTGCCAATTTACCAGAGCCGAGCTTTGCGGGTCTTTGGAATGGGCGAAAACAAATTTTAGTGCGCGGGTTCAGTTGAAAAATGCGCAAATGCAGCTCGCTAATGGCTGCGAATATTTTATGTGCGCTTATCATTCGCATTAGCTTGAAAACTGTTGCTAAAAGCTTGCCGTGTCCTGGGGGAGCGCTGCTCTACTTTATCCCAGAACGTAGAGATGGCTCCGGAAATTGCGTTACTCATACGCACTGTGGCGCGGTTCGATGCATTATCTTAATTTAAAAGCGCGTTAGAAACAGAGGTACACAGCATTGGACAGAGTGACAGGCAGCTCATGTGCCGTGTTTTAGTTTCATTAACTTGGCTGAAAACTCATTTATCAACCTGTCAGCGGCAATTATTCTTGCCCGCCCCCCCCACACAAACAGCTCTCAGTGCGTTTTATGTGCACGCGCATCGCAGAAAATTATAGAAAATTACCAGCAACAACAACATCAACTCAATTTTCCTTGCGACTGAGTTAGCAACCTTTAACTGAAATAACAATCAATTGAAGTTAAATGCGCAGCAAAATAAAATTAATAGCAAGTCTCAAATCGCAAGTCGCGAACCTTTCCACTTTCTTGTATAGGCAAACCATTCAAAGTTTTAATCTGTAGATATGGCCTCTGATTGTGAGCTTTCAGATTTTCCGGCCTGCCATCGGGCCATTAGGCTGGCAATTAGCCTAAAGCAGCGCCGGCAACACGTGCCCCCAATTGACAATTGACGACCTCCTCTGAGCAGTAGAGGGCAGTGGGGCCGCATTGGTGATCAAGTGGGAACAACGGGTTGCTCCTTCCGGCTAACACGGGCTGCATGTGCATGTCACAAGCGCTTCGAAGCACAAAACATTTCAAATTTACTGCTTGGCCGGACACGGCAACTACCACTGCTGGAAGCAGTTGCTATTTGGACAAGGAAACTTGCTCAGCCATGAGGCTCCTTCCAAATTTACAGTTCTAATTAAGTTGTGCTTAGACTTATATCCATTTATAGTACGCACTTTAATGCTGAACAATAAAAGAGTTAAATTCCACAATTTGTCGATTGTGTGTAGTTCATTTTTCCATTTATCAACTAATAAATTATATTTTCCACTTTAATTGCCGCTCAAATTCTTCGTTCTTCAATAAACTCCCTCACACACTATCTCTCTCTCTCTCTCTCTCTCTCTCTCTCTCTCTCTCTCTCTCTCTCTCTATCATCCTCATTCTCTTCATTATGTTATGTTCATATAAAAAGTAAAAGATATTTTTTATTATTAAAGATGAATTAAGAATGAGTTAAAATATTAGGTTCAGTTACAAGATTCAGTGTTCAGCTTGTTAATAGAGTATTAATTCAAAATAATAAATAATACTTTTTGTTTTAGATAAACTTAATTTCGGTAGACACCATTACATAACAATTATTAATCTCGTTTTTCGTTAATTATTGATCCCGTTTTTTCTGACCTTGTACAGGTTCTCCCATTCAAGAGTGGGTACGAAGTGTGCCATTGTCAGTTGTCATAAAATTTATGCGCCTAATTACTTGCCGTTTTGTGTTCAAGTTTTGACGGGCCAACGACATCATTTATTATTTTTATGAACGCAACAAGAAGCGTTTTATTGACACCAACGACACGACGAGTAGCGCCGCAGTTGTGGGCCAATAGTCAATAAGGTAGGGACAACTTAAAGGACTCTGCCAAAAAGTGCCATTAATCTTGAGGCGAACTTGTGCAGCTAATTGCGTCTCACTCGGCTGTCTGGTGCGGCACAAGGTCATTTGCCTCCAGGCAGGACGGCAAAGCAAACACTTCAACATGTTAAAATTCGTATCTACGAGTCTGAACGGTTCCCCTGGCCGACTGCACAACCATAAAGGTCCTTTTCTGGTCATTAATGCGCTTAATGTGCAAAAGCCAGGACGAGAGAAGGAGCAACACGGCCAGGTAAAATGTTCCGACTTATTTATGAGTCCGGGCAATCTGAAAAACGCTGAAATTTGCCTACACATTATACTTAAAAAATTTTTAATTAGCTGCCCCGACAACACAACAAAGACAAAACAAAGCCAAAAGGGGCGAACAAAAGCAACGTAGCACAAAAAGCGTTATGTAAGCCTTGGCCTGTAGCTTCGCCAGTCATGGATGTGCAGGTGAAGGTGGAGGTGGAGGTGGAGGTGGAGGTGGAGGTGGAGGTGGAGGTGGAGGTGGACTTGGACGTGGACATGCGATGACACGGCACTGTGCGCGGTGTGTCCAGAGCAAAAGGATGCAAACATCAAAACTTGGAACTACAAATGGAGCTTGCCACATCGCTATCAAGTTATGAACGCCAGTTATGAACAGTTGCGTTTCGTTTCCTGTGACGCCGCCTTTTCGCCTCTGCGTCTCTTTCCCTGTTCGCCTTTGGCCTTTTCATAGTTGCCGTTATGGTTTATTTTCGCTGCGACTGCATAATGAAGAGTTTTCCAAAGCCTACACCAAAATTTTGCAACACAAAGAGCCCCAGGCTCTGGCAACAGAAGCCTCTATGACTTAATTAGAATTTTGTGTAGCTATGTAGCTGCAATTAAAGCTGCGTAAATACCCTGCAAAACAGGGAATTGAAGAGAATATAGCAGAGTACTAAAATGTGTTCCTTATAAATGAAGAACATTTAAGAGTTTCTTAATGATACTTGTTAAACACATCTCATAATTTATTTATTTATTATTCATAACTAAGCTTAAAACATTTAGTTTTATTTTATTTTTTGGTTTATATTATTTTAGCTAAAAAAAAAGTTACGAGTTTTTTTATTTAATAATTTAAAGTTTTCTTAACCTTTCTTCTGAAATATAAACTGGTTAATATTTATCGAAAATTAAAATATATATGACTATTAACTGACAAATATTTATTGAATAATATCTTCTCAAATACCTATATATAAAATATTAACTGGTAAATATTTATTGAATAATATCTTTTCGAAATAATAATGATTGTATTCTGAATACAGGGTATTCCCAGCTTCGTCAGTCGCGTGGCAACTCTAGGTTACATCACTTGATCACCTTAAGAGCAGAATTCTTCACAAGATTTCGAGTAAAATGACATGTAAATTGCATTTCGGGAAAGGAAGTAATTAAATTTCATTGTCAAAAGCATTTTCTGAAGCATTTTCAATTGGGAAAAGGGGTTTAGTTATATAACTAGTCGAATGCTTGTTCAATTTATTAAAACTATTGTTTGAATTGTGTTACAAAGAATGCCAATTAAAAATTCTTCATACGATTTATTATTTAACTTCCTATAAATTTCTATTTTACATTTTTGCTTCCAAGATATGTTTTGCATTTTTTGCATCCCAAATATAAGCTTTGACTTGCGTAAATTGTGGGTTAAAACAAATGAAATAACATACAAATATTCAAATAAAAACTAATTCTGAATATATTTGCATAAAGTGTCATCTGTGCCAGTTCTCCCCCCCTTCCATATTTAACCCTTTTTGGGGCATAACAAATTTCTAAACTAATGCTTACAACAAAATTGTGTGTTTCTGCATTGTAAAACATGGAATTACAAGCGGCAATATTAAATGCAACATGCTCAGCTGCTGTTGCAGCAACAACTGTTTGGCTTGGGTTCCAAATGTAAGGGAGAAACCGTTTCGACCGTTACCACACTCATGCAAGCCGAAAAGCGTTAACAGAAAACCGAGCTCCAGCTGCGCCAATGTACTCATACATTAGACACGGTCATAAAGCAGCCGTGCAGTGGCTGCATCATGATTGCGTCCAATGGATTTTCAATCAGCATTTGCTAGCCAGCTGCAGCCTTCAATATTGCCACCATGGCCAGTAGTAATGAAGTCCGGCAGACCAAAACGTGTCCAAAAATCGCCAGGCTACCTTGGCGGGTACTCAAGCCTCATTGGTCATGCGGCCAATAACAGGAGTTTGAAAAGCTTTTAGGCCGCCCTTAGCCTAACAGCCTAACAGCCCAACAGCCCAGCAAGTCAAAGCCTCTTAAAGCAACTTACTCCACCTGAGGCCAGGTTAACCCATGCGAGAATACACATGCAGCTCATGTTGCATCCGACACATTGCTACGGCTTTGAATTTGTTCTATGCGTGCCATTTATTGGATGTTGCACATAACTTTGTTGCAGCAATTGACTTGCAATATTCAGCATTTGCTGTGCGAACGTACTAAAAATAAAATATGAAAATATGAAACACTGCACGAAGCACGGAGTGTTGCCGAATCCTTAATACCCTTTTATATGTCAAGTGTACAATATATGTAAGCGGATCATTTTCTTTTTCATACTTTCTGTAGAATTTCTGATTTAACTCAATTAATATTATATATATATAACAATGTCAATACCACAACTGAAGTATGACTGTTGCATAATAATAATAATCCTATTATATACCATTGTTTGTCGATTTCATTGAAATGTTGATGCTTAACCTATTGTTAATTTTAAACTGTTGTTTTTGTTCACATGTAATAAATGTATGCAAACTGCGTTAAATGCATAAATTACTTGCAATCAAGTTTAAAGCTTACTTTTATAAGCAGAAAATACTAGAAAAAGACAGGGAATAGACTTTAAGATGCTTCAGTTGGGTTTGATGTGGGCTGCCGAGTGGCTAACAGCGGCTAACACATCGTTAACAAAGTGCAAAAGAAGAAAGTTATTTAATGAACTTCCTGATGTCGACCCAACCTTTCAACTTATGACCTGGCTGATGGCCAGAGGCGCCACAGCTTAGTTGGCCATGGCCGTGAACATCGCCGCTCGACTTGACCCTCGCTTCATTTGGTGCGAAAACTTTTCGCATACATGCAAGATACGTGCTGAAACTTAATTGGCGCCAACCAGGTGGACGTCCCTCTTAAAGAGCACCGAAAGCATCACCAATAAAGATACAGACTTGAATTTATTGGTGTCCATTATTAAGCTGCCTTGCACAAAGCCGCAGGAGCAGGTGGCTACAATTAATTAATAGAACATCGTTCGAATAACTACCTGATTACAACGAGCCTGCGGCTTCTTACTGCATTACTCGGCCTTGTTTTGCATAGTGGAAATCCTGGGCAGGACGAAACGCCACAAAAATGTTAACTGAGACAAAACCAAAAAGGCAGCATTACTTTAACAAGGCCAAAATTGCTAACAAATTCTATTTATGGCATTTTTAACCAATGTCTGTTTTGTTCAAAACAAATTACTGTAAATGCGGTAAAGTTCAAAAGCACAAACAAACTTGCAATGCTTAACCAAAAAAAAAAAAGTCAACATAGAATACTTGAATATCGAATGTACAAACTTCAACTTTGCGTTCGATTTTCGAAGTAGAAAGTACTTAAAAACAAATACTGATACCACAAATTCCATACTACACTCTGGCAAAATATTGAGCAATATCTACCATTTATTAGTTTACCTAAAGACTAACTTTAAATCTTTTAAGTAGCTTCCACTTGAGTTGCATAATATTTTAAATATAGCTATTGATTTTGTATTTTTCAAAGTTGTTAAAATGAACCAGGCTTAAACTAAATAAAATATAAAATAATTTCGAAGATTCTTGATTTAATTAGTATTATATTACATTTCGTAAAACTTAATCAAAGCTTGTCTAACGAGTTCTCATATAATTGAATTATAAAGTTAAATGTTTTCAAGTGCACAGACAGAGGGTTAAAGCATATAAATAATTGTAATTGAAATTTATTTGTTGGGCGGGATTTTAATTAAAATTAGGTAGACTGCATTTGGGGGATGCGATAGACAACATAATTACGGATCTGAACAAAAATTTGAATTTCAATTAAAGAGCACAGAAATGCGCACGATTGGATACGAAACTCACCTAAATCATGACCATCTGACGCAGCTCCTCCACGGCCCCAACTCCAGATGACACCTGTCCCGATTTCGGTGTCAGATTGGTTCACCCGAAAGGGTCCACTTTGGAGGCGTTTTAACTTTCACGCGCTGGCCGTAATTGCAGGCGGCGAGGGAGACAGAATCAGCTGCCGGATTCGAATTCAATTGTGTGCTTTAAGGCAAATGCTATTTGCGCACTTTTTCCCAAAACATTTGCCAGCCATTTGTCAATGTTTGAGCTGATACTGGGATGGGATCAGGGCGAGTAGTCTAATGCAAATAAAATTGAATCAAGTCATTTGGAAGTTCTTAACAAAACACTCGCAGTGCAGCGAAGACCTCAACGACGACAGCTGTCCATTAAATAATTGAAAAATGCACCGTCAGTGGGAGCAGCAAATAGATAAAAAGCTGAAAGTAGGAGACAAATGCCTGAAGGTGAAGCTGGCAACCCACATAGCGATATACACGGGCTGCTCCAAAGTATAGTGGAACTCAAAGCGATAATGTAATGTAAGGCAATTTGTGCCAATAAATCAAATTGGCTGTGCGATTCGGCAACTTGAACTGCGGGCAGGAGAATTGATACAAACTTGAATGAGGCAGCCGTGTGGGAATAAGCGACGCAGAGGCATTTGGCAGTCGTATTGTTGCTGTTGCTGTTGCTATTGCTCTTCCTGATGCTGATGATAAACTAAATCAACGAAAATTGGCTTACGAGGCTGGGATTTTGAATTATTGCTGCCCACGCTGCGTATGCGTAACATATTATTAGGGGCGCATTATTACCGCCCTCGACCGATGAGAATCTTCGTTGTCAGTCTCATCCGCAGAACGCAAACTGAGTCAAAAAAGTTGGCTGGGCGTTTAATTATTGGGCGTGACTTGTGACCTACCCATGGCGAAACTTTCTCTCAGATGCTGATTCATATTTTATGGCAAGGAAAAGTTTTATAAAAATCGCGATAGTTGTTTGTCGCACGCCCGAAATACTTTCGAGTCGCGTTTATGAATGACTTATGGGCATGTCACATCAGTGACCCACAATCCAGACTCAGTGAAACTTTGACAAGTCTGTCGCATACCGCATGCAAATCCCATTGACTATCTCCGCTCGGAAGCCAAGTGCAGTTCATGCAAAGTTTTGAGCCATCCGCAAGGACTTCTCCCAGCCCCACATGTGCGGCTTATCTTTTGAACAGCATGCGGTGGCAGCGGCTCTTGATAGTTGAAGTTACTCAGTCTGTTGGTTAAGAAATGAATGTCATTCGTGCAGCTGCCGCTTGAGACAAGTTGCAACTGTGGGCACAGCAACAAATTAAAAGGAGGATTAGGCAAACCGACTCAGATTTGGGGTTCATTTTCAATTGCGAATAGCTGCCCGCCTTTCTGATTACCCCAATGACAAGCAGTTGGCAGCAGGACGATAACGTTTTGGATTTCTTAAGCATGGTAGAAAATTAACAGAATTTGGGTTAATTACATATGAGAGTAAGGAATGTACGTTCATAAGTGCGAGCGACGGGGCGCATATCGAAGTCAAGCGTGTATTTTACTTAAAGGACTGCTTAAGTGCTGACGGTTGCATAAAAGGTGAATTAATGTGTTACTGCCCAGCGTTTGCTACTGTGATAATTGCCAAACGTCGTCACTCCCACACTTCCACAGACCCACACATTCACACACCCTTTACTCCACTTAGTGGAGCTGCACACATTTCCGCATCTAATGGATTTTTATGCGGCAACATGACGACGTGCCGCCATTTAATCTACACTCAATATGATTTCATTACACAGCAGGAGTTGTGCACACGCTCCCCAACACAACCATACACGCAGAATATCATATTTGGTGGGCGCTTGTTTGTATTTATGCGCCGTAAACAGCATTATGAGAGCCTCTCTATACCCTAGACCCATTAAATTAGATCGAATAAAGGTTTAATTCAGTTTCAGCAATGTTTCAGCATATTTTAGAGGCATCTTCTTCCATAGATGTGAATCACATTGATCAATTAAACTATATGTATATATGCTGTAATTTCATATATATAAATATTTGTGTATGTAATGTAATATTTTCAGCTCCCATTTCCCATCTCTCTACTTTACCCATTTTACAATTTTCTATTCAGTTTTTGTTAATATGTGCCTTAGTTTAAATTATTGCACAAGTTTTCTTAAATAGTGTAAGTGACAGACAGATATAATAAACTAAAACCTTCTTAGTTTATTCATAAGCCGACTAATGGAAATCGGACTTTATCACTTTGTTGTATGGGAAGAAGAGGCACAGAGCCGCTATGAGTAGATAGTTGCTCAGCTCTCACAGGTATGTATATTGGTAACATCTGATTATAGGGCATCTGCTATTCCAGCATTCATAATTACGCATTTTTACTTGTTAACATTATAGTACCACTTACTAATGATGATGAAGTTGTGCTTAAATGCCTGAGCTCAGCCGGATCCGGAACTTGACACTTGCGATGCTGGTCAGTCCCGGATTATTCAACACTTGTAATGAAAAGTAATTTGCGCCCTATTCGCCTGATTGTGCGCATTTTGTTTGGTAAACCGTTGGACACAAAGGATCAGGCAAAGGCCTCTCGAAGATGAAGCACCATAATAATTGCGTACAAAATTAATGAAATGAAATGCGGTGGGGAAAATTTGATTAAAAGGTTCATTTAGTCCAATTGTCAGACCATTTGCCTGGCCGCCATTTAGATGCGTCCTCTACACAGAGCTTTATAAATATATGTAAGCGAATTAAGTGGTACACACAGATAATCAAATTAATATTGTTTGAACTTTATTTGAGAGGCTCTCAACTCACTTTTTTCTGATTGCAAACTTTCCCGTTCTAATCTCGTCTTGATCTAGATTTTCTCTCTGTGTGAATTTATTAGTTCGTCGAAATATGAGATTTAATGGAGCATCGAATATGTGTTTGCCATTTAATCAAATAAGCTGACGCTCTATAACAGATTGGCCATCATTCATGGGTATGTCAAAGGTTGCTTTCAGGCCGTTGACTGACTAGAAATTAAATATGGATGTATGGAATTTGAGTATTTGCATTTTAATTGAAATTGAATGCAAAATGCGACAAAACGAATTTTTGCTAAAATTATTTTGAACATTCTTTCACAAAAAGCAAAAACAGAGCAGTTAAACTGCAGCTGGTCAAGAAATAATAATGCGATGCATTCAAAGCAAATATAAGATGGATAGAAAAATATTTTCACAAAATGCTAAGAAAACATTTCGAATAATTTGATAAAAGCGAGTCCAAACAGCTGCCTCTGGCTATATTTAAGTCTTGTCTATATGTTCAACCAGCAATGTCGTACAATAAATCCAAACTTAAATGGCTGAGGAATGCGAAGGAAAGGATTTGCTGCCTCCGGGCGACAGGACATTCGAGCTCATTATTATGCATGAAGTCATTGACAGTCTACCACCTGCAGGACAAAACACAGACCACACACATAGACACACACAGACACACACATATCCACAGACACATGCATATGTTTATGTATGGGTGCGTAGGCAACTCGTGGCACTGAAACGGAAATTTACGCTGACATGAAAACCTTGCCGCTGGCTTCTGTGAGACGCAACCTGCTTCGACGTCGACGTCGTCGCCGCAAAAGTTTAAGTGGGCTGCGTCCCGGCGGTGTTGTTGGGACTGTCCAGGTCCAAACTAGTTGTTATTCAATGCAGCATCCGGAACTTGATGGAATTGACTTTTGTGTCCCACCACGGTGTCGCTAACGCGTTGAATTTGTCCTGGCATCATTAAATCAAATTGAAACCCCTTTGCTTGCTTGCCACCAAAGGACTAGAGACTTTTGATTGCCAAAACACACAAACACTCACACGAAAGGGTGAAAATCTGTGTTCACACACGCGTGTGTGTATTTCTATGTATGTGCGTGTGTGTGTGTGTGTGTGTATGTGTGCGCGTGTCAGGTATCCATCTAACACTCCGCTCAGCATTAATCACACTTAAGCAAAGCCAAACTGTGCATTGAAGCGACTTCTTGACTAACGGCTTTGGTTAGTAGCAAAACGGATTTTAATTAAAATCCAACACATGTTAAATTATTTATTTAAATTCGCCCACGGCATGCTCAATCTTTAATCAATCTCTCTACATGACTGGTTTATATCCAATGGCCGCTGGCTTTGATTTATCTAAGTCAAAATTGAGTTTTTGCGGTGTCCCGCCCCCACACCATCCAATCTCCCAAAATGTTGCATAATCTCGAACTAAATGCAAACATATTATTTTTGAAAAGGCAATGCCATGCGCTGACAACCACACGACGGTTGCCCACAGCTCTTCAACGTAAATGTCGACTTGCAAAAAAAAAAAAAAGAAAAAAAATAAAATAAAGGACATGCAAAAAACTTTAAACTGTTGTTGTTGTTGTTTGCTTTCTGTCACTTCGCACTGTTGCAACAATTGTGGTCGTAAAACAAAAAAAAAACTGTTGTAACTACTCTTGGTTTTAGATGTTGCAACTTTTGCAGCCGCACAAAAATAAATTTAAATAAACATAAACCGGGATGGAACCTGCATGTAGAGCTCATAACCATAATGTTGTGAATCTCCTTAAAAGCTTTGCATTGTGGTTTAAAAGGTTTAGTCAGATCTGCTAATTTCTCTCTAAATTAAACTTATCTATGTAATTGTTGTTACTACTTTGTTGAATTATAAACGAAGCAGCATTCGGACCTAATAATTAGGTGAATAAATATTAAGATAATATGATCTTAAGTTACTTTAAATAACTGGCTTACATTCAATTTAGATTTATCTAAGCATCTTATCATTCCATTGTCATCCAACCTTTTTTTCAGATAAACCAGTGAAAGTCGCCTTCACTTTGTTGTTTCTTACAGTTGAGCACTTAAAGGGCATGCAAATGTCGCTAAGGTTTTCATATTGTTACCCAGTTTTCTTTTTTTTTTTTGTATATATTTTTTGCTTTTGCTTTTTGCGTTTAACTGTTTATTTGCAACGCGTTGGGCCGTGCAAATGGATCTCCATAAAGTTTTGCAACGGTTTTGCAAAATGTTTCATTGTCGCGCATAGTTTGCATATTTGCGCAATGATTTTGTGGCCCAGCAAATATTTGCTCACACATTCACAGTAATCTAGTACTTGTGTGTGTGTGTGTCTGTGTGCTGTTCATATGTTTATTAAACTGCTCGACTAGGCTTATTAACATATTAGCATATTGTGGCTTTTCACGCACACATTTCCATAATCGCTAATGCAAACGGCGAACCTCATAATCGAGTTGATTAGCGGTAATGTTTTTGCCAGTGGCTTTACTTGAATTGGTAATATAACTTATTTGAAACGTTTATAATATTGTTATGGCTGATGTTGCGGCTCACTCACAAGATGTATTTAACTTGTTGTAAGCAATCAAAACTGAATAGTTAACTTCAAAGAGCATTTCTAGCTATACGAAAAGTGAACTATTAATATAAAGAAATTATAAGGGGGGGCCGCAGGCAACGCAATAAAACGACTTTTAAAGAAACAATCTGTACTTTTTGGAGCAAACAATAGAAAATGAAAGCAACCCAAAGATGGGCATGAATCGCATTCAACTTGGCCAAAACAGCTGGCCAAAACAGCCCTAGAGCCAACAAAGTTTACATTACAAACTGTCGAAAAGTTTACACAAAAATGTTTCAGGTGAGCATCGGGCAGCAAAAGCAAAGGCAAGAACAGCAAAAGCAAAAGCAAAAGTGCCAGCAAAAGACCAACATCAGAAGTTGGCTAAAAAGGCCAGCAAAATTTGGTAAGCAAAGCATATTCGCATATTCGCATATTCGCATATTCGCATATTCGCATATTCGCATATTTTATTTTCATTTTGTTGTTTTACTTTGGGATTTAAAACTTGAAATTGGAAATATAGAGCAAAGCGAAACAATAAATAACTAAATTGGCATTGAGGCCAGCATTTCCATTGCCTTTTGATTGAGTTTCTCAAACTGATGGCTGATGTCTGATGTCTAATGGGTGGGCGATGGGCGAGTGGCAACAAGTAGACAATTGAATTGAATTAAAGTACGCGGCTCAATGTTGAAACAGATGCAAAGACCCTCACAGAGATACGACAAATTATAGAGGCCACGCGCCATAATATGGCCAAATAATCTGCCAGCCGGGCCAAGACTGCGACCATGACAACAGCTTCCCATCTCGGGCAGACTACAACTCGTGCGCCAGAGCTTTATAAACTTCCAGTGCTCGAAAGAAAACGGAAAATAAAAAGAACTTCTATATATAGTGGCTAATGTTATCCATTTGCTGGCCGTGGACTTTCTTATCCCCACTGTGCTGGCCATAAAAAGTAAAATTTAAGCTGAAAACTAAACGGAAAGCATAGCTGGCCACCTATAACAGGGCAGCCCCAGCTTGCACAGAGCTGGCTTAGCTTTGGCCAACGCCAAAATAATATTCGACTTGGTCAACACAAAAACAAGAACGGAAATTAAATTCCCACTAGATTGCCATTTGGTCCACACTGCAACCACTGTTGACTTGAGCTGATTGGAATGGAGCAGCAGCCAGCAGCCAGCATTGAGATTCGCCTTATTCCTATTTATGAGATTGAGAAATGCAAACGAACGTTGCGATTAGAGGGCGACAGATGAGCTGGCTAGCAGTTAACTGGCTTAGAGAGTCCAGATCAGCATAGTTGGGTAACCAAGTTGGACGAACTAAGCCAGTCAACAACTGCAGGATGTGCTTCAGTCATTAGCCGCTATTTTTTCTTGCGAACCCTTCATTAAAGTTAAGCCCCAAAACAAAACAATTTAGCCCAGTTGCCAGCCACAAAGGCAAACGACGGATTGGGCCAAGTTGAAGTTGAAGTTGAAGCAAATGCTGGTCCGCAACTGACGAGCAACCCTTTTAGCAAAGGGCCATTCGAGCGCAATTATCGAAAAGTTTCGGCAGTCGGCAAAAGCAAAAAGTTTGTTGCCCTCGGCAAGTAACTGGTCATCCCTTAGGGGGTGGGGGATGACTTAATTCAGCCGATTTACATGAAACTTTGCAAGCCGATTAGACGATTAATAAGCTTGTCAATTCGCAATTGTAGCCAAAAGTTGGCGCCTGAATTATGAACTGCCCGCTGGGAGGGCTTAAGAGCACACGCCACGCACTTTATTGAATGCCACTCAAATACGTTTGCAATTAGGCCAAGAGTTGCCTTCAAGTTGGGGGATTCTGAATAGACGTATTTCGTACAGCACAGCTGCCTGGAAATATGTAGGAGGCTGAATAAGCGTTTGAGTGTAACTGGACTGGCCACCAGTTAACACCTGCAGCATTGAGCACAGCTGCTGTCGCGGAGATTACTGTTAGCTCCGGATTAGCAGCAACACCGGTGGCAGGTGACTGCGCAACTAGCTATCAAGGGGCTCTTCAACAAACAAACAAAAAAAAAAAAACAAAAAAAAAAACAAAACAAAATAAACAAAAAATGGATACGGCCGTCTGTATGTGTATGAGGGCGCATTAGACAAGCTTGTAATAGTTTGCGTGCCGAGCCATGTAGCCAGGCAGCCAGGTAGATAGGTAGCCATGGAGCTTCTGCTTCTTCTGCTTACTTGGCTACACATCTTTTTATGCGCGCCCTGAGAGCAATTACCAAGGATTCCGCTTTTCTTGCAATAAAAATTTAAGACGCCCGCCGCCAGAACAAGTCAAAGGAACTAGGAGCACAGTTCGTGAACAAATTGAGGACTAAATGCAAAAATTACACCTGAGCGTAACATTCTGTTTAGCATCATGTCTGCAGCTTTAACTTGGCTTTAATCAGCGGGCGCCTTCAAAGTCCCTTGCAATTTGTATACAATATCCATTGTTTGAAATCTAAATGCAATGCATATAGTACATCTTCCTTCGTATGACTGCCAATAAATGATGGGCCACAACTTCATTGCTATGCAGGCGTTACATTTGCATTGCACAAGAGTGTGAGAGCCTTTTACGAGCTGACTGCCGACTGCCGACTGCTGACTGCTGACTGCTGCCAATGTCAGAATAACATGCAAGACCCAAACGCAAATATCAAGCATCCAACCATCCAGCAACAGTCAGCAGCAGCAGCAGCAGCAGCCAACAACCAGTCAGCAAGCAGCAGTCAGCAGCCAGGTGAAAGGTTTAGGTAAATCTACATTTTAGCAACCGCAACAAGGCGCACTTAGCGCACACACACACAGACACACAGACAGAGAGCGAGGCGCAGGGAGAAGGAGACAGAGATAAGCACACGTAGACGCCGCATAAAGTAACTTTTTTATTGCGTTTTCATAATGGAAACGCCACCAACTTTTCACGGCATTGGTATTCAAAGTAGCAGACAAGACATCATATGAATAGACGAAGATTTAATACCCTCTCAAATAGAAAAAGCAGCAAGTTATATAATATTTATTTCACAATTGTAAGGGACGGAAAAAAAGAAAGGTAATCAATGTTTTTAAAAAACAATGGAATAAATATTATTAAACTCATAGAATAAAGCAAATCTTAATTATATGTATATAATCCCAGAGCCTAATATCTGACTGACATCGAAATGTATTTTTTGCATATGTAAATAATGAGCTTGTTTTGTCTGTTTAAATTTAAAAGTATGCTTATGTTTATTTTCGTTACACATTTCATGAAAACAATTGTAGGACTCTGCTGGCTTATCAAAATAGAAAATCCACAAAGTAAAAGGAATTTTAGGTGGGGCCGTGTCTGGGATTCAAATAGGCGAAAAAGAAGGTAACCCACGAAATTGAAAGACGAATAATGAGCTGGCAAAACAAAAATCATGCCAAGTTTATTAAATCAATGGGAAATGTTAGCAGCCAGTTTATAAAATATGAAATATATCTCTTGGACGAAACCTTTTCAGACTTGCTAGCGGTATCGAACGTAGTAGGTTTTCGGCCGTTGATGATCCATCAAAATTAAATGTACTCACCTGCTTTTCATTCAATATGCTCAATATCTGGCTGCCAAGTTTTTGCCTTTGATGCGTTCGTTGTTGGTTGTTGGTTGTTGTAATATATTTTTCTTGAATTTCAATGGGTCTTCTATCGAATACCAGATGCCGTCATGAGTTGGCTGGAAGGGATGGTGAAGTGTTGAATGGAATAGGAGCCAAATGCTGAAGCGCATTTCAATTTAAAATGCCGAACATGAAACTTGCACCATAAAAATTGCACATAAAAGAGTGCTCAAGTGAGTTTTAGTTGCCAAAAATCTTCTCTAATTAAATTGAATCGCTTTTTGCTTTTGCTCGAAACTTTTTAATGCCACATTTTAGTTTTACGTGCGCTGCACTGAAGCTGAAAAATTTAGCACACATTTAGTTTTTACGGCTAACTCAAACTTAACTCTAGGATTAGGGTTGACGGGCTAACTGGCTGCCGTAACATACGGCTGACCGAGCTCGGACCGGAGAGTCAAAGAGGCAATAGCAACAAGCCATGCAGCTGGTATTTGTATGCATTTAAGGCTCAATGCCTGTTCCACTTAAGTGCAATTTTGCTGCTTACAAGGACTTCTCGGCCAGACCGTAAACAAATAGCCACAAGCCCGGCGCTTCAACATCCACTCAAATTGTCTTTTGCACTGTTCTGCCCTGGCCCGATTGTGGCAGTCAATCAAGGCGGCCAGCAAAACGCAAAGCAAATAGACCCACAGCTTCAGACAAAGGCCCAATTAAAGTTAAATTAATTTCGATTTTGGCAACGGCAATAATGGAATCCCGTCCAGTTTCATCCTATTTGCTCAGATTGATTGAATTAACACTTCTTGGCGAAGCTTAAAACATGGTCAGCTTGCTAAAAGCTGGCAAATTGGACGCATGTTACCCAAAAACTTTCATATTAGTAATTAATATAAATATAACTAACTAGAAGAAAGCTGGCCGAGAGTCCTGTCGAATGTCACTGGGAAAACTTTTAGCGCCGGATAACAGGGCGACTGTAGCAACTGGTCGGAGATGAACCAGCTCATGTAAATTAAATTACTCGCACGCTCAAGCAGAAAGCAGGACGAAGGACATGAGATGCTTTTAATGAACGCAGGGAACAAAATGAAAAGCAAATGAAATTCGGATGAAGAAAATTATAATGAGTTCTTCGTTTCAGTTGCGCAACTTTTTGGCTGAGTTCCATTGGCATCGTTGTTGGCGCCTTCATTGGTTTTCCCCAATTGTCGGATTGTCGAATTGCTCAACACAGCGTAAAACTGTCGACAGCAACGTCGTGGCAGCCATGTTAATTGCATGTACAACATTAATCCCGCTTCCATTGCTCCTGCTGCTGCATATGCGGATTGCAAATGGTGAATCTGATGTGCATTTCTTTAGATGGCAACGTTGAGGAACGAGAAACGAATGGTGCGATGCATGGCCTATCGGTTTGCATAATATGATAGCTCACACAATAGCACACAGCACACAACAAAGAATCACACTCACACAGATACACGCACACACAGTGGAACACTATATGGATACAGAACTGCCACACGCGAGCAAGCAATGTGAATTGCTTTCGACATACACACAATTTACATAATTGAAGTGAGGAAGAAAATTGCAGCGCATATGAAATGAGAATTTTCCCCTTTTAAGCGAAAAACATCATGCAGATACACACACACAAACAAACTGACAGACAGTGCCACACATTCATATGTGTAACATGATGCACATGCAAATAAAGACATTCCCATTCTTAAGTTATGAAAAGCGCAACCGGCAGCGAGCCAACGAAAGTCTGTCATTGATTGCAGTGGAAATTGATTTTCGTGTTAACTGAATTGAATAGCTGTCGCTTTAATAACCAAAATATGTGTAAACAATAGTAATATGGGAAACATTAAAGACGACTGCAGCGTCTGCCAGTCAAGTGGCGCTCAAAAGTAGGCAATGGTTTTCGATTAAATTGTTGGCCACGCAATTGAAGCGTATAAGCCACACGCACAGCCACACACACACACCCACATTCGCACAGAAACTATGCAGGAAACAATTGAATATTAATGACATTCAATATGCAATTTGTGCAACCACTTAGCTTGGCCACAAGACAGTTGCAAGCAATATTAATTATGCAAATCAAAGTCAAACATATATCTAACCTCAAAGGAATAGCAATAAATGCACTTAAAGTCATATACAGTAGAATTATTCCAAATTTATATATATGTATGTGTCTTATTAAATACTCGTAGACTGCTCTTTAAGCTGTGAATCAATGCATAGGAATAGCTCACTGTGACTGTAGAATTTGTGTTATATTTGAAAACTATTCTAAAAATCATTTCCCATGGAAACACGCAATTGTTAACAATATACACTTTTCTATTCTTGCGGCTAACTTTACTTATATCTTATCAAATATTTACAAGTACTGAAGATTTTCATTGTTGCTGTTACCAATTCAAACAGTCACTGGAATTAAAGTACACTGAGAAAACGAGTTAGCCTTACCTTTCCATTCAACTGAATACAAATCTTAATATTTCACTAGGTTTGTATTATGTAAACACCCTAATAAAGCGAGAAATTTAGTATTTTACGCTAATTATGAGTCCATTATAAATGTGTAAAAAGGGTTAATGAAATTAATTACAATTTAAGCTTATTATAATTTATTTTAATTTAAAGTCTCTTTTTCATAAAAAAAAATGTAGCTAAAAGTATTCTGTTTTTTTTTTTTTTTTTCAGTGTATTGCGAAAAGCACGTTCACCCAACTTTAACAGTTTTTGGCCTTTTGTAAAACGCTTTCACGGCGCTTTTGTGCCAAATTCGATAAAAGCCAACATTTTTCAGCAGCTGGTCGAAACAGTGAAAGACATCAGGTTGGGAGCCAGCCTGCGGCTTTATGCCAAATACAAACGTTTTTTTAATATCGGTATTAAAAAAGTCGCGTTCCAATAAGCGTATGCGGAACTTAAAGTCCGAACATAATTTGCATTATTTTTCAAATTGTTATTTTCGTTATGTTCATCGCTTAAGCATCACATTATTTATACCTAGCAGAGGGGCGAATGTAAAATGAATGTTGCCGGGCTCGCGGTCTCGGCCATATAAATCACTTGCAGGCAAGCAAGCTCCCAACTTTGTTGCATATACATTTGCATAACTTTCTCAACTTTCATTTTGCGCCTTTCTTTCCGAATTTAAGACTTAAACAACTTTTTAAAGCTTTTGCCACAAAGTTGGGCCAATTTGACGCAACGCTAAAGGCCAACAATTGTGTGAGAATTCAGTGTTCGATAGTTTAATTTAAGCTCCATCCGCCATCTTATCAATTGGCAAATATCAATACATTTCGGGAACATTAATCTCTGCGAGCAAACACACTTTCGCTGCACTATCCTATCCGGGACTGGGAAACGACCAATATCTTTCGCAAGAGACTTCAATTTCCATGTGTTTGTTTGCACATTCTATTTGGTTTCGAGCATGTTGATTGGAGCCGCACAGTGGTTGTCACTTTCAAGAATCGAAAACACATTAAAAACACTTTACTATACTAATCCAACTACATATACAGATTTAAAAATGAACTTAGCATTACAGGTTTTTGTATTTGTTCATAATAAAAAATTTTACTTATTCCATTTATTTGCATCATAACTTAATTTGTGTTCGATTTTCTTTTGTATTTTTGAAGTTATACGAATCTGATTCAATGGTAAACAAGCTGATTGACTTTTTTTTTTATTTTATAATATTCCATTCATTTTCAGTGAACAATGTAAATGATTAAATGATGGTCATCTACGGCTGTCTAAGAATAACCCTGAATGCCTTTTAGAATAATCCATAATTCTAGGATTTTCGTCTTAAATAGTATTAAATACTTTGCTTTATAACCATTGCTCGAATAAAAATGCAAAGCATACTTTTAGGATGATCTGAATATAAAACTTTCTATGTACTGACACAAATATATATTTCTTAACATCTGTTATAGGTGCGATGTTGACCCACTGCAGTGTAATACTCCTCACTCCTAATTCGCTTGCAATTCGTACACCCTATTTTCTACACCAATCACAACCTGGAAATTGATAGTACTCGCAATCTGCATATGGCACGAACTAAGAGGAGCCCCACCACAAATTATTCTAATGCCAGGTTGGGTGGCAACTAAATTTGTGTCCGCTGCGTGGATTGTGAAACCGCAATTAACTCAAGCGCGAAAATTGAAAACAGAATCATTAAATTTGCGGTTGCTTTTCTAATCAAGGAAAAGGGGTAATGCGAATGACAATCCCCAAACTATTTCTGTATCTGATTTCGCTGCAAATGAGATACGCATATAATGCATTTTTAATCACATAAGCGGACTAGCAAATGGCTACAAATAAGAATAAATGATTTTTCCATGATAGCTGGCAGCTGCATTAAAAAATTGTATAAAATATAAATATGTTTTTTGCTTCAAAGAAAAGAACAAAGAAATGAATGGCATTATTTTTGTGTGGTTTTTTTTCACAAATTCGGGCTTATTTTATTATCTCTGTTGTGACAGCCACAAAATGAAATTCATAAATTCGAAGCGCACAGCGGAAAAAAAAAAAATGAAAAAATAAAATAGATGTGTATTGTGTATGTTTCTGTGCTATTTGTACATAAATGAAAGTATATATGCGTGTTATACATAAATAAATTCAAATTTGGTAAAGCATGGAAAATAAATTATGCATAAATTCAATTAGAAAGCATTCATGCTAATGAATTTACACGAATGCGAATATAAAGAGCAATTAATATGGGAACGTGTCTTGGAACAGGGCCGATTACCACAAAAGGCGCTGTTCGCACGACTTGGCATTATCAAGATATATAAGCGGAAATAACTACTCATTAAGCGCGATGGCCACGTAAGATGCCAACTACTGCCAACAACTGCCAACTGCCAACTGCAAGTTGCAGCAAATACAGAAGCGAAAACAACAATAACAACAACAACAACAACAACAGCATTAGCAGTGTGGCAATAGAAATCATTACAATAAAACCTAATGGCCACCAAAGCAACAGCGGACAGCGAACAGCCAACAGCCAACAGCAAAGAGCCAACTGGCAAGGGCCAAGAAAAAGAAAGTCATTTGGTAGCGGCTGCCAAACGAGTGCGCAGACAAATGGCCAACACGTTTCAGCCATCACGGGCCTGAACGGAGCCAGACTAGAGGCCCGGGCAGACAATCAAAATCCATTTGAGTCGGAAATGAGCGAAATCAACATCACGCTGACTGTCGGCTGTCCTTAGCTGCAGCACATACATAACTCCAAATGGGACAGCCAAATGTCAAAGCGTTTCGATGGCTTTAAATTAATGTGTGTAGTCCAGTGTATCAGTCGTCCAGTGTGTTGCTGGATCTGCGCCACACTGCTACATGAATAGCAAAGTTAAACACATTCGATTTTGTACACAACGCATTCCAGTTCAGCGTCTTTGGCATGCAAGTGAAATATGTTTTGTTATTAAATTGTTGCTCGGCTCGCGTCGATGCCACTCCGTAACAGAACCGCAACCCGCGGTCTCAACGACGCATAATAATTTTCCGGCTGATAGCACGGATAGCGATAGCCGGCGGCGCTTTCAGTGCAATACAAGGACACCAGTGCAGAGCGGGAGGCGACCATAAACTGAATTCCGAAAAGCAAAACTGGAATTTTTATTGCAAATTGTAAAATTTTTACTTAAACAGAACGAAGACACAGCCGCAAAAACCTGCTGATCCCCTTCCATTGCCTTCCGCATCCAGCTAAATTGTTGTTCGGCAATGTCGACAGATTTCATTTTCACTATGCCAATGTGCTGTAAGAAACTGCCTGCCATTTCCCATTTGCCATTTAGCTATTCCAAGCCATTGAAATCAATATAAAGCACTTGCAGCATCCATAGGTTCACATGTACATAAGTAGTCAAGCACTGCGAACAGCTTATGAGCTCCAAATGAAGCACTTAATACCGACTTATTTCGTTGTGAAAAACACAGTCAAGCCCCAGCAACAGACCTAATCCTTGCAATTTAAATATTTTACTTTTCGAAGCGACTTAAATTTGGGAGGAGTCTAAACTCTTTTGGTTTCTATAGAAAAGTCGATCTGCTGAACAAAGGCCGGAAGTGAATCATTCAAATGTTTCATTTCCTCAATTTGCGGCCGAGTAGAGGGCAGAACTAAAAGTGACTTTAAGTTCGGAAGAGTCGGCAAGTAGAAAGGAATCAAACAAGCAAACAAAAAAATAAAATACAAATTAAGAATGAGGGAAATGCGAAAGAATTCTAAGTTAAATTTACTACAAAGGAGCCGGCAAAGCAAAGCAAAGCAAAGCAGAAGTTGAAAGAATTTCAGCATTCGGTTAATAACTGGCGTCCGAATCTTTCCCTGTTTTAAGCCCATTCCTTAACGGCTCAATATTGTGAATATTGTCGAGCATTTGAACGTTTCAAGGCTTTGAGCTGGCATCGGCTTTCGGCACGTTCAAGTGCAGCCATTAAATAACTTTTGGTCCACTGCGTTCAGAAGTCCGTCAAAATTAAATACGAAAAATCATAAAATCACCAAATTGTCAAAACAAGTGGAAAATCACAAATTACGGCATTACATTACGTGGTTGGCTATATTAAGCGCTGAAATCAACGGACGCTTTTTGTTGCGTTGTTTTTCACTTCATATACCCTGTTGCGTTACTAATGAAGGGGAATGTTGCCTAGCGGAAGCCTCTCTGTCAATTATTTAATTTGCAGATAATCGTTTTATCCAGTTCAAATATAAACTTTTAATGTTATTTACTGTCATAATTTCATTCAATTCAATTCGATATAGTTTTAAGGTCTGTTTAAAAGTGAAATTCGAGTTTTTACAAAATGATGTTTTGTGCTTTATAAATGAATATTAAAACTGCAAAATTGTTTATCTTATACTTAGCTATTTAAGTAATTTTTAGTTGCTTAATTATCCATAGCTTAAAAGGAATGTCTAATTATTTATAACAGGAAATTATCTTCAAAAAATGTGTATACTTATATTTGTATTTATAGCTTATACATTTTTCACTTAACTTTTTTTATTGAAACGCTGTTTCTATAGAAATAACTTTATTACAGAGTATCATAGATTCACAAGTTTTATACTTAAGCACGCTGGAGCTTGTTTTTTTCTTATATTTTATATGTGTCGTTTTTTAGCCAAATTATATCATTTAAGTACGAGCCGTATTTAAGGACGTATTGATTTACTGTCGCTGATACATCACGTATACGCCATCGTCTCTGCCTTTGACTAACTAATCAGGGCCAATGCGATGAAAACTCTTGCGCAGTGGGTCGCTGCGGACAGCTTTGACTGTGTGGGAAGCTCTTCCAGTCGACTTGTTTTGTATACCTGGGACGTTAAGACTTCCGTTTTGGAGGTCGTTGTTTCCTCTTACTTCCGCTTGCTGTAATTTTGATGATTTCCCAACTACAGATGAGCTCTCCATGCGAGATCCGTTGAAAGCGGAGCGTCCAATTAAAAAGTCAGTTGCCATTTGGTCCAATGGCTGCAGGCGTGTAGGAATGGCGCTCAGTCATGGGCCAGGGGAGGTGGGGATGACTGTCACAGCATCGGGTGACATCATCATTACTGTTGTCCTTGTTCACGGCGCATTTATTCATTAGCACTTTTCCCCCTTTGCACTACAAGCCGATTAATCATACGACGTGTTGTAGCAATTTCTCCAACTCAACTTTTCGCAGCGATGCATCGTCAACTGTCAAAATATGTATATTTATACAAATATATACATACACATATACGTTTCTTGATCCCCTTCGAACGCATCGAATTCAAATAAGAAAATTGAATTTTAAATGAAGATTGATTTTCGAGCTTGCCTCTTGACTTTGTTTAAAAGGCGAGCCACTTGTCAAATGGGAACTTCACGAAGGGTGTGACATTGAAAAATCTAAAACAAATGCTGCCCAATTGTAATTAGAGACAATGGAAGCGAACCCTTGACTGGGTTCGCAGTCAAGGGTCGACCCTTTTGCCTTTTCTTTATATACCAAAATTAATTCAAATGCTTGAGAAAAAGAAAGAGAACACAAATAATTAAAATTAATTATGTGGAATATATTCAATAAGTTGGAAATTATGCAAACGAGCGCAAAGTAAACGCCTCGCGATAACGCTAAGTGCAATTGTTGGGCCCCGCAAAATATATTTCTCGACCGAAAATAGCCCCTACTTAGCTTTGATGGACATAAACCGTTGTACGATTGTACGAGTGGACCGATGGATGGATGGATGGATGGATGGCGATATGGATGAATTGCTGGTCGGTTGGACAATTGTTCAAATTATTTTCGAATATTCGAAATTTCGAAGCGGCAACAAACAAAAAAAAAAAAAAACACATTTTGAAAGAAAAGAAAAAAAAAGCAACAAAACGTATCTCGAGAATGGGAACAGCCGCATGCTCGTGTTCGGGCTCGGGAAAAATCTTTCCGCAATTTCCGGCATTTCGTATATAAACTAAAAGTGTGCCCCGACCAGCGTTCAGTTCGCTCGGTTCGTTGGACCACGTCGCGTTTTGTCAAAGTAGCGCAAATTACTTAAAATAAACAACGCAACTATTGGAGCAGCCACCGAATCCACAGCCCCAAAAAATTTCCACCGCCGATCTTTATTCTATTGCATTGCGCTCTGTTCTTTGTGTGAGAAACTGAGAGACACTAAAAGTGAAAACATGAATTTGAAAATCAATTTTACTTACCTATCTATGGCACTTGTCTGCCTCGTGTCTATCATACTGCTGACTCAGACAATCGGAATTGGCGCATCGGAATCTGGAGACGGCGTGTGCAAGGAGTTAAGTAAGTGAACCATGACAATTCGTTTATTACAAAATGTCTCATTAATGTCGAGAATAAAAAGAAATAAATCATCCGAGCCAAATGTGTATGCGAGATACATTCAAAAATCATTTTAATGGTTTGATCTAAATTGCAATTTGCTTTGACTACCAAATGTCGTAATTATTTTGATTGCATTTGTAAGGCTAAGTAAATTATAGACTTTTACAAAAATCGAAAGATTATTAGAAAATATCCTAAATTAAAATTATTTTACTATTTATTGTCTTCAATTGTTTTGAGTTATTAATGTTTCTTCTTTAACTATATCTTTTAATTTATTTTTATATTTACATTAATCCATTTGTCTGCCTTGCTTCAATTTTGGCCGGACGAATGTATGTTGAAGAAATAGTTTTGGCCAATTTCAGCTGTTCACTTGAATATTCAGTCGCAACTTGACAGACCACTGCCAAATCTGTTGTCAGTCATTTTTGCCATTTTCTATAGAAACATTTTCACATTCTTTTCTCTGCATATGTAAAATAATTCTTAAAAATTGTATGCGTAATGCACTTATGCCTAGTGTAAATACAATTGCATAAGCTGGAGGAGTTGCAAATAGCTGTAGCATGCATTTATTATCCAATGAATTGTCTTTTAAACAACATATCTCTGATCACCATTTACAGACAATGTTAACTGCTATGTGGGCCGCAATGAGGGCAACTACTGCAATAGTAAGGACCAGACGAAGACTCTGACCCGTTGGTATTTCGACAAGGGAGCCTGCCGATCCTTCACCTACAAGGGCTGCAACGGCAATCGGAATCGATTCTGCACGAAGGAGAGCTGCGAAACGCGCTGCGGTGATCTATGATTATCCACAAAATACACACACACACACACACACACACACACACACACACAGAGAGTTAATCTGTTAGGCATTCACTTAGTTGATAAGTTCGTATGTATGTATATATAAGTGATGAACGCAAATAGAAGCAAAAGCAAGCAAACCAAAAGTATTTCTCACCTTTGATCGAGTCCCAAAAGCATTAAATGCCGCCGCCAAAATAGAAATTCAGTCAAGTGTTTGCTGTAAGCTGTTAGTACAAACACAACAACAAGTGAAATAACGGCACTCTGGCAGTCTGGCACTCTGGCACTGCCCCTGCCACAGCGATTGGCAACTGCCACTAACACTGAGCGAGTTATGAGAAATGTGCAAACTGTCAGCGCTTTGACGCCTCGCGTATCAAATAACGCCTTCCCATGCCCCATGACAGTGCCACCAATGGCCCATTGACTTTGATTTTGATGCCGATGTCGATGTCGATGCTGATGTAGATGCCAACGTGGAAGCTAACTCTTAGCATCCATAGTGTGCTTTTAGCTCTGACGCACTCCGAAAAAACGCTGGATGTCAGCCGGTGTATGTCAGGGCTAAGTGTCACGACCACATCAAAGGCTAGTCCGTCCTTTGATGGGGGATGGCCATTTCGTGCGCAGGTCTAATTACGGCTAATTAAAATAGCCAGCAACATTATCAGCTAAGTGAAATTATTATAATCTGTCATTTACCTGTTAACATTTTAGCGGCGGACTGGATTAGTTTCGCTGTCTTTTGACAGGTCTTTGTTTCAGCGGCCGCAGGCAAACGATGCGATGTGTTACCTGTAACTGACAATCAACTACATAACGGTAACGCATTAATCTCTGTTTGAGTGACAAGTTAAAAGAAAAACTACACAAAGGGCGTAAATGCACGCACACAGTTTGAGTGAGGCGCTGTGGTTGGGTTCAGTTTCTCACCTGTTACGCACAAAAGATATTCGCATATACGAAACTGATTGGCAGTAGAAAATTCGCCAACCGCAGGCACTTTGCAATATATTAATTAGTTTTAATGGGAAATTTGAAACGCTTTGACGGTCTACGACTTGACCGCCAAACGGTCGTGGAACACCTGTCACAACGATTATTGAAAATTTAATACAATCAGGTCAGAATTGAAGACTCAAGACGTTATTATACCAAAAGCTAACAGCCCTCATAATCGCTTTAGCCAAATCGACGACTGGCTATAAATAATGCGCTGCGTCAGCAGGCGAAAAGCCTAAAATCGAAAAACGTCAAAAATCTGCGGCATAAAAATTCAAAGCGCAAAATCTTGGCGAGCATCAAATGCGTGTAATTTGATTATTTATCACAATTTTTACATTTAACGACCCAATTGAGTTTTATATGGCTATCGCGCAAACGGACCTGAAACAAATAAGTTAAAATCCTCTAAGCGACAGTACTTCACCACCAAATATCCTGTAATATTTTAAGCCTGCGCTGCAAAAGTAAAGTATACTCAAATACATATGAATTGCTTAAACATTAAATGAAGATGTAAATTTAAAGTTTATACAATATATAAAATACCAAAGAATGGGGAACCTTGTATTATGTTTTTATATACTTTACAAACTATTTCGAGCCTACGTTAACACACTTTACACCAGTAATTTATAGCCAAGCCTGTCTATTGGATAACCACTGGGTATCTGAAAACAAATGCGAAAATCTGGGCAATGACAGTTTTGCAAAAGTTTTCCAACTAGACAACAACCTGTGGCAGACTTAGCCATGTTTACACATTAATAAGCCAAGGAACAAATGGGATGAGCCGTATTTATCAAAAGCGCTTCCGGAGGACCTCAGGAAAAGCTGCACTCTATAAAAATGACGCCGTACTTTTGGTCAATCAAAAAAGTTTTCACGTTGATGAGTCGCATAAACTCGGTGTATATTTATATTTATATGTATATGTATATGTATGTGCGTGTGTGTGTTCCATCCAGTTCTCAACTCTCCAATTCTGCTGCCGGGATTGGGACAAAGCGCACAGAATGGAACCATGCAAAACGATTTGCTCAAATGAAAAATGAAAATCTATTTGTAAAACGCAGTTTCTCTTTTCTTTTACCGTTTGTAAATATCATGTAATCCAAAGCGAAATGGGTATATGAATTCAATGCGTTTTTTCTTTCCATTTAAAGCAAACAAACGTGGGGATATTTGTTAACTAAACTTCCGTTGATTAGTTATTATATTTGATTTGTAATTTATGAAAGAGGGTCCAGGTTTTTAAGGAAAAACATTAAGTGTGCAAAATTTATTTAGAAGTATTAAAATTAAAAAACTGAGGACTATATCTAAGAAAAATAATTATTGAATTAATAAGCTGATAAATAAGATAAGATATATAAAAGATGTAATAGAGAAAAGGAAGCTTCCACTAATAATCTTAATAATTTCATACAGATGACAATGTATAGTATATAATATAAAGAAAATGTGTTTTATATCATTAATGATATTTATAAAATTAATTTGTTTTATATAAAAGAAATAAGCCTTCGCTACATAGAAACTAACAAAATTCACTAACATTGGTAATCTTAACAATTTAAGTAATCATATAGTCTAACAATGTATAGTAGGGTATTTAAAAGTGCAAATTAAAACACTCATGCAATGCACAAACAGAAATGTACCTTTGCACGGGCTAAAGCCATGAACCCCATTTTAGTGTAAAGGAATTCATAAAACGACAAAATTTCTTTTGTTGCCACACACGTATACGGATTCAGTGAAAGGTTGCGAATGTGTGTGTTAGGGAGGGGGTGAGGTAACGTGCGGTAGGGGCGGACTGCAGGTAGACCAACTCCCATGTGTTCCTATAAATTTTGTGTTTATTCGGGTGCATTTCCACTGCGGCGCACATTCAGCCGCAGCCACAGCCCCAACCTCAGCCTCAACCACAACCCAGTCGCAGACGCAGTCGCAGTTGCAGTCGCAGTCGCAGTCGCAGTCGCAGTCGAAGTCCCTCACGTTGAGTAGCCCACCAACCTTGCACACATACGCATACACAAACTAGGCAGGGAACGGCAGGGCCGGGCCGGGCAGGGCAGGGCAGAACTTGGCTGGCTGTTGCATGCCCCACTGGCTTTGGGCTTCATTTATGTGGATCAAATAATGTTAGTTTCTCTTGCCCGAGCCGGTTAACCGTACAACATTTGAGTGCACCGCACAAATGTATACACACCCGTGCACACACACACACACACACACACACACCTGCAACTGAAACTATTTTTCCGTTTAAATAATTTTGAAATGCTTCATTGTGGGCAAACCTTAGCTATGTCGCTGGGTCTTGGCTTTAGGTTATTTTATTTTTTGTTTGGTCAGATTGAATTAAAATTCCAATGCCAGGTTCTTATGAAAGAAAAAAGTTGTCACACAATTTATTACTTTCGACTTTGCGACGATTTAAAAAGTTTGCCCTTGCAAGGCTTTCCACTTTCCATTTTCCACTTTCCACTTGCCCAGCCCCCAATATCAAAATACCAAAATCCAACCGTAGGTTAGAGCGGCTGCCACCCCTTTTGGCCAATTTCATTTCTTCTCTCTGGTGCCTTTGTGTTTTCGCACAAATTGGTTTCTCATTCTGCTTGATTTCCTGCACAAACTGAAGTACAGATCTGCCAGGTGCAACACAAGCACACCTTTCCCCACACACACACACATACAGGAAATAAAGCGCTGGCTTTCAAGCCACTTGACTTGTTAAATTCACTTAGCTGATCACCCGAGCAGCCAACTTACACTTGTTGGCACTCAGCTCGATGGGCGAGTGAGTTTGTGTGTGTGTGTGTGTGTGTTTGTGGGCGTGTGTGCGTGGCAAACCCAAGTGTCACAGCTGTTGAAGTTGCGTTTGCGACGCTCATATCCCAACGGCGCACTTTATTTGTCTAGCTGAAATTGTGATTTTTGTGCACAAACACCGGCTATCGGTGCGTATACGCAACTGAGCTGTGCTACATGCTTGCAGGAGAATTGCATAAAATGCAGCAGACTTCGGAGCATAACAATGTTGCAGCACTCCCATCGACATTGTTTCGCCTAACACGCATCCTGGCAGAGCTTACACCGAGAGTCACTTCCAACTGGGATTCTAATGGAAGTGCCACTTCTCGAGCCAAGCCTCAAGAGCTGTCGAGTGGATTTACTTGGGGTTGTTGTTGTTGTTGTTGTTGTTGTTTTTGCTGCATGCTGTTGCAGTTAGTTTGCTGTTGCTTGTTGCCTCGCATACAAATAAATTAAAGTACATATGTATTTGTGGATGAAAGATATACAAACCGACACACAGGGATGCAAATAGACTTCAGTCGGATATTAAATTAAATAAAAACCTACATCGAATAACATCAACATGCTATTTCTATTTAAATTTCGAACCCGGGGGCAGACATCGCTGCACGTACGAGATAAAAAATATGTATGCACAAGCACACGCACGCACACACACGCACATGCACACGCACACAAGCAAGCAATTCACATAAGATGCAAATTAATCTCTGCACTGACGAATGACGAATACCCTGTGTACATACTAATGAGTTTTTCCCTATAATTATGTTGTTTTTAATTTCATACAGTTATCCTCTATCTTATTGACGATATAAATGCACAGAAATATGTTGAATAATCTGCTTTACTAAGCTCAAAATTCTGATTTGTGCAGAAATAGTCGCATATCCTTTGAAATACCCTATGCTTGAATACGAAAAGGTGTGCGTGTGCAACTGCCAAGGGAGCTGATGCTACTGCTACTGCTACTGCTACTGCTACTGCTTCTGTTGAGCCTGCTGCTGCTGCTGCTGCTGCTGGTGGTGATGTGGGCGTGGCAAGCAAACATATTGCAGTCTGTGTTAAGCAACAGCTCAGACGCAGGCAAACGGAAGCGAATGTGTTTGTATATGAAAGAATGAATGAAAAGGCGATGATGCGAGCGTGTGTGTGAATTCGACTGTGTGTGTGTGTGTGTATCAGCCGTATGTACGTGTGAGTTAGTGTCAAGTCAGGGACATTTAGTAATTCCGCAGGCATATCAAGGACAACGTACTCATAAATACCAACGCCAAATGCCGTACAGCAACAACAACAATAACTACTACTGATCCAACAACAACGGCAGCTGCAGGACTGTCTCTGTCTTACGTTTGGCCGCCAGTCGGTCGGTTGGTCGGTCGGTCGGTCTGTCGGTCTGTCTACCCGGCTGGCTGTCAGTCATTTTGTGTTTGTATGTATGGAATTTTTAACTTCATTATCGAGGCGCAGGATACCATTTGCCGCTACGCATCGCTGCTCATCCGTCGTCCTTCCCACTTGATCGTCCTTGTCATTGTCTCTAGGCGCATTGCTCAACATCTTTAGCACTGCGACAGCCCCATGGCTCATATTCCGCCAATGCGCAATGGCATGCATACCTAATGCCCAATGATGTGCACGCTGGAGACAACAGCTCGCCCAGCCTCCTAGCCCCCCACTTGGGGTATGTTTGTCGTCTCCAGTGTTATTCAGTCAGGGAATCAGGAGTGTCAACGGAGTGAAGGCAACTGTGAGGGGCCTTCAGATCGTTCAGTCCATTCAGTGAGGGCCATCACTCAGTTTTGAAGGCGTCTAATTCCAACCCATTTGTGCCCAGTTTAAAGCTGCAGCTGCTTAACGTATTTTCTTTTTAGTTTCCATATGAAGTTCGCTTTAAGGATTTTGCTTGTTTCAGCTTGGCCATAAATTTGGTGGCTGTCCGCCAATGTTTGTTATTTATTTGACTTAAGCACGTTGTGGCGCGTGGCATTTGGTGCTTGCTTTTGGCCGGCGACAACCTTTAAATGACATGCCACGCCCAGTTAAACCCCGTCCACCCGTCCGCCCGAACGCCCAACGCCCAACGCCCAAGCTCCGCAGCTGTCAGCATTCAAGCGTTCCAAAAAGGCGCCCAAGCGTCACCAAAAATGTAAGGAACACGCGATTTATAGCGCACCTAAGTGAAAGTTTTACACGTTGTACAGGGTATACGAAATATTTTGGGCACGTTCTGCGGCTCTTTAAATTTATTGGTTCTATCTATTTGTGCGTATGTCAATGCCAACTCGCAGAGTGAAGACCAAGCTCAATAACAACATTTCGCGAATGTGTGGTTTTTTATTTGGCTGCCTGGTTGCGCAGTTAAAAGTGAAATTTAATTAATTATGTGCCTTCGGCGCTACTTGCGAAAATATTCCACTCTGTGCGCCGCAGTGTATGCAATGATTTATTGCTGCCAGCCTAGCGTTTGGGTGGGTGGTTACTCACTCTGTCTCTCCCTCTCTCTCCCTCTCTCACTCTTTGTATGCCTCTGCCTTCTTGTCCATAGCTGTGTTTGTGTCCGTATCCGTATCCGTGTCCGTATCCGTTCCGTATCTGCGTCTGTGGCCTCTTGCTTGGCTTCGCTCGTGCAATTTTGACGGGCAGCTTCAAAAGCGCAACATGAGAATTTATTTCGCAAGCATTTGTCTTGCCATAGCACAACACTCATACATATGCATTCGCACAAACAGACACACACACACACACACACATACACACTCACACATGGTGGTAATATTAATAGTTGGCGCGCTGCCTGCAATATCCTGTCAAATTAATTTCAATTTAATTAAACTTTTTTCGTGTTTCGCTTGCGTAGAAATAAGCTAAGCAAAATAAATGAAAATTTCTGTCAAATAAATGTTAAAAAATTGACTCATTGTGGCGCATTCGATGGCGAAATGAATCCGCTGTGGAAAATGGAGCCAAGCGCAGTGCGTCTCTCTCGCACTTTCCTTTTGCACTTCCTTTCTCCCCTGATGTTGTTGTTGTTGTTCTTGTAGTTTTTGCTGTGCGTGGCCAAGCCAAGCGATAGTAAGCGAATGGAGGGAATCACAGCTGCAGAAATATTTGCAAGCATTTGTTTCTCACCCCATGCACTCGTGCACGAGTGTGTGTGTGGAACGATGTATGTGTGTGTGAGCTGAAAATTCTCACGCTTGGCACTAAAGTCATTTTTCGCAAACGCTGCCTCCACACCCCCTTTCCCACCGCACGGCCTGTAGCCATTCGCCATTGAAATAGTTGAACGTGTTGTTGTAGTTGTTGTTGTTGTTGCTCCAGCCCCAAACGGCGTTTCGAAAATACGCTCATTTATCAATATGTCCGTTGTTGTATAACTATTAATGCCAGCGGCCGCTCCTCCTCTCGTTCGCCTCCTCCATCACTTTCCTTCCACAGAACGCACGTGTCGGCAGCTCAAACTTAACGCCAAACTTAGAAAACGTCAAATGCGTTTTAACTAATTTCAAGCAATTCATTTTCATCTGCGCATGCATCTTGCTGCCAACTGTCGTGTTTCGAAATTAATGCGAAATGCATTAGCATTAGCTCTTATAAATTAACACTGGCAGTGTTTAATGGCGAGCCCCAACGGGCGACTGGCTGACAAAAATGTACGAGTATGTGTACATATGTGCTTCACTGACATGCCAGTCAACCCCATCAAAAGTCAAACAGTGCGTATGAGTGATGCGACATTTCAGAGTGAATGCGGATCTTTAAATCAAACTGCACCTGTGCAACTGCAACGATTTGTCACTGTAATAAACTCAACGAACATGCTATAAAAAATCAGCGTCAACTTAAGCCGATACAAAAAAAATTCGTTCACCTTAAATTGCATTATTCGGTTAATGGACCGCAGACACAATGCAAACACAATGACTGCTTCTTTTTTTTTTCTTATAGATGTGTATGTAAAAATATACATATATGTATGTATATTGTGGCATGCATTGTCGAGATGCTGTCATTTTTGACACTGCCTGGCATTTCATTGGTTCACCACAAATGATGCGCTAACTGTTGGCGCCACCCTCTTTAATACCCTGCACCTATTTAACGAATAAACAAATTGTTAATAAAATTATGAAAATCTTCGAAGCAAGCATAAAAAGTCACTTTAATGTGCTCTTAGCTTGTCTCATTTGGCAAAATTTGTGGGACTGCAGACTACGTTTGAAATTTATTTTACAATTTTGACAGCTCACCCACATATAGAATTATTATTTTAAAATGTTCGTTATTCCAATAGGTATAAAGAAAGTCTGTAGTGAAAATGCTCTTCATCTTCATTCCAGAATTTTAAAACTAAAATCGAGCCTCAGTTTGGAAAAAAGTAATTGATAAAGTATTGTAGCTACAAAAATAAACAAAAGTCGGAGCAATAGTAAAAGAAAAAGAAATTCCACTCCACAGGGTATCCCCTAGTCAGCAGCTTTAATCAATTGGGTATTTTTTTTAAATGTTTACTTATTTCTCCCATACATACATCGCATGCACAAAATGTGAGGTTCTTTTGTACATTTTTTCATTTGCTTGTCAAGCTCATCTGTGGCACGGCCTCAGCCCTGCCACGGGTGGGAGGACAGGACGTAGGGCGTGGCTGTCATTCGTATGACAACCAAAATAAAAAAAAAAAAATGGAAAAAAAAGAGAACAAATTATGGCAAATGGGTGCAAATTTTAATGAAATTCAACAACAAAAAGTGAATAAAGTATGCCGAGAGACACCAATGGAGAGAATGAGAGAAGGAAAAACCTACATGGCAAGATGTCAGCAGCGAAATATTAAAAAGGCACTGACAGGCAAACGAGGATAGTGCCAGGACATGGCGTATGCCAAGCAAACAGTTGGCACCCGAAGTGAAAATTCAGTGAAAAATCGTAACGATCTGTCCTCATCGTTCGCAAAAGAAAATTATTATTTTCCCTCTTTTGGCGGAATTAATATTTCAGCTTTAATCTACGCATAATCAGTTATGCTGGTGGGAGGAAAAGGAAATCAATTGCATTACAAATGTTAACAACATCTCAACAGCAAATAAATTAAATAGCTACCTATCTACATATTGCAAACAGTGTTAAGCCGCATTAATACATGAGCTTGTTTGTTATTGCCATTTCCGGTTTGCTACATCCGCTTTTCACGCACTTTGACAGCGCCCACATACATAGACATCACACATACAGAAATTGAAACCAAACTGGAATCACTTACCGAATCCCATTTATTTCCCAGCGTCCTCTGCCTTTAAATTATAAATGTGTATTTGATATTTCGCACAGGAATTTCATGAATTTTTAAAGCATGTTCAACGTGTGCACAAACAAAAGTCAATGACAATTTTAATTTTAATTTTAATGCAAATTTAATTTTAAGCTTCTGCAATTTAAAACGAAAATATGAATTGTGCACATTAGATATAATCGTAGGTGCAAAAGTTTTCAACAATTTGCAGTAAATCAAGAGTTAATTACATATGCAAACAGTTTCACTTAAAACTGGCTTTTAATTCCACTTTTTTTTCTTTTTTTTCTATTAAATATATTGAAATTTTTTATACATTCACCAAAATGTTACATTCTACTTAATACACTTTTTTTATATATATGTATATATATATATATATATATATATTTGACTCTATTGCAAGCTTCAGCATTTTGCTTGCGCAACAGCTAAGGGAAAAGCCATTATATTAAATGAGTAATTTTTCTGGTTTAACAATTGCTTTTCCCCACCTCTGGCGCCATTATGTTATCTTTTATAAAATGGCGAGCACTGGAAGTAACCGGAATTAAAAGCAAACATTTCGACAGTAACAAAATATTGTATAAACCATTATAAACCGAAGATGAAACACTCTTTCAGAGTAAACATATATCTTATTAATCGAAAAATTATTTATTTTGTATTTTATTTCCCTTTAATTTAAAGCTTATTCTATTAAATTATGCATTAGCAAATTATTTTTATTCTATTTTAAGTTTCTTGCAATTTTCAAGCTCAGGCGACATCTCAACTCCATTTTTAAGCTTAAATAATGAGTTTGCAATGACTTAAACTATGTCATACTCCTTGTTGTAGTCAGTATTAAATGTGTTAAGGGTATTTAAAAAAAAAAAAAAAACAACAACAACAACCTTGACAGACCCATGCACAAAGCATACAACGATGCCACACACTTAAAATGCAAAAATATTTGCTGAAACGCATATTTACTTGCCAAAAAACAAAGCCAAACGAAATTGGTTGGCAAACAGTGGCAAATACAACAACAACAACAACAGCAACAACAACAAATCAACAAAAACAGGAAACACGATAAAAATCGTTTTGCGAAATCAATTTGCATTGGCCCCGTGGGCTTCGAAAGCTGTTCGACGCTGTTCAACGCTGTTCGACGCTGTTCCAGTTCCTCATAATACAAAATGCAGCAAATAAATCAAAATTAACCAATAGAAGTGGCCGTGAGGCAGCTGTTCACGCAGCTCGCCGCATGGGGCAACAACATATGCAACAGTGGCAACAGTGGCAACATTGCCACACAACAACATGGCACCCTGCAAGGCAGCCCAGAGAGTCCTTAAGCCAGTACTAAGCTAACACACAAATGAAAATTTAATATTCGCATTACACGAGTGTGGCACAAAAGCAGAGAATGCCACACACACACACACACACATCTCCCTCTCCTCCCTCTCTTTCTGTTGTTTTGCTAGAGCCATTCGTATCGCATTGCTAATTTTGAACCATGGCATGCATTTAAAATGGTTTAAGGGACCTTCAAGGATACGCAAAGGTTCAGCCACGTTCCGTTGACAGATTGTTCATTACGTTGGTTGCGAGAATGCGTTTTAATTACCGGGCAGCAAGCAAACCAACTGGTTAAACAAATCAATTAAGCGGCGAGCGGCGAGCGACTGCTCCAGGTGCTCCAGTTGGCTGCGGGCCAAATGTCAACTTTTGACCAGCTTCGCACCTGCAGCTCAATCAACTGGGCGCAATGCAAATAATTCACCTTAAGTCCGGACGGCCCACTGTGGTGTCGTGCATCAAAGGATCTGGCAGTGGAGATATTACTGCAGGTTTGATGCGGTTTCACCTGCGGTTTCTGTCGTAATTTATGATTATGGCTGACTGAGTCACACACATACTTGCACACATTCACACTTATCGGAGCAGAGGTTAATGTGGGCGTGTGTTTATCATAGCTCAAGTGTTGGCACGTGTGTGGGCGTGACTGTCAACCCTTTAGGGCCATTAAATGTCTCGGCTTTGGCATAACTAATGTGCCTATTAAAATCGCATATTAATGCCAGATACTCCCGATTCCCGATTCCCAATTGCCGAATGCCGATTGCCAATAAAATAGCCGAGCACAAAAACATCTTAAGAAACTTTTCTTTTTTAAGCAGACGCTGAGCCACAAAAGTTTCGTTTTTCCAACCTCATCGATGAGCTGATAAGTGGCAATTGAGGCGACACGCATGTGTGTGTAAGCGTATGCGTGTGTGTGTTTGCGTTTGTTGTTGTTTGGCATATAAAGAGCCAAAGTTGAAAAAGTTATTTGCATGTAAATTTGTTGTTAGTAACGAAAAAGTAATACAAGGCACGAAGGCAAATGAATGCGAAAGCAAAGAAAAACCTCGCAAAACTTTAGACAAAAGTCAAATGGGCAAAATGGAGAGATAAGGCAAACAAACAATGATAAAGCAATATGCAAGAAATCGAGGTGGAAGGCGGTTATGGAAAAGCCGCTGCCTAATGACTGCGATAAAAGCTGGCAAATGGGAAAAACCAAGGAGCCGGCAAGTGAAAAGTGTTTCAATAAAGGCCAAAACAATTGAAAACTTTGCAATTGCCACGTAGCAAATACCCACACACGCAGTCACACACACGCACACGCACACGCACACACACACACATACACACAAAGAACTTCATTCAGCTGTTTGCCGCTTTGTTTAGCTACACATTACAAAATGTTGGCGCATTATTTCCGTTTCCGCTCAACTGGCAAAATTCATTAAGCTCGACAAAATGGGGCTCAGCGCTCGGAGAGTCACTCAATCTGTCAATCTGTCAATCCGTCAATCCGTCAATCCGCCAATCCAGCCAGCCGACGCTCCATTCGCTCGAGTGGCTGCCTAACGCTCAATAAACTTTCATTAACTTCGCCCATTCATCAGCCATTGAGTCAGCCAATCAGCCAGGAGACGGACAATGTCCGACTTGTAAGTGTTTTGTAAACATGACTTACTAGTATAGAAATGGCTGCCAATATTTTTAGCAGTTGCAACTCAAAGTGGCACGCTCGCTGACATATCAATAAACCTGCAACTCGCCCGATGCAGTGCTGAATAATTCATGAGCTAGTGAAATTTTCAAATTTAGCTATTTACCAATAATGTTGCCGGGGCAGCAAATGTCAAGCGGCTGCAAATGTCCCGGCCAGAAATCCTTCAAGTCCGTCAATTGGTCGGCGGACCAAGCGCCAATTTCAATCAAAAATCGACCTTCGCCAGTACCCAATTACAATTCAATTTCGTTACTTACGAAGTGCAGCAGTCGAAAAATTTAATTGAGCATTCAAAGACGCATTGACACGTGCGTCAGTTAGCGACGATATCGCCAAAAGTGGAGCCCAATCCGCTGACCAATTTAGTGGCAAACACGAATCCAAGCTTAAATTGCAGCTGTCAATGTGGAACAAGTGCGAGAAGATTGGCCATTGCCAAGATTTATCCCACAGTTTCTGTTTGTCACCCAGCTCTGGGGTTGCGGCACAAGGATAACTTGTTATCGTGCCTGTCTCCACGATTTCTGTTTGATTGGCAGCTCAGGTTACAGCTTCCCCATCCACCAGCGATGCCACAAAAATATCCTTCTGTGTCGGATTCCGTGTTTTGTTCACCTACGTATTCTCCAAGCTCTGCCCTCTGCCAATTGTCCAACTGTCAGCATACGCAAAGTGTTGTCACAATTGTCCTTCCGCAGGAGGTGCAATTGCAATTCCAATTGCGACAATCTAATATGGGCCATAATAAAAAATGTCCAACCCGGGGTTCAAATGGTTAGTGGAGCATGTTACAGAGCTCAGCACAAATGTTATTATTTTGAATACCAGATTATAGCATTTATTTTTATGAACTAAATGTGTTTTGCTTATAAATAGAAGATAGTTTTACAGGTAAATACAGGTAAGATAAATTCGAATGCATCGAATTTGAATTTTAAAGCAATGTTTTTATTTTTGCATAATTTGTTAATTAATATTCGCTAACCCGGCGGGTAGTTCTTCTCATTAGCCTAAGTATCGCATAGTCAACTTTTTGGTGAGAGAGTTCAAAGGGATCACGTCTTCAACTAATTGTCAGCATAATTAGAAGCCGACGATACAAATCCCTGAGGGCCATTGACTGATTGGTAAATTGACAACTCGCACAAATTGTGCGGCACCTTTTTGCGGCATGGGCGTGGCCAGGACTCTAATTGAATCACGTGCCCGGGTTGAGAAATTGGCTGTGGCACTGCAAATGGACTTGGGACTAAGACTTGAAATGCGTCTGGGACTGGGAGTTACTCAATCGCTGACTTTTCTAATAGTTGTACAGAGGCACGCCCACAAGCAGAATGGCCGCCTCCAAGACGCCATCGACGCGTACCCAACGGGACAACAACTTAATCATCATCACGTCGGCATTAGTCACACTCCAAGCGCATTATCCTTTCAACCCAGCTCACATTTGCGTTTGCCAATGTCTGTGAGATAGTGCTTCGGCGTGCTTGTGTGAGTGTGTGTGTGTGTGTGTGTGTAACTAATTCGCTCACATGTCATTCGAAATGCCATTCGCAAGTCTCTTTTATGGCCACGACAATAAAGGCATTTGCCATGACTGTGCAGCCATCTGATCGCTCCCTCGGCAGCTGCACCGATTCGATAATTATGCCATATGCCATTTGCTGATTGTGCGTGGTCATGGCCGCCGTACAAGGCGTGTGTGTAGTTGTGGGCGGGGCCGTGGTTAGGGCGGCGACTTACATCAAAAGTAGCCGCATCAACGTGCCTAATTCCAACTGAATCGAGCCACATTTAAGGCTCATCTCATCGGCTGCATTTAGCGATTAGCCAAGGCATATTTATGTTTGCTTTAGTATGCGTGTGTGTGTGTTTGTTTGTGTTTGTTTATTTGTCATCTTGTCCGTGTTAATGTACGTCAGCTTACGTTAGTCACTGTGTGTATGTGTGTGTCTCTGTATATATTTCAAAAATTTAATTGCACACGTTTACGTATCACGTGCATTCCGACTACCTGCATTGTTTATCTAAATGGAGGCGGCTAAAATGTTAGAAAGGTTAGGGCCTGGCAAAATGGAAAATCAAAAGTGTGGCTGGCAGTTTCGCTGTTCAATGCAATTTAATTAAGTCACGCAACATTTCGATTTGCAGCTTTAATGCAAAATCAAATTCAGGTGATTGCGAATTCAAATAATTGAGTTCAACTCGATTGGAAATGAACCAACTAATTGGAATTGCAAAAAGAGAAATTAAATAGAATTCTATATTTGAACATTTGAACAGTATTGCGCAATTTAAGAAGCAAATACAATATAATTAAAACATAATAATTAATTTAGTGAAGAAATTGAATTAAATCTCTAGTTGATATTCTATGTTCAATTAAAATTCAAACAACAAAAGTTTCTTATTGTTATTTGTTATGAAATTATTTAATTTGCTAAGATTATTAACTGTCAATTTTTTTTATATATTTACCGTCTGAAATGGATTGACAATTAAAAAGCTACTTAAATGCCGGTTAAATACGTATATATGTATATATAACACAATCATGCAAAATATGTATTTATAAATATTTAATCTTCCGGCAATGTTGTTATATAATTTAGTTAGTGTGCAACTTAGGAAATATCTTAAATAAAAAGAGAAGAATGTCATAAAAATATATATATATATGTAAGTTAATGTTTTGTATATAAGTCAATATATGTAAGTCAATTATTAACTATAAAGAGATCTTTAATAAAACGATCTGCAAGATTGTCATTTAAAAAAAGTTATATATAAGTTAACACAGTATTGTAAATCACAAACTTAAGATAAAACAATGTTAATCAAAAGAAAAACCTTAGTACATGTTTATTAATGGGACCCCAACTGCCAAAGAGAGAGAGAGAGAGAGATATCATCTACGTCCAATAATTGACCCAAATCATAATAAATATTGGACACACAACTAACCTGCATATATAACTGCTTACCTTAAAAGCCAGGCGTTTGCTTGTGCATTCTCCGAGTGGGCTCTGTCTGGTTAACCCTGTTTAAGGCGCAACAACAACATCATCGTCAATACATAAAGTTGGCCCGTGAGACAAATATGCCAGCCAGGGACAAAATTGGGCATACAGCTGGCTAGGTGGCATCCTCAGTGCAACTGTTAGTGGCAGCAGGTGCCCCACCTGGCTTCTGGCTGTCTTGTTAGCTGCTCCACTCGCTGCGCTGCTCTGCGCTGCGCCGCCGTCTCGCATGTTTGTTAGTCAGGCCAGGGAAGCGTAAGACATTTGCCTGTTTGCCTTTGGCACGTGCATGGAATGCGAATGGAAATGGGAATGTGTAGGTTAAGGTGGATACCAACTATAAGTATACATACCTGCATGAGTATGTCTATATGTGTGTGTGTGGTAGTTATGCATGTTGTTTTCCTTTGCCCTTTCAGCGGATTTACCGTGTTCTTTTTATGCAATTTGCTTGCAGACGACTCGTTATTTTATTGTTTACCTCCGCACAGAGCAAACATAAGTAGAACATAAATTTCAGCTCCACAATCTTGGGCGACTGCACTTTCTTTTGTTGTTTTGTTGTACAACAGACAAATTCGCACATTCCACATGTGTGTAAGATTGTGTGCCGGGAGGCGTGACTGAATAATTTTTGTTGATTTCGTTTCGCAATTACTGTGTAAATAAAAACAAATTTATCTGTCGTTTGAGTGCCAAACACAATGACAATTGAGATGCTTCTTGTGTTGACTGAGATTTGAACGCGAATACGAACACGACCACGACCACAACCACGACCACGACCACGCCCACACTTGGCCCCATTATTGCAGCGAAATCCTTTTAACGTTAATCAACTAAACACACTTTAAATGGCCCTTTGGTGGCGACACATGTGAGTTGCAATTTGGTGGCCAAGCGTTTATTTCGATACAAACGTGAAATTCTCAGAATGCGCCAATTGCGGACGATTGGTGGGAGGCGGGAGACGGGGGGCGGGGGGTGGCAACCTGCTTAAGAGCTTAAGTGAAATTATACTTGGAGCAGAGCAGCTTTATCCACGAATGAAGAGCGCCACGGGGCGTGGCAGTGCGCTAAAATGCTCGCTAAAAGCTTTTGGCCCACTCAAATGAGGAAAATTTCGAAAATTCTAAAGTGACATTGCGATAATCGCGTAATCGATGAAGTCTGTCATTATCATGAGCCCGTCGCTGTCGTTGCTGCTGCTGCTGCTGCAACCGATTTCTCTGCCCCTTCGAATGTTGGGTCTGACACTGTCAAAGGCGAGTCAATAAGTACAAATTTTCAATGGGGAAATGTCGAGGCAGGCAACCAAAAAAAACACTTAGGCGGCAAAGCGGATAAAAAATACGTACAAGTGGCGAAACCTTGGGGCATGCCAGATGGGCGAGGGGACGTTTAGTTTTCAGCGCTCAACGTTGTCAAATTGCCCACCTCCCCCCTCTTACTCTCCTCTACAGCGCTGTTGAAACAAATAGAAGAAGCTGGGAAGGGGGGGAAATGGAGACAGCGCCAGTGCGGCAGTCACCCAAAAAGTTGAAGCTCTGATTTTATGTTTCAGAAGGAGGGCTGCAGGCAGATTCAATTTGACAGTTGCAAGAATTCAATTTTCTTGTCATCATGTTGTGGATTAGTTTCGTGCTACTCCAGGCCAGCGGACCAGCAGACCAGCCAGGCAGCGAGGCGGCGGGGCAGCGGGGCAGCACCAGCACAGTTGGACATCATTTGCAAAGTGCAATTGCAACAGCGCAGCAAGTAGACAACACAGGCAACAGACAACAGACAACAGGCAACAGACAACAGATAGCAGACAGGAGACAGGAGACAGGAGACAGCAACTTACCAATGCACACGCACAAATGAGAAAAGTTGCAACTTTGGAAAACTGCAAAAAAGTTTAGCAGCTGCTGCTACTACTGCTGCTGCTACAGCTGCTGCAGTTCGATGGAGGGGCCCCCAAGGGATCTGCGAGGTGGCTGACTTGGACAAATAATAAAGTTTGTGGCCAAGTCATGTGCGTGTGCCATTGAATTTGACGCACGTGGTGGGACAGATGCAACAGTAGTTACAGAACGGGACCGTTTGACAAACTTTTAAGTTCAGCTTAAAAAATTCAGTTAGAAGCAAAAGTAAGCTACAAAATAATCCAGAGAGTACAAGCGTAATTTAAATATATGCAATTGATCAGTAATTCAAATAATAATAGAGATAAAACCCTTTCTATTCATAATATAATATTCACATTTAATAAAGACAAAAGTTAAATTTAAAAAATAGAGAACTATTTATATACCCTCTTGACTTGCGTGTAATGAGTAGAGCAGTAGTTGTGAACTAAACTAATCCAATCAAATGCTAACAAGTTTCTTAATTAAATTTCAAATAACTTAACAAATTCCAACTTTAAATTGCCGCCCCTCCCGCCCCATCCATGTCTTCATATGTCGGTCATTATCAATCCCATTCTGTGCCGCTCTCCTTCTCTATTATAAACTTTCTGGTGCGCCTTTCACTTGACATGAGTATCGTGTGGTCCAGTGGCCAGTGGCCAGTGGCCAGTGTCCAGCTCTCTGAAGCTGTCAGGCAAATGAAATGTATATCAATTAGGCCATTTCTTTGGCCATGTCAACGACACTTGCTATCTGTGTCCGAGCCGGCTGCACTTTGGGGCAGCCACAAGCTGTCCGCAGCAGTAGCAACAACCAATTAAAGAACAACTTAAGCAACAACAGAGTATTCGTGGAGACTTTAATGTTGGACTCCAATTTGTCACATTCTCTGTTCATTCAGTTGGGCCCAAGAGGGGAGGCTGGAAAAAATATGAAATGTCAACTGGAATGACTTATAGACTCCACAAACTGACGATCCATCTCCGGCCAACTGGCTAACTGCTTAAATACTTAATATACCAACAACAACAATAATAACAAGAGTCGTGGCAGCAGGAAGGAACAAAAAACACACAGGATAAACAACAGACAAAGGCATGACGACGACGACGACGACGACAGCCAAAGAGGTGGAAAGCAATTTGCTGCCTACGGTAGAGCTTCAGCTCTCCTGTTTACTTCTTAGCTAAACCTCCGCCCACTTGGCCCCACCCCCTTTCCACTTCTCCAATGCTGTCAGCCGCCAGTGACTATTGTTGTCGTTGTTGTAGTGACAGAGACCCGAATTCCAAGCTGAAGCCGCTTGATGGATTACAGCCAAAAGGCGGCAGCGCTGAGAAGCCACTGGAAGGTGAAGGCGAAGGCGAAGGCGAAGGTGTGGCCCAGGCGGCGGGAGCAGCAGCTGCACGATTAGGCTTTTGTTTGGCTGCTTGTCAAATTTCTATGGCCACACCCCCAACCGCCTTCGATTCAGCTTTGTGCTTCGTGTGTATCTGCGGCAAAGTGATTTGTGCACCCGAAAGGATTGGAAATACGTTTAATGAAGTGAAGGGTTAAATTTGCCAAAGGGCTGGCCGACAGCATTGCCAAATGGAAGCGGCTTACACAGGACACACAATAGAGGTGGAACACAAGACAGCACACACACACACACACACGCTCAATGGCGAAAAACTCATCGACGAGAAGAAAGTTTAAAGCCCGGCATCGGTTGAAGATGGCTTTAAGCTAAGCCAAACGGCAGCGCTACAGCCAATTACTCTCGAATGCCTTTCAGTGACCTTCACACACGAGGGCCAAAACGTTAGAGGCCGCGTCAATTTGACCGGCATAAACTGGCAACGGACTAAGGGCTAGCAGCCACTGACAACATAATCATTTATCATAACAAATGGCATTTCTCAAGTGGCATATATGATTGCGCCAAAGCCGAACCCGTAAGAAAGCGAACCAAGCCGGCCCAAAATCAAGGCCACTCCGTCCAGAAGCTAGCCGCCTGCATTCCCCACTCGGTGGGCCATAAATCTGCAGCCTGAGCCAAAGTTGCGATATGCGAAATGGCAACAGCGGTGGCGGCGATGGCGGCGATGGCAACCATTTGTCTAATTTTAATGGGCATGCTAATAGAGCCATTGGCTTGTCGAGTGGTCGCCAGTCCAGTGGCTCGGTCAGCCGACACCTGACCCCCACTGCTGCCCGGGCTATAGTGTGTGCAAGTGGCCAGTCGGTCTTGGCCCGCTCGCCTTTTAATTTATGTGCGGCAAACACTTTTTGGCTCATTAAATACCTCAAAATGTTAAATGACTTACGACCTATGTAAGTGAGCATCGGAAAAGGAGCCACGAGAGCTCGAGAGAGGTTGCAAACGATTGACTGCCGTCTGGAACGTGCCACTTGCGTGCCACCGCCAGAGAGCCAACTGCGGCAGTCATTGCATCATCATTTACGGAATTGCCGTTACGTGCGGCATTATCGGCCACAGCAAATCGCAGTCGACATCGCAATCTCAGCAGCTCGAGCCACTGTTTGCGATATTGATGAGCAGAACCGGCAGTTCTTTGTTTTGATTTTTCATAAGGTAGCGGGTAGCGGGTATACCCTAACAGTGGGTATGCTTAAGATTTACCAAAATGGCAAACACAAATAATAAATATCTATGATCAAAGATTTAGTCATAGTTGAAGAGTTAAGATACTCTCCCCTACAAATTTGATATCTTCTCAAAATTGCATTCATTCAAATGGTGCAATTTATTAAGCTTTTGTCTTCCTCCATTAATCGTCATATAAGTTTATGTGCTAATTTAAAACTGAATTAAAATTCTATCATGCTTAACTTTCGTAAACGAAAAATCTAACGATTCAAACTGAAGCAGAAATAAAAATAAGTTGTACATATATATATATGTATATATAAAAAAAATATAATTTATGCATATACATAACAAGGAAGAATGTTCTAGGGTATCTTCTAGTCACGCGCTCTCACCTGCTTCATTACTTTGATCCAAGGCCCTCATTATTCATCAATGATGCGCATCTAAAGAGTGAGTAGTGCAGAATGACAAGCCAACAAAATGGGCTCATTTATTTTGTGGCATCACTTCAGCTGCCACTGAATGCGACGTCGCGGCAATGACTGCTCATATTTGCTGGCAATGCGCCTCAGGTAGTGCCACAATAGTGTAAAGGCCAACCAACCAGGCCAGGCCAGGCCAGACCAGGCCAGGCCAGGCGGACGGAGATGGCCAATTCAATCATAACAAGCAGCCAGCCAACCGATTCGCAATTGGTGACATATTCGCGCATGCAGGAGAGATCATAAATATTTATGCTTCTGCTCCAGGCATAATTTACGGTGAATTTGAACAGAGTTCCGCCTCCCTTATTCGAACTACATACGTATTTGAATACATTTATCAAACCGTTCCCAGATATAAGCGTTATAATGGCATTTGTTTAGCAAAACTCGATTTGAGTGGAAATGCCGGTGAGCAGTGGGAATAATAGGGATAGTGAATGGGTAAAAGTGGCGGCTTTAGTGGAATCAGACACACACACACACACACAGACACACACTCAAACACACGTACACGCTTCCGGCAAATTTAATTTAAAACACAAACCCAAAAATTTGTTGAGTCCCAATCAGAGTCCCTCTTAACCCGTTGTTCGTTGCCTAATTGTGTGCGTCTGTGTGGGTGTGTTGGCTAGCCAATTGCAATTGTGTGAGAGTGGCCACAACCATGATGCTGCCGCTGCCGCTGCCATAGCAGTCAACACAATTTAGCCCCCCCTTTCAGAACTAGCGGCGGGGTTAGCCGGAACCACCTCACGCCCCACTGAACTGCCCTTTGCGGCCTCTACCGAACCGCCTCGGCAGTTAATGCAGTTGCTGGGTATGCTGCTTTTTACTGCGGATGGCAAAGCAGTTGTTGATGCCGAGCCAACAGCAGCAGCAACAACACCAACAACAATAGCAACAGCAGCAGCAAAGTTTTGCTTTTATTAGTTTTTACTTTGCCGCTGCGGCGTTTTGCGTTTGCCGCTGATTGTTGTGCTGTAAATTGCATTTGCGGTCAACAAAGTGCAGCAACAAGAACAACAACACGCACAACAATCAACGTTGTCAGCCAGGACTCCATTTTGTTTTGTTTTGTTGTGTTGTGTTTTGTTTGTTTGCAATTTTTCGTTGATTTCTGTTTCTCATTTTCATTTTCATTTTCATTTGCTGTTTGTTTCATTTAAATTGCCATTAGATGCGGCTTTGTGCCAACTTCTCTTTTCTCTCTATGCGTGCATATGTGTGTGTGTGTGTGTGTGTGTGTGTGTGTATGTATGTGTGTGTGTGTGTGTAAGTGTGTACAGGCTTGAAAAAACCACAGCATTTGGGTTACGATTACTCGCACACATCCACATCCACACCCACACCCACACACACACAGCTGGCAATCATTTCCGCCTCTGTTTCTGGCTACCTTCTGTGCTTAGACATTTTTGTGCTCAATAATTTTCACTTTTTCCCAACATTTCCACCATCCACTAAATATTCAACAGTTTTCATTCCATCTATCTACCGGTTGCTGCTGCTCTCTGGTTGTTCACTTTGATTTCGTTTTCCCTTTCTTTTTTTTGTTTTACTTTTTTTCTTTTTTTTTTTTTTTTTTTGTTTTGGTCTTTTTTTTTTGTGTGCCCGGGAAATAGTCCTGGGTTGGTTTTTAATTAAAACAACAATGCGGTGGCCCACTCGGAGAATCCCTTACACCTATCCACTGATCGGCTCACACCCACACACTCACACACCGAAGCACAAACGGTATTATTGTATTGACCGAACATCCAGCCAGCCAGCCAGCCAGCCAGCCTGCTAGCCAGCCAGTTAGTCAGACAGTCAGACAGTCAGACAGTGAGCCAGGATGTTGTCCTGGTTGTTGTAGTTGCAGTGTTTTACTTTTTACATTTTCAATTCGCTCTCGTCCTCTGGCAGCCCCTTGGCTTTGTTTCTGAATGTGTTTTGTGTGAAAAGTGATAAGTGAAATATGCTTTTCAGTTTTCAATTTAGCAGTTCAATGCAATTCCAATTGGATTTCTGCAATGGGCATCCGCCAACACCCAAACAGTTGCCGGCCGCAGTACAAAGTTCTGTTGCTTGTTAAAGGGGAAATATTCTGAAAATGTCGGCAGTCAGCAGTCTCTTAATAATGGTCTTATTGCATAGAAATAGAAATACAAAAAAATACAAAAAATACAAAAAAAAAACTCTAAATGAATCGAATCTCTTTGTGAGATTTGTATGCACAAAAAATGCTGGCAGCATTCACCAAAGCTCCAACTGGCACAGTCTATCATTATAGTATTCGCACAGGGAAAACAGAGTAGCGAGCATTGCATTGCATTTGCAGTGCAGTGCATTTGCATATGTGGGACATGGCATCGGTCCAGTTCGGTGAACTCGCCAGTTCTTTGCCCTGCCACACCCACCGACCTCCCCGGGGAGCCAATTTAGAATGCTCCACACGTCGCGACGCGGACACCTCACGACCACTTGACACTCTTTGTGCAGCGACCCGCCCACCTGCCAGTCCAATATTTTTAATCCCTTTGACTTTGCCACTGCAGCCCGAATGAGGCGCCAAGTGGGCGTGGAGCAAACATTTGCCAAGTCAACAGAGAAGGCGACTCGCAGCTAAATCGCTGCTTCGCACAGTGTCTGAAAGTTCCATTTATTTCCATTTTCAATACGCCTAAATTTTGTTACCCTGATTGCATATTTTAAAAGTGTGTGCAATCTTACTTAAACACTATAATAACAATAAAATAATATGTTGTAATTTTTTTATACTAAATTTTGAGACTTTTAACCAATAACTCGCCCCACTGTGCGCCGATAAAATGGAGTTGAGAATGGCCAGAAGGACAGCCCGCTAGAAGGCCAGCAACAGGCACCGAAATGCACTCCCACACAAACATACATACATATATGCCATCACACACACACACATATGCAAGGGGAACGGGACTTTTCTGATGCCACAGTGCGAACCATAGAAAATAGACTGTGCCAAATTGGTGAGAGAATAATGCTTGGAGCAGAGTTCATGAGGCGGGTCGCTTGTGGGGGCTTGTGGTCGCGGTTGGTGTCTTGTCGTACATTAACTGAGACACGGCTCATTTGTGTTAATTTGAAAACGCTGACAATGCCAACGAGTTGCTAATGGGATATCTGAGGCAGCCCCAACCCAATGTCGACTCAGTAGACTTTGGGCAACTGCCACAAACACAATCTGAAAAAAGGCTTACGGAATATAAAATTAATAAACAATACATATTGTACTGTGCAAGTGTACTTATAGTATAATACGTTTACCAAATTCTCAGTAATTACTAAAAGACAAACAACTATGACATTTAAGAAACTACTTTTCGTTTGCATGGGTGAGTAACAGATAATGGCTATAGAAATCCCGTTAAGCCAGTCTCTGCTGCAGGCAACTCATGCAGCTCCCCAATGGCGGAGACAATCATGCAAAATCTGATGGTAAAGACCAGTCTTTACTGGGAAGTGGATAGCGCGGCCTTACGAACTTGGAACATTGGCAGAAGGCCGCACAAGCAATGCCTCCGAGTTCTGCGCGAGCACGGATTACGATCTGACCATTTCTGCCGACTGGTGAATGAGCTCTGATTGTTAAGGGTTAAGATCGTTCTTCTAATTTGGCATATTCTCTTTGGTAGTTGACTGTCCAGGACTTTTACTACTATGACTATATCATTACCATGAACGAACATATATACAAGGAGTTGCTGCTCTGGGCAGACGCCAATCATATTATCAATACCTCTCATGTGCTCATGCTGGGCACGTACGGAAAGAATGGGAAGGGTATATCGATTATTGACCTTTCACCGGTATGTTGAGTGAGCAACGTTTCATTTCATTTCATTTGTTAACTTATTAAGAAAAACGTCTCTCCGTTTAGGCACGAAAAATTAAAGCCTTCAGGAATGCCTATTACCAAATTAAAGACTGCTGCAAGGAGCTTATTCTTGGCGAACAGGTTAGCATTGTGCGCTATAATATGCCCAGCACGGATGACGATGATGATCAGGAGTATCAGAAGATGAATATATCCCATGTAGATTCTTGTGAGAGTCCAGAATCCGTTATTGGCGAAGCCCAAAAGTACCCCTCAAAGACGTCATTAATGGCGTGCTCAGTATGTTCAATTGGTTTGCCCCAGTCTAATAGAAAGACTCTGTGTCAGAAATGTGGACAGAAATTCTTGGCCGAACTCTGACCCCAAACGATGGAGACTGGCTGTGTTGCGACATTAAAAAGGCGAGTTTAAACATTTGCCCCACGGCCCAAATGTTGATTGTAAAATAAAATTTAAGACGACTTTGATACGACAGCTGATTATAATTTTCATATTCCATCGATCTATGGCTAATTGGCTCAAACAGTTGGCTATAAAAGCCACAGTCGTATAACAGCCAGCTTTGTTAGTCCGGAACCCCCTTGATGTGCGCCATCGAATCGCTAACCGGCGGCTGAGAATGGACGTCGACGTAGCCATGTCTGGCGCTGGATTTGGTCCCAGATTCGAGGCTCAGGCAAGCGGCAATGGATCCGTTCTGGACAACGTGAGTGTTTTGCTAGCCACTTAAGCAAAATTGTGAAAACTGAACAACAAATCGTTTTAGCCATTTAGACATACTGTACTATATGAGGAGGTATAATTATGGTTTAATTTAAGTAGGAATTATTAAAACTTTATTTAAAACATTTTAACTAAAATAAAGAAAATGTAAAAAAAAAAATACACTTAAACATTGGTATCTGGCATATAAGAATTTTAATAAAATATAGAACCAATTTTTTATTTCATTGAAGATTAAAATGTAGTCGAATCATATGCTATATAACGATATATATCGCATCAATTCATTTACAGGTGCTGCCGGACATGGCGCACCTGGTCAATCCCTATTGGAGCCGTTTTGCGCCAATGGATGCGACAATGAGCAAAATTCTCGGACTGTTCACTTTGTGCATCCTAATCATCTCCTGCTGCGGCAACGGAGTTGTTGTCTACATCTTTGGCGGCACCAAGTCGTTGCGCACGCCCGCCAATCTTCTCGTTCTTAATCTGGCCTTCTCTGACTTCTGCATGATGGCCTCACAGTCTCCGATAATGCTGGTTAACTTCTACTATGAGACCTGGATCCTGGGGCCATTGTGGTGCGATATTTATGCTGTTTGTGGCTCAATGTTTGGCTGCGTCTCCATTTGGTCCATGTGCATGATCGCCTTCGACCGCTACAACGTAATCGTAAGAGGCATTAACGGAACACCCATGACCATTAAGCTGTCCATCATGAAGATTCTGTTTATTTGGTTAATGGCCACCTTTTGGACCATAATGCCACTGATCGGCTGGAGCAGCTATGTGCCAGAGGGCAATTTGACTGCCTGCAGCATCGACTATATGACCCGGCAATGGAATCCGCGCTCCTATCTTATCACCTATTCCATATTCGTTTACTATGTGCCGTTGTTTCTCATCTGTTATTCGTACTGGTTTATAATTGCAGTAAGTGGCGATTCTCAGACGTCGCTCCACTAGTCAAATCTCTTTTTTTTTTTTGAAGGCCGTCGCGGCGCACGAGAAGGCGATGCGAGAGCAGGCCAAGAAGATGAACGTGAAGTCCTTGCGCAGCTCTGAGGATTGCGACAAGAGCGCTGAGGGCAAGCTAGCCAAGGTAAAATTAAAAGTAGTGTGAAAACTCAACTCGACTAGGCGATACCCTGTACCCTGTACCCTGTGCATTGTGAAGTGCTGCTGCTTAGCAAATTTTGTATTCAACTCTACATGCTCACAGAAGAACTTACACACACACACACACAGACATACGAACGTACACTGTTAACGGCAAAAATTACGCTGCAAATCGAACGCCGCTAGCGTCGTAATTTACGTTACAGCTGTAAGCATTTATCCCCAGGAAATGCACAAGACTATAATTTTTTTAATCTACGATATTATTAACTTTTTTGTAATATGTTTTTTTCGAAGCGGAACTTTCTATCTTCAAAAATAAGTATTTTACCAATAATTCGGACACGGGGAGGATTTCAATTTCTAAAGCATCCATTTCAAAAGTATCCTCATTTAGATGTAAAATAGTAAGTCTCAATCGACTCGACTGTTTATCCTGATAAAGGATATTTAAATCATCCTCTTACAATTTAATATAATTTTTTTAAGTTCTAAGATAAAGAAGACACAGTTTTGCCTGATTTAGACATAAAATCTTTTCATTGAAAAGTACGCACAATTTTTAATTTATACAGGGTATATATAGTATTTCTTAATTTAGCACGAATTAAAAACAATTTGATTTATATCAATATAAATATTAATTATTTGCATTTGACAATAATTCAGGTAGCATTAACGACCATTTCGCTTTGGTTTATGGCTTGGACTCCTTACCTGGTCATCTGTTACTTTGGCCTGTTTAAGATCGACGGGCTTACGCCACTTACCACCATTTGGGGCGCCACATTCGCCAAAACCAGCGCCGTCTACAATCCTATTGTCTATGGCATTAGGTAGGCAGAGCCGCAACTATTGAAAGATAATTTCTAATCACATTTTTTTTATTTCGATAAGCCATCCAAAGTATAGACTGGTGCTCAAAGAGAAGGTATCTATGCCAGTAAATGTTGCTATTTGCCGACTTTATCTTATCTTCTTATCTTGTTCGTAGTGCCCTATTTGTGTTTGCGGCAACACAGATGAGCCCAAGCCAGATGCACCCGCTGGGGATACAGAAACAACTTCCGAGGCGGAATCAAAGGCCTAGAGCTTTGAAAATTAATTAGCAATTGCCTACAAAAGGCACATAAAGTTTAAAAAAAAGCAAATATCAAAAAATGATACAAAAATGTAAAAAATATTTGCTGAAAAGCATTTGTGGTTACACATATTCGATTTTTGTTGCAATAAAGAGTGAATCGAACACACTAAGACAAAAAAAAAATAACAAACCGGGAACACCCGACCCGAATACCGTGTTTCAAACATACTATGCATATATGTATATAAATATGTAGTAAAACATACTTATACAGATAGATGGATACCGATTGCTTGTCAGATCTTAATTACGGAACTATAATGTAAATCTAATTTACCAAATTCTGCACTCCAAGGTTTCAAGTATAGCTTGTTTTATACTTTAGCCAATTTCGTATCAGTATATAAAAATTTATATATGATTGAAAAGAAACTCTGATTTAAGCGTACAAAAATAATGTAAATCCTTAAAACTTTACATCTGTTTACCTCGTTTACCCATTTCAAATGGGTTTACTTCATTAAAAGGTTGGTATTCCCGAAAATGCAAATTCGTGCCCAAAAATTAAAATTTATTTGACTCTGTTATTGGGCATTAAAGCTGATCCGTAACTTTGAAATAAGTATATTTATTAGCAAAGTGTGGCAGCGTTTTAAATTAGGCGAACTTGTCAATGTCAGGAGAATTGCGTCACACATGCGACACATTGAAACAAGAAGTGAACTCTTGAGCTCGTTCCTGCTGCTAGTTCCACTTCCTCCAGTCCTCAATCCCCAATCCTCAATCCCCAATCCTGTTTGTTTCATCTGCCTTGGCACACATTTCCACGACGTTAATGTCGCTATTTGCTTTGGCTGCTTCGTCTTTCGTTTAATGATGATAATTACTCAGTTATATTCGCCATACGACCCGCTCCCTCTTCCCCTCTGCCCCTCCTCAACACATCCCGCACATTTGGTCTAATGAGCACGCACACACCCACAGCCGCATCCACACCCACACCCACGCCCACAGCTATACAAATACACACACACACACACACATACATACAGAAACAAATGCATACACAATTTGGCACACACTCGACAGTCTAATTAGAATACAACAAAGCAACAAGCAAAGCGAAATTTTTGCCCGTCAGCAATTTGGCCAAAAGTTCAACAGATCCTGCCACCAAGTGCTGATTCTGTCAGTGCCACTCGACTCGACGACTCGACGACTCAACGACTCTTAGCCAGAGTTTTTTTTCCAAATCAGCTTCAGCTTAATCATGAGTCGCCTTAAGATTTGGTTGTCGCACAATTCTCAAAGTGCATCAACTGCAGAAAAGTCCCCACCCAAGCAGTGAATAGAATTCAATTAGAATGGCCAACAACTGGATTGCACTTTTATTTGTGGCAACAGACTCTAAACTTCAATTAATTGTTGGTAAATGCGTGCAGCACATTCCTACCAGAATAATGTTGGCCGAGATGCCCCTGACTTGGCCCAATGCTGACCCGCCAGCTCGCCAATGGAGGCCATGGCCAAGCCCTGATAGGTGTTTACGCACATCTTATACCCGGACACCACATTGTCCTTTCTCAGCTGGCTTTCGCATACTTTCAATCCACCCTGGAAAGTCTCCAAAAGGATATCTCCATCCTGTCTAGCCTCTGAGGTAGGTGGCAACTTTTCGTCGATCACAGTACGCACGGCATGCAGCGCAGCTAATCCCTGCTGCAGGGTCAGATCAATGTCCACTTCCTGGCCGTTAGCCTGCAATTATGCAATTAATGCAGTCTTATCCATTTCTGCTTATTACAATTTATAATCAATTCCTACCAGGCAAACCAAAAGGGAGACCACAAGCAGCGATGCAGTCGACATTCTGAGCGTGCGTTTAATAAGCAACTGTCTGGAACGTAACTCTCATTGTCGAAAGCATCTATTATATCTTATCTGGCGGATTTTAGAAAGATAAAAACAATGTAGTAAAGTTACTTATGAAGACGCTTAACCCAATTAAGTTTTATAGCCGCTTTATGGCCAGTTGCATGGCCAAGTTAAGATACTCTACTCATACATTTGCTTATCAGTGGAGAACGGAAATGCCGCCAGTAGTTAATTTTTGTATATTTGAATGATAAGCTAATGCAAATATATCACTTTTATTATCAGGTGAGAAAAACACTCAGAGAGTCACACTAGCCGAACCGGATGTGAGTCACTGCAGCATTGGTCAGTCGAAAACTAACATTTAACTGCTGCTCCATAACGCCTAACTTAATTTTGGCCAAAATGACAGCACGTTCGCCTCATCCCGTCCTGGCCACACCCACACTCCGGCAACAATGGCCAGCATGCCCAAGCCGCAAAAAACTGTTGCCTGCTTTTTGGGGCACAACTTTTACATACAAATCCGCAAGCCGAAACAAATTTACATACATGCGCTTATGGAGCGGCCCTCTGTGCGTTTGTGCACCCTGCTGTCCTCTTGTTTTTTTTTTTTTAGTTGTTGTTGTTGTTTTCCCAACCAATTTTAGCATATATTTGGCAGAAGGCTGTTCAAATGCGGCCAGCTTTTATTTTGTCCACTTTTTTGAAGCACTTGAAGTGCCGCAACTTTTGCATTACCAACAAAGGGGGCGCTGGTCGGAAATAGGCGGTCGAGGGGCGTGGCTGATTGTACCACAAAACTTAGCAAAGCTCATGCCACAATCGCAGGCACACACATACACACAATAACTCTGACATATTTGTTGTAATGGCACAAACAACGGAGCTCGAGTTTCAATCTTGGGGCAAATATTTCAATTAAGTGACAAAACTTTGCACTCGCCTTGATCCTTGTAATTCGCCTTGTCATTGCGTGGTATGTGTATGTATGTGTGTATGAGTGTGTGTGAGCCATGGCCAACGGCTGTTGCAAAATTTACATTTAATTACATATTTGAATTTGAATTTGAATTTGAATTTGAATGTGCTTTGTGTCGCATTTGGAACGTCAACGAGGCGTATGCGCCATTTTGCTCAATCTGCCATGGCCCAAAGCTTTTGGTCATTTGCGGCAAATCTTTGGCTCGTTAAGCCAAACCATTTAATCCCCTTAATACCACCGGTTCTTGGACCCAAAATTCATGTGCCAGCCGCCAGGACATCAAGCCAACAAAGGGGAACTAGGTATTGAAAGGACAAGATAGAAGAGGACATAACTAGGACAATGATAATTGAAACTGCATTGGCCACATAAATCAACATTGCTGCTTCAACAGTCAGTCAATGGGCCACTTTGGGTTGGCATGCGCTCAAACCTTTTAGTGGGGGGCATGGCCAAGGCAAAATTGATGAACGCATAAAAGAGCTTTCCATCGGAAAGCGGCGTGGCCAACAATTTCCACAATGTTCTGGCAAAGAGCAAAAAAAACGAATGGTTGGGCGTAACAGAAGAGAAATGCCGCAAAGGCGAGCAAATAAAGTGAAGGAATTCAAATATTTGGCCAAAATGCGTCAAGTTTTTGCCCGGTCTTCTCAAGGCCAGTTGCCAGTTGCCAGTTGCGAACTAAGCTCCACAACATTAGCCCTCCGAATTGCTCACTGGAGAGACTGGAGGGCAGGAGCAAAATATTTACATCCAATCCCTCGAATCGCACAGCTTGAACCAATCGGGAAGGCTCTGGTGAAATTCGTAATAGCAGTAAATTTAATAAAGTACTGCTATGCAAAACACTTCAGCCACTGAGGCAGCGTGTCGCCACATCAAAGCGTGTTCTGGACACAGGTCAAGGATGTCAAAGATGGCGTCCAACCCCACCCCACAGCGTATCCAGTTGGAGCTAAGGTGCTTTTAAAATGTTTATTTAAGTATATCGAATCTATGCTGGTGTATTGCATTGTTTGTGTAGGGTATCAAAAAATCCAAAGAAGTCGTCTTAGACCTTGACAACACCGGCGGGTGCAGCAGGAGCAGCTGGAGCTGCAGCGGCCGCCACACGTGCTAGCCACTCGTCATCGATGAGCTTCAGTTCGTTCTTGGCGGCGGTCAGGGCGGGCTTCACGCAACGGATTTGCAGCCACGGCAGCGTTGTGGTGTTGCAGTTGGCAAATCCCAGCTCGGCATTGGAGAGGACAGTCAGGACGCGCTCGGAGAGATCAGCTGGGAAATCGGGCTGACTGAGCTGACGATCTGCCTCCTTTTGCAATACAATGGACTGGAAGAACGAGGATACGGAGAAGCCACCGAAAGGTGCTGCCTGTGGCGGAGCAACAGCTCCAGCTGGATTGGCGGCTCCACCCGCTCCAGGAGCAACTCCACCGAAAACTCCATTCAGATAGGGATTGTATGCTGCTGCAAACGGATTGGAGCCCGCAAAAGGACCAAATGCCTAGAACAAAAAAACCCAGTTAGAGCAATCCTTATCCGATGTCAACCATATGTATATATAGCTACCTGGCCGTTAATGCAGGCGATGCTAGCGACGAGTAAAACAATTGCGAATTTCATTTTTAGGCGATTCGATTTCGTTTTCTTCTGAGTAGAGCTCAGTCGTAGTAGTTTCAGAGAGACTAATATCTGGCCAGGCATTGAAATGGTCTTATATACACATTATTACCGTACAATGTACTTTTGTTATCAGCGAGAGCCAAACGGCGCGGTAACTGAATTGATTTACATGCTCTTATGTTTGTTTATCAAATGTAGTAGCGTAATCCCCACTAGGGGCTATCTCCAAAGATAAAACGTTGCTGTTCCCAGAAACTGTCGAGTCATCGAAAGACGTCAGGTTGCATACCTGGGCACTTACACAAATAGCTTGCACTATTATTATTATTATTTATTCTACAAAACATTTTATAAGTTAATAATTTTTAAAATCATACATTTATAATTTATATAATAATAAATAAATATTAATAATAATTTAATATTAATATATTCAAGTTGCATATAAAATTTCAGAAGCTTTCAGTTTTGGATCTGATTCACAACTTTTCCAGAATGTATACAAATGTCAAGAATACAAGTAAAAGTTAATTAAAAACTTAACAGAATCTTTCTTAACAAACAAAACTGATAGATACCATACATACAAATGTATCTACATATTTCTTTATAATCGCATATACTACTTTATTACTTTATCGCGGGTCTGCCTTTGAACTACAAATTTAAATTGTCAGGGCAAACAAACAATTATACAATGTAAGCATATTTTCGATTAAAACACTCGTATAACGTGAACAAAAATAATTAAGAATAAAAAAATGAAAATACAAAAACAAACGAATTTTTTATCATAGAAATGTTGTTGTAGTTGTTCGTTTTTTATCTCTCTACAAATTCTACACCAAGCAAAACAAATTATTGGGCAAATGAATGTGAAGTATATACATATACTGATAAAAGCCAAAAATGCAAAACAAATTATATATTAAAAATATTAAAAATAGATTTTTAGAGATACAATTGGCGGCTATGTTAACCTAACATTTGCTTTAACTAATGTTACTGTTTAGTAACATTCCTCTGTTGCACAAGCTGCCGTTAATTTATTATAGGAAATTTAAATGTGAATAAGTATGTGCAGTCAAAAACAACGACAAATGCAAATAATAGAATCTTTAATTATTCTGTTCCGTAAAATGTACAATAATAAGATAAAGTTAATATTGTATATTTATTTATTTAATACATTAATTTGTGTATTTCCCGCCTTGCGCTTCAAATTTGAAATCTGTTGACATTACTGTTAATGTTAAGTGGTAATGTTAGTTTACAGAAAGGTGCTGTGTTAACGCAAAATGAGCAGCTGGCAGAAGGTATCGTTATCGATATTTCTTCCATCACTAAAATTTTTGTACACAGCAAAAAATCGATTTAGTTCGACGAGGAAAAACGACCCCCGCGTCCAACACACCAGCCCCAACGCAGAGGGAGATTAGTAGTAGTAACGACAGTCCTTCAAACATTACGCAGCCAAACGTCGAGAAAAACTCCAAGGTTTGGCCAGCAGAGAGAAAAAAAAAGAGAAAAAGAAGAAGTCTCAACGCTGCATGTGAAGTTAGCACAGAACGTGCAGCGCAAACGAATCGAGTGAAAGTGCAAAATTAAAACATAAATCTATGCGACTGGCGTTTACCACAATTTCTTCCAGTCACAGCCTCAATCAACGTCAGCCCCAGCAGTAGCACCCAGCATCGGGAATCGAGAATCGAGCGTTTCCACCCCCAATAGAAAAGTGCACGCCGCGTAAGTCGTCCAAACGTTAAAAATAGAATCGTATCGTATCGTATCGTATAGTTGGGAAGAGAAATCAAATTCAATTTTATTATTTTCTGATAGTCAGTGGGTTATTAAATAAATTGAAGCATTAACAGGCAAGTCAACTAACTCAAACCCGTTCACAGCAACCGCGTCGTTGACATCAACAGCCGCAGAGAGCACCAGCAGCAGCTACAACACCAAAATAAAAAGGCAGCACGATGGCTTTCGCTGGATTGAAGAAACAGATCAACAAAGCCAATCAGTATGTGACGGAGAAAATGGGCGGTGCGGAGGGCACCAAGCTGGATCTGGACTTCATGGATATGGAGCGTAAGACGGATGTGACCGTGGAGCTGGTGGAGGAGCTGCAACTAAAAACCAAGGAGTTTCTGCAGCCAAATCCCACTGCACGCGCCAAGATGGCCGCCGTCAAGGGCATCTCGAAGCTGTCGGGTCAGGCTAAATCCAACACCTATCCTCAGCCTGAAGGACTGCTGGCTGAGTGCATGTTGACTTATGGTAAGAAGCTCGGCGAGGACAACAGCGTGTTCGCGCAGGCGCTCGTCGAATTTGGCGAAGCGCTTAAACAAATGGCCGACGTCAAGTATTCGCTGGACGACAACATCAAGCAGAACTTTTTGGAGCCCCTGCATCATATGCAGACCAAAGATTTAAAGGAGGTCATGCACCATCGAAAGAAGCTGCAGGGCCGGCGTCTCGACTTTGATTGTAAGCGTCGTCGGCAGGCCAAAGATGATGAAATTCGTGGTGCTGAGGACAAGTTTGCCGAGTCATTGCAATTGGCCCAAGTAGGCATGTTCAATCTGTTGGAAAACGATACTGAACATGTCTCTCAGCTCGTGACTTTTGCTGAAGCACTATACGATTTTCACTCTCAATGCGCGGATGTGCTTCGTGGCCTGCAGGAGACGCTACAGGAGAAGCGTGCCGAGGCAGAGAGCCGGCCACGCAATGAGTTTGTGCCCAAGACGCTGCTCGATCTGAACTTGGACGGCGGTGGCGGCGGCCTCAATGATGACGGCACGCCGTCCCACATTAGCTCGAGCGCCTCGCCGTTGCCCTCGCCGATGCGCTCGCCCGCCAAGTCAATGGCCGCCACACCACATCGCCAGCAGCAACCATGCTGCCAGGCACTGTACGACTTTGACCCAGAAAATCCAGGCGAACTGGGCTTCAAGGAGAACGACATCATCACGCTTCTAAATCGCGTCGATGACAACTGGTACGAAGGTGCCGTTAATGGCCGAACTGGCTACTTCCCCCAATCATATGTGCAGGTCCAGGTTCCTCTGCCCAATTAGATGCATGTATTAAGATTTAACTGAATGTTGGTTTCGTCGTCATCGGCGCGCAGCTTGGCACATAGTATAAATGCAAAAAAATACATATGTAGATGGTTATATGCGGATTAATATGGTTAGAGTAACGGTTACGTCTTAGCTAGCACAGCACATTCACGTGGCCATAAAACATCAATTGAAACGGCAAATACAAAAAGAAAAAAATACAACTACAAATACAAATACAAATACAAATACAAAAAGAAAAAGAAAAGATAATAACGATAGCAAACAAAATTTAATGTGAAATTTTACCAGTTGGCAACACAATAACTACAAATTATTAATTAAAATTAAATTAAAGTATGTAATTATGTATGTACTACTATCTAAATTTTCAAATGTTACGAAATTTATAGTATTTTCCATGCGTTTCCAATTCAAAAATGTCAGCGATTGCTCTACTTTGAATTACATTTTTGTATGCTATACGAACAGCAGACACACCATTAAAAGTTCTAGATATACAATATATATATATATTGAATCAGACCTTGGCAGCATGTCACACCCAAATAATAATTAGCCAAATATCCATACTACATACTTACATAATTATGTTGCGAGTTTTCTGCTTTCTCACACATTGATTATTGTAATGCCTTATTTCGATTATGCTCTCTATCCAAATTCTATATATACCTAATGCTACCTACCTAATCATATATATATACTTACGATATACCTATATATTTATTGTATACTCCTAACTGATATTTGTGCAAAAACAATACTCCCCACACTCTATCCCCTAGGACATAAAAACTGTCCAAATGTTCGTTGTAAAATTTAAAGAATTTTTCAAATTCAAGGATGTAACACGTTAAAAATTTGTATCCTACATTTTTGCTCCTTTTTATGTGTGTTGTTTTTTTTGTTATTTATATACATAACTATTACATAAAACAAATATATATAGATATATTTATTAAGCATATTATCTACATGTATATTTATTATTATGTATTTATTATAACTTATACTGAGCAGCAGCGTTAATACAAATAATAATATAAATAATAACAACAACAGCAATGTAATGAAGAACGTAACAGAATCCTCCTAAACAAAACCAGCATATAACTAGTTAAAATTTGAAAATAATTATTAATTAAATAATTATAACGTTGATAATAACTGTTACCATAAGAATGAACTCAAAACCAGTCAAGTCAGTCGAAGCATAGCAAGCATAAACAATATAATTACTAACCAAAACCATAAAAAGTTTACTAACAATAAATGCCTAGAAGAAATATGTATCTGTATCCAAGAGCAGAAGAGTCAAGCCCCATGTTGACACATGGAATGCTGCATACCAAGCGATATACATGCAAAAGAAAAGAAAACGAATGTATATAAGCAAAAGTATACACACAATTATATATTTACTGATAATAAATTAGTTAATGAGCAACAAAATTATAATTTACGAACGCGAAAATAAAACTCGCGACAAAAATGAAAAACACGAAAACATTTCCAAATTTTGGCTCAACCCGGCTGAGGCGAATGTTTTATTAACGCATTCGTAAAGGCAAGAGTAAAACAATAATAATTGTAATTATGCATTTGTGTGGTGGAAAAGAATTAGATATATATATATACATATATATATATAACTACATACATACAAATAATACAACAAACTATATAAGAATTACGCTAAAAACTGAAGCCCTAATTTATGCAAAAAATTTAAAACCCAAAAAAAAAAAAAAATTGAATACATTTAATTTTCAATGTGTCTTTCGTTCAAAATCATAAAAAAAAGCAAAAAAAAAAAAAACACCCAATTTGTTTTTGTTATTTGCATGTTGACCTTTAATCAAGCATTGCAAGCTTTTGCCCCTCAGTCATCCACTTGAGCCTTGGCCCAGCCCCGAGGTCTTCGTGTGAGTGTTGCGTAACATTGACTCGGATGCTGCACGGGAATGGGATTTAAGACAACGACGTCGACGGCGCCACAGATATGGCAAAAAAAAGAAAGGGGCATTGAAATTTTCGATTTTCCGCAAACACAACGAGACAAAATCGCAACCCCAATCCAAAAACGAAAAAGAAAGGACGACCCAGTTGGAATGACATTGAAACGTGACGCAACACCCCCTGCGCATTTCATCATCCGTTGAGGTCATGCCACCCCTTCCGAGGAATCCCCATGTGTGGGCATCTTCATTGAGCACAGGGTGGGAATTTTAATGTTTACATTCACTTGAAATACTTACTGCAAAAGCTTCCTTAAATAGAACTATAGAACATTCCACTTCGAATAATATTCTATAATGATACTAATAATTATTTTTAAAATTTGAACATTATAAAATATATTTTTTGTGAGTATTATTTGTGGACATTACTTAAGATTTTAAAACATATATTTTGAGAGCTTGCAATTTTGTTCTCAATTTTCAAACAAATTTAATATACAACACGTTTAATTTCAAAAATGTAGAAACAATTATTAAATAAAGGAAATAAAATAAATTGTTTTCCAAATATATAACTTATTTTTTAAACTTATTTTATTTTTATATTATAATATCCTATTGTAATACCATGCTTACAACGAAAACAACCATTTGAAATATTTTTTATTATTTTTAATTTAGATCAGAAAATATTTCTTAAATCGTAGTCAAATAACAAAAATGTGGGATTGATATGACTAATGGCTTGATTTTTGTAATAAGCATAGAATAAAGCTGATAACACTAAAATATCAGAATAGTAAGCCTTCAATATCTCGCACCAACATGTGACTTATTTTTCTAGCAGACGGTCTAACTCGAATGACTAATAAGTGTAAAGCATTGTATCAAAGACATGTGGCAAGGCCTTATCAACACTTTAAGTTAACTGCCCTAACGAGCGAAGTAAAAAAAGGGATATTACTTTTTTTTCATATCTGTAAAATTCGTATGAGCGCTAACTCTTTTTATCTTGATGGTAAATACCGATGTTCTCTATAGGTCTCTATTGATCAAATATTGCGCAAATCAATATCTCAATATCTACAAGCTTAACTTAAAAGTATTCAAAGTATTAACCTGGAACAGAGTATCATGCAGTCGGACTCCAAAAGTCATACTTGTTTTTATTAATAGTGAGATAAGACAAAACACACAATTGGAAAAAGTATTTAAAACATTTATAAAATAGTTGATCGTATCGGCGTTATAAGAGATAAGGTGAATGACAATACACTGTGGGGTAGCTACACTATGATATACTGTTCGTACTGCGTAAGTACCCTACGTTTGGGCCTCTGCAGCGCTTCGTGGCCCAGGGTCAGGCACACAGGCTCCTTCTTGAAAACTCCCTCTTCCTGAAGCACCGCATGAGGAGCACAACGCCAGGGATCCTCCGTCTCGACCTGCCACTTGAAGAGCTTCTGGCGCAGCTGCTTCAGAGTGGCGCTGTACTTGGGCTTGTCCACGAGATTGAAGCGTTCCAAGGCGTCCGCCTTGATGTCGTAGAGCTCCCACTCGGGCCGCTGGTAATACTGCTGGAGTGTGCGGTACCAGGGGTATGTTTGCCTATTGATGGTCGCATTGAGGATCTGCTGGAACGTGGGCGACGTGTAGAAGTCCTGATCGATGGGAAAGTCGGCCCAGTAGTTGAGATTATGTATGAGCTTATACCGGCGATTGCGCACCATGCGCATGGGATAGGCCATTGTCACCTCATGGTAGCTGTGACTACCGAAGACCGCGTCGCTCTCGACCGGCTCTGGCTCCTTTTGCAGCACGGGCAATAAGGATTGACCGCTGAATCGTGTTCCGTTCGGCGGCGGCAGCTGAAGAGCATCTAGGACAGTGGGATAAATGTCCAGGAGGCTGGTCATAGCAGCGCTTGTCTCATGACGACGGTCGTCAGGATGCGGAGAGCTGAGAATCAGCGGAGAGCGAATGCCATGCTCATAGAGATTTGTGCGGCCACCCGGAAAAGACGGTCCGTTGTCCGAGGTGTATATGACAAGAGTGTCCTCTGCCAATCCCGATGCCTGCAACTCCCGCATCAGCAATCCAACACCCTGATCCAATCGCGAGATGCTCATGTACTGGGCGGCCAGCTCCTGCCTCACCACATCCGTGTCTGGCAGCCAGGCGGGTATCTGCAAATTGCGCCAGTCGTAGTAGATGGGCTTCCAGTCTGGAATTGTGCCCATGCCCTCCTCCCCGCTGCCCCAGCGCTCGCAGAACTCTCCGTACTGCGGAGTGATGTGTCCACAACGGTGCGGATCATGGAAGCCCACCAACAGAAAGAAGGGCTTTGCCTCGCGCTTGGCCTGCGCGAGGAACTCGCGTGCGTACTGCTTGATTCTGGTTATGTTGCGACCAATCTGGTTGATCGAGTGCTGCTCCTCCGTCTGCTCAAAGTCGAAGCGAAAGTTGGAGGCGGCGCCAACATGTTTCTTGCCAATAATGCCGCTCAGTATGCGACCGTTGCTCTGCTCCCGCAGCACATTGGGCAACGAACTGACACCCGGCAGCACGTTAAAGTTGTGCACTCCGTGGTGCAGACCGTACATGCCACTGGCATGGCTGGCCTGTCCGGTCAGCAGCTGGGCGCGGCTCGGACTGCAGCTGCTCACCGAGGTGAATGCGTTGTTGAATAGCAATCCGTTGCTGGCCAACGCATCCAAGTTGGGTGTCTGGCAGTACTTGTTCAAATAGGCGCCCATCTCAAAGCCGGCGTCGTCCGCCAGGAGCAGCAGTACATTTTGTGGCGTCTTCGAACAGGCACCGTTGTTCACAAGTAGCAGCAGCAACAGCGGCAGCTGCGTTGCAAGTAGAAGGCGCAACAACATTGCGACTAGTTCGGCTTTCAAATAGAATCGAAACAGCAGCAAACCGACCCAATCCGTCCGCACACCGTGCCTGAGTCCAACTGATCCGCAAACAGTTCAGTATGCCGAACTCGAAGTGTCTATCCAGCATTTTTCTACTCCCGTCTTTCTCCCGGCGCACTCATTCAATTCCAATTCCAATTCCAGTTTTAATTTCTTGGCTCAGCGTGTGCTCTCTTGCACAATAGTCAAACCTGTGTGTACAGTATGTAAACATATACATATACATACATGTATACGGATAAATACATACATACATACTTTTACATTCACTTTGACCGGCTTTCTTTCGCAGCTGTTCGCTCTACATGTAGATCAGTCGCTCTCTTCTGGGTTTATCTATAGATCAAACTAAACTGAGGCTCAACTCAAATAATATTCATTTTTCTATTTTCTTTTTTCTATACTTTCTTTCTTAGTCGGGTTTTCTGCAATTTTTTATTCTTTATACACAATTTCCATCTTTATATTCAAAAAAGACAAATTGGAATAATGTTTTATTTTTTTGTTTCACTTAATTTTTATTTTTAATTTTAAAAACAACAATAAAAATAGTTTTTTATAAATAATATTGTGGAACTAAACAGTTTTTTTGCTTATTTTTTTGGATTAATTTTTTTTTTTAATATTTAGAATATGAGAAACAATGCTTCTTCAACACTTAATATTTAAAAAAAAAAAAAAAAAAATCAAATTTAAGAATGAAACTGGTAAAAAAAAAAAAAAAAAAAACGAGGACCTTTTTAAAAAACCAGTTTCTCTCAGTTGGGCTAAGGACAACACAATATCCAAATAGTAGGTTGGGACTTAATCTTTGGTCTTGATCAGTTGCCCGGCATAAAATTCCAGCTATAAAGCTCATCCAGAGATAACTGTAAATTATCTTAGTTGAAATTCAATTGACTTTCAAACAATTGTTTTTCTTTGACCCATTAATATTAATTATAAGTAAATACCTAATAAACATTTTACCTATATACTTTACCAATACTTTAGATCCGCCTTTCTCAGACAGTTTAAAAACAATTTATTACAACAAAATCGAACAAAAAATTCGTAGAATCGTTGAAAACATGTTGAACATCGAACGACAATTATATATGTGGGTATTTCTGGAAATACCCTATTGTGATATTATAAAAACTTGTTTTTATCTTTGTACATACGAGTGCGACCAAATAAGCAGAATTTAATGTTATTAACCTCAAACGCCGGTTAAAGCAAATAAATTTGTAACAATTGATATTCATTTATCGGTATATGCCTAGAAATCTTATCTAAAATATTATGAGATAATAGCTTGTTTTGCAATATGTATAAATGTTAAATAATCAATGAAAGAATTTTATTTGACATTTAAAATAATTTTAATATATTTATAACCAGATATGCAAAGTCAAATTGGATTTCGGCTTGGGCCAAGTTTCTACCAAGAGTTGCTTGTATTATAGTTATAAATTCATGTTTTGGAACATACATTTTAGGAGTTTAATTATGTTTTTTAAATTAATATGTAATTTCATTAAAAAAAAAATAGTAGTCCGAATAATCCAATTTAGACAAGTAGAATATTTATAATAATTTTATATTCAATTTATAAATTTAATTTAATTTAATTTATGAAAATATTAGTTCTGTTAATTGTTCTTTTACTTTTCTTTTTAAATTCTTTTCGATCTCTAAAGTATGAGATTTGGACTTATTCCATCTTTGTAAAAAATTTGTTTCTTAACTAACATTTTATTGGATTATTATAAGTTATTCTTGATTAACCGAAATCACCCTGTGTAACGGCGAATTCGAATTTGGCGATCGCAACTCTGGTTATGTGTGAGCAGTTTAGTTACAACAATAATACCATCCCTTTCGCACTTAACAATTCTGCCAACAACAATACAACCATTCCTTTCGCACTAAGAGCAGACGTGCAGAGGAGCCTTATTTTTGGAAACTTATTAGATCTGAAGAAATATCCGTGCCAGGCCCCGGGAGAGTTCGAAACGGGGCCTGGCAAGATACTAAAATGCAAACACCAGCACTCCGTTATATCAGAAAAGATGCTGAGTAAATATAAGAAGTGTGCAAAGATCATTTAGCGACTTCTAGAGGACATCAAAACATATTATAAAAAATCATCATATTAAGCAAAAGTATTCTCGAAGATCTTATGGATTCAATATGAGATGCGAATCTTGATAAGACCATTATTAACTGTATACGATACATATACATATTTACATACGTACACCTGCGAACACCAATTAAAAACTAATTCTACATTAGGCAATATCATATTTTTTGACTAGTACGTCATTTACATAAAAACATACATACGTTGTATGCACATGTATCACACATATTTTCATACATACATATAAAACTTTAAACATCATTATAAATATTCTATATTGTCGGTCAAAATACTGTTAATACAGTTAATTATACTGTAAATTAACGGCTTCATAAATATCATTGCTGATCATTACGGATATTCTTGACTCTGTATAAAATTATGAATCCGATATTTAGTAAGTAATATGATTAATGGACAATATTTGTATTTATACACATACATACATACATTTGTATACATACATACATACATATGTACATAGTACATCGCTCACAGGTATTTAAACATTATTTGCGTTAACTGAATTGTTCTACAGATAAATGTAAGTGTTACAAAATTATTTAATTTATTATTATTTAAGCATTTAAGTAATGTATTCTGTTTTTCTGTGCTATTTACTGAATGATAAAAAAGAGACATAATAATAAAAAGGCGTCACAGTAGAAGTGTATGTAATTAGCATTTCATTTATATCATTTGCTTTTCTGCGCATTCTCACATTTCAGCTAAATAAAATAATGCGCAATTTTCCATCGTTTGTTCACTTTCTTTTTTGATTTTGTTTTCGTTTTAATACAGTACATAGAGGGTTACGTGATTCATTGTGCAGTATGACACATCTATGTACGTATGTATGTATGTTTGAATGAACTTTTTTCTTATCCAATTTACAAAGGGTGTCCAATTATTTATGTATTATGTAAGTTCAAAGTTCACGACAATGCTAATGCAGTAGCAAAGGGGTTGAAGCAATGCAGACAAAAGCTCGACAAACAAATGCTTAGCAACATGTTGCACCAGTCTTGACTCTGGCAACATATCAACCAACAACCAGCAGGCATCAGCTGTTCCTCTCAACACATAGCTGCTGTTGTAATGCATAGCAATTGTTGCATCAGCCAAACCGGCAAGCCAACTCTCTCTCCCGCTCTGTCTCTTTTTCTTCTCCCTGTTCGCTCGCCTCTCACGCATTTTGCATGCCAAATGTTACTGGGTTGCTGTGCACCCTACAAACACTTCACGCGTCATTAAGTTTACACATAAATTGAAGGAATTATTATGCCGTGGCAATCGTGTTATCTATATTCGTGCTGTGGGTTATCTATTAACCGATAAGGTCTTACTTGTATGAGGATCACTTAAACTTGAAATAATAATATATGTATGTATGTGGTAAATAGCCTAATGTAAATGATGCTATCCACAGGCACGCGCCAACGGCGCGCTTTTTATTTTGAGGTAAATAATTTTGCTACACCACGATGACTTTTCATTTTAATTGATAAAGTTTGCAATTCGATTACAAACTATTTTGTAAAACTATACACAACTGCATCTAACAGATTCCAGACTTACTGATTGTCTGATTGAATTATTAATAATCATTACAGAGAACTAGACGGCCATGAAAAGTCGACTGCGAGTCAAAATAAGATTTCCACAATAATGTAACGCTGTTATTTACATATGCATGTATGTATGTACATATGTGTGCACAACAATATATATAATATATATATATACATATCTGATGTTTACAAACGAAGGATATATATATATATTATATATATCCGATGTTTACAAACGAAGGGTTCTTGTATTAAATGTGCATATATGTATACTTAAAATTTAAAAATCTAATCATATCATGTCTTATTTTTAAAGGAAATTTAATATAATATAATAAATAAAAATAAAATAATAATAAAAAATAAATGTTTTATTTAATCAAAAAATTGTTTGTGGCTCTTTTATTCAGAATGCTGACATTTTTACCCGAGTAACGCTTAACAATTTAAAACATTAACAATATAAATCATTAAATTAAAACATTTACATATCAAAATACAGCCTGAAAAGACAATCCACTAGCTCAATATCCGCTTTAGAAGTAGTAGGAGCTGCAATTTTCGTCATAGCTGAGAATTTCATATGAACTTTAGCATCTTAGCAGAAAAATAATACAGTTTTGGGGGCGCGGCAGCCGAACAGTCCGCCAGACAACAGCTAGGACAGAGAATCTATTTGGTATTTGTTTGCATGGGACGCGAATCGACGTCAGCAGCAAAGTTTATCAGCAGCAAAGTTGCTTACGTCGCTCGCCTCAGTCGGAGTCTCAGTCCAGTGACTCGTTATGTCCATCGATTCGCATCCGTTAGTAACAAAACTTTGGCCGTCGTGAACAGAGCAATTTTTGATATCGTATCGCACGTGAAATCGTTCATACAGTGAGCTTTATTTAGCACAAGCAACAACAAAATTATTTTAAAAGCTTTGCAAATTTGCGGGAATTCGTGAAATTGTTTTTAAAGTGTTTGAGGCAGCACTCTATTATTAATTTGATTTGATACTACGGTTACGGTCTTAATGGCATCAGCAAGTGAACTTGGGTATAAATATATTTTATTGATAGAACAATAACTTTTCTTAAGTTTGTGAATAAGCCTGAGCAAAGTGTAAAGAAAAAAGTGTTAAATTATTTGCGATAAACGCGCTATCAACAAACTACTTTCTAAAGTATCTGAGATAAGATTTTTATCTAGATACATTTTGAATATACAAAAAGTATCGGTACTAAGATCTGAACATTTAAGATCTTGTGAACATTTAACTACATATATAAGTGCAATACTATTTTCGGCTAATCGCCCTAGTATTATGTTGGTCGTCTCTTCTCTTGCTGCACCAACAACAACCACAACAACAACAACAACAAGATCAACAGGAGTCTACGAGGGAAGCAATCCCAACAAGAGACGCATCAACGTCATGCAACACTCGCCTGTCGTTGCCTCCATGTGTTTGCAACATTCGCAGCAGCAAGTTCCCATGCTCAATCATTTCATGTGTATGCGTATGCGTGGCTGGCATAATTACCATCGCTACACTAATTGTCTAACGGTTAAGGGCACTACGGCCACTAAGACTCTATTAAAGCGCTCCCACACCTTGCGAAAGAAGCGCAACATTATTATTCTTCGCAGCTTTTGTTGCCGAGGTTTTCGTTTTTGAAACAAACCAGCTACGCATACAGAATCCGAATCCCAATTCGAAGTATAAACGGGCTCAAACAGAAACACGAACAGGAAAATTGTTGCATCGGGAACTTGCTTGCCACAAGCGGCGGCTTCAAAATGAGCGGTAAGTTAGTCGGGAGGCGAGCCCACTTTTTTAATCATTTGTTGTAATAAGTACCAAAGATAAAGGTGTTTACAGGCAAGGTGTGCGTACGCACAATCTTACATTAACAACCATATTCAGACATACATATGTACATGTACATACAAGCATTAAATTGTATATGGATGTATATGTAGACATATGTGTAACCAACACGTGTCTCGATGTTCAGTTTCTTCACCCGCGTATACCCTACACTTGTGCAGCATATGTGGACTGTTGATCAGTTTGATAGTTTGCGTTTTCACAACTGATAAGATATGAGCTTTTATTTTATAGTCACTTAGCACGGCTGTATTTATTTGGGAACGCGCAGAAGTATGTATGTATGTGTGCGTCTGTATATGTACATCCATACAAATCGTTTAGGATGTAACTTTTACAAATTAAGCCACGTATGTCTGTACACATGTGCCTACTTAGTTGGTATTTGTTATTGTAAAGAAATGTATGACGATAAAAAATAAAAATATTTTGTTTCGCAAATCCTTTAAGTAAGAAATGACTAAGCGACTCTAACCTAAAATCTATGCGCAAGTGCACATACACACAAACATACATACATGTATGTAAGCACGCATACAGGGATATGTGTTATGTATTTGTATAACGACGATATATATAAATATATGTATGTATATACATACAGATGAAAATGTATGTATGTATGTGTATACAGCAAAGCCATATGTTTGTTCTTAAATAATGAACAAAGTTTTATATGCATACATACATACACATGTAGGTATATACACATGTGCATACATATATACTAAAAGTGTTACGTGAAAGTTTTTCATTGACGTGGCCCTTGGCACAGAAAATTGTCGAATCACCGCTGCTTGCAAATATCCGAAACTGTGTTCAGCAACAAGTTTGGGCATTGTTACTGGCAGCGAGCCACCTTCTGCTACATATGTACATATGTGCATACATATACACACGCATTCACGTATGTATGTATGTTAGGATGTGTGAATCTATTCGCAGTCAGATCTCGTGCCATTCAGTGCCAGTCTCAAGCCTTAGATCAGTGCCAAAAAACTCTGAAAATACCTGTGAGCTATGTACTATGTACATATGTATGTATGTATGTATCTATAAATAAATATATACATACATATATACATATGTCCATTTACAAAAACAAATATTTGTATATTCATGTATGTACATACATGTATACATACATATACATACATATCTATGTATATGTATGTACATACATAGTTATATTTTATATTAACTATTTCCACGCAGCTCTTTCGCCAAATACATATGTATGTACATAATTATTTACATACATACATATATGTATGAAAAAAAGTTGTTTTTGTTTTGCCAAGCTTAATAACTTTGCCCCTCACTAACCTATCCGACAAACCTAATGTTAGAAGCATCACATGCACCCAGAGAGCTTTTGGGTTTTGCGATTTTTGCGTTGGCAGCATGACTCATGTGTTTTTTTAAATTATCACTACACTGTGTAAATATGTCCATATGTATGCATGTGTAAGCCCACACGCGTTTATACATATGGACATGGCTCTTCACATATTTGCAACTGAGAGTAAAAGCTCTTCAATTCTGAGAATTTGCCGGCAAGCTTTTATCTTTACACCGACATTCGCTTAAGCAATGAAACTGACTAATACCAGCAAATGAAAGCTGTGTTGGCATACTTAACAATGAAAATGCCCACATTTAAATGCTTAACGTATTTTTAAATTGTGAAATCCCAATTATCAAACTATGTAGGTTTTTAGATAAATATATGTATGTACAGGTGCATTTTCAAATTTTCGTATAAAATATAATATATATGTTACTATGAGATAGCCTGTAATTTATAAAAAGAAACTAGAAAGTACATATACGATCTGAAAAATGCAGAGGTTATGAAAACATTATCATTGAATTCAACAATACATTCATATGTACATTTGTACGTACCTAAGTAATTAAATACATATACAAAATTAAATGTGTAAATACATAAATAAATATATAGAAATACATATGTATGTATATATGTATGTATAAATATGCACATTTGTAAGTAGTTCATTCAATTCCTCACAAGTGATAGAATATTATATTGTTTTATTAAAATAAAACTAACTACAATTTCAATTTAATTAAAAACTTAAATTAAGTTTTTATAAACATACATGTTTAGTTTTGTATTCAAAACAATTGCCAGCCGGCCGGCAATTACCAGGTGTATAAACATTCGTATGTATGTATGTATACATATATGAATGTACATCCATTACGACCAAGGTTAAACAGTATACAGGTAGTTGTTGCACATTGACGTCACATATGCTAGGTTTTTTTTATTTAATTACATTGCATAAAACTTAGTAAAATCCTCAAAACATAAAATTAAGAATAAAATAATAATATGTGCGTCACTTTTTTTAAGAATCTTATTATATTTTACAATATTGAACAAATAATAATAGTTGTGACGTAACAATAACCAAAAAGGTTGTTCGTTGCAGAATCTTGTTTTTCTTTGTGGGCAAAAGCACGCTCCACAAAAAGCTTCTTCTTAAAAGAGCGCAAGAGTATCTGTGAAAAGCTCTATCGCACACACGTTCAGCAAGTTATCTTGGTATGGCAAACTGGTTTGTCGCTGTGCTTTTTGAATTTCACAACGAAACTAAATTCGTCAGATTACAATTCCCTCAGTTTGTGGCACTTTTTTCGCTCGGTGGTCGGTCTTTGCGTTGATCGGTCGATTCAATACCAAGTGAATACTACAAGCAAGCAGTTGAGTCACTCAGCTCTGTTTTAATGTGAAAAGTGTACAAAATATATAAATCTAATATACAGCCAACATTTCGGTGTCTACTCCTAGCAAAGGATAGAACAAATTAAGAACGTTTGTTAGTTAATTTTTATTGTTGTTCTACGTGGAACAACAATCGTGCATTTGTTGAATAACATTTGTTAAAGCAACGGCTACGCGCGTTAAGACAATCCAGTGGTGGTTAAAAAACCACCCAGTAAATTGCGTCGCTAAAAATAGCAAGTGAATTTTTGGGTCAGGTCTTAAACAGCCGGCCAACAGCTCTTGAAGACACATTATATATTTTTGTAAGTAATCATATAACTAAGAGTGAACTATATACATATGTACATATTCCAGCATTGGCGAATAGTTAAAATTATTATACTGTATGTATGTATGTATGTACAATTCTATAGAAAGCTTTTAGTGGGTTTTTTACTGCGGCCGGCCGCCATATTGAATTAAGTCAAGTGCCAGCAATAATTGTAACTAATCACATACATACATACATACATACATACATATGCATTTACTTACATATTTATATACACATATGCGCACATATATATATGTATGTATCTATATATTTATATAAATATGTATATATGTACATATATATTCGATAATATATACATACATATGTATTATTATTATTATTTTATTGACATACATACAACGAATATATTTACATGAATACTTCTTACATATGTATGTATGTACAAACATGATCTTGGTAGGTGCTTAACAAAATAGAAATATGAATTTTCTATAAGGCAGACGTCAGCACCGAACGATGACGCACTTTTATATGCATACGTATTCACACACAATCAAACACATACATATACACTAAGGGGGTTTTTATTTATCCGGATAACTTGTTTTTCAGCTGTAATTATATATTTGATTGTATTTAATGTTTGGTAAGGGATGAGGAGTGGTATAATTTAGTGAAGCACACGCCATATATATGCATGTGTGTATGTACATATATACACATGTGGAAATTGAAGCACTTGGTGTTTTTCCAGCTATTATTAATTGCTTTTCGCTGTTGAGCGGGCACACGATTTGATATGTCAACAAGATTGCGCTATGGCCCATTATCTGCAAATTCGCGTCAGAGCTCAATATGTATGTATGCATATGTATCTTTGTGTATGTGAACGTGTATAATTATCTAAATAGCGCCAGCAATATAATTGCCCTTTACATTGGCAGCGCCTCGATCGGGGGTAACCGAGAACTGATTAGGCGTCAGGCTTTAGTGCTAACATGTTTTTGTTGGCGTTGTTGCCGCTGCCAGTAGGCAACCATTTTGTTTTTTCTTTGCCATTGTTGTGAAATTCAATTCGTAGCTTTTGCCTTTGACCATCTTCCGCCCCCGCGAAAAAAGCTTGTCGCTGCCTATCACGCATTTGCAGGGTGTCGAAAATTATCGAATAGGGAAGTACTTCATATCTGATGAATAAACAATTCAGTTTATTATTAGGTGCTCTAATTATCTCTATTTTATCAGATATACGTATGTATATATACATTAGTTTTGTACTTATGTATGTATAAGTAGACTTGTCAAACTAATATAATAATATGAATATTTCCTTCTTTTTTGATTTCAGTCTAAAGGAAGTTGCGTCGACGACTCTTTAGAGCTTGTTTAGAGTTTCCCTAACAATTTCATTGTTCCTTTCAAACGGTCAACTAAAAGTGAGTATACCAAGTCCTTTAGTTTTTAGATGTAAGTTTCATGCCCGCCCGAATGAAATACCGATCACTGATTAGTTTGTAAGCATGTTATATGAAAAAATATTGTATAAAAAAATGTACATTGAAAAGAGGAGTAATCCCAAAAAAAAAAGGAGTAAATCCAATAAAAAGGAGTAATTCCAATATAAAAAAGGAGTAATTCCAATAATAAAAAAGGAGTAAATCCACAAAAAAAAAAAAAAAAAAAAAAAAAAAAAACCAGAAAAAAAAAAGAAAAAGGAGTAATTCCAAAAAAATATATATATATATATATATGTATATGTAAAGAATAAAAAGGAAAACAATGGAAAAAAGGCAAAAGAAAAAGGAAAATAAAAGGACAACATAACTAACAAGCAAAAAATGGCCAAAAAAAAAAAACCCACACCAAACATTTACACAACTCATTCATTCGCTGTCTGAAACCTACTAAAATATATAAAACTGCTCGAAAACTCAATGGTCGGAGATATCAAGGCAGCTATTTTTGTCAATATGTTGATTTCTCTGACCTATTGATGATACATACCCATGATCTGGGGTAACATACAAAATATCAACACAACATTTCGCACATTCCACAACAAACGTGGCGCGTACCCTATAAAAGGATCGTGCTTCACATCGTCGTCGATCTGTGTAATAACAATACTTTTTTCTTTTGTCTACTTTCTTTCACATAAAAACAAAACAAAAAACCAAACAAAACTCTATATTGCGCTTGCTCCACTCATCGATACATCCTGAAATAAAACAAATTTATTACAAATCCTGCAATTTGTAAAAATTTAAAAATCCTGTCAAACCGAAACCTTGCAATAATTGAACCGTTCACCAATAAAAATAATAAAACTTCAAAACGAGCAGCCACGTTCAAAATGGCATTCAGCGTCGAAGTCCAAGCTAGCCAAAATAGGCCCAACAGCGAATCAAACAACAACATCGAGCAAACCAAGAACATTAGCACCCACTGTCAGAACAACTTGTCCGATAATACTTACGGCACCAACTGTAGCAGCAAGCACACGGAATACCGAAAATCCCAGAGATATAATATTGATGATCCAGGAGCCAGCACGAGTACAGGCAACAACATACGAGACGCAGGCACTGGCACAGCAGAGAAACGTGACAAACGCTGGCGAGAGAATCTACTCATCCAATTGCAATTGCTCGCAGAAGAGAACGAAGCCAATAGTGCAAACGAGGGATTCGACTTTGTTGACGTCGGAAAAGACGACAACGATACCAATCGTTATAAACACGCAGCCCAATCCAAGAATCATACTGATCAAAGTGCCTACGCAGAGCAATCAGAGCAACAGGACAGAGCCGAGCCCGCCTCGAACTCGTCTTATCAGAATACCCTTTTTACCAGGGTCGGTACCAACACCGTCTTCAGTGAAACATACAGTGCCTTCAACGACTTCTTCAGTAAACTGTACAACTTCGGCGACAGCATCCCGTATAGTGAAGCCAACCTCGTTGACTGGGACAATATACTCACAAGAACAGTGCTCGAGCAGTTTATACTCTCAAGTAAACAAGATCGCGAACGACCAGATGGAAGGTCCACCGACGAACCGCATGGTGACGCAAACGGTCCAGGTTTCGAGCACGCCTCAGACTTTGGCGACGATGGCTGGTATACAGCTGACAGGTGCAGACATGCAGTCCCACCAGGATGTGAGTGGAGCAATGCCTACTGCCACAGTTGAAGAGATAGACGTTCCGGTGTTCATTGATGGTGAGTACTGTGTTTATGTGTGTGTAATTTGTACCAGCACTCTCTCATTACTGTTCGAAATATAAAAATCGAAACCAGTTGCCAACACTCATATGCATGGCCAAACAATCAGTTAGAGAATGAGTCAGATAGCAGGCATCTACGCGGATTCCTCTGTCCGCCGGACAGTTGGAGCCGTGTTCGGCCAATGACATCGAGGTACATTACCACGTGATGAAGAACCAGAAGATCACAGTGCAATGACCCATTGCGACCACACAGCAGATAGAGTATAAGTTGTTTTGCGTAATTCCAAATCGGATGTGTCCCCTTCACAATCCTTCTGGTTGCAAAGAGCGTTTTTTGGCTGAGCCTTCTAGTTATTCTATTATTTACGTAACCAACTGCATAAGGTCTAATGACCATTTTGATATCAATCGATAGGAAAATAAAAATTGTTCCCTTTTTTATTATAGCTTAAAAAGAATAGAGTGCTATAGCACGTATTATCTTATATAAGGGAATTGAAAGCAGGCGGAATCACATCCCTCTGAAACAGTATACATTGGCTAAAAGCCTTACTCGAACCTCCCAAAAAGTACACTTTTTATTATCCTCTCAATAAGCTAGCAGAATAACTCAAAAATATTCTTCATATCTATATTCTAGTATTTGGATGTTTGCCAAAAAAATGTTCTTTGCGAATATTTAAAAAAATTCTTAGAAATAATAAATGCTGTGTGTTTTTGTGATCAGCGAGGAAAGAAGTTTTCTATTAGTGAAGAATGGTTTTGTGCATATGTACATATATAACATTCAACTCCGTATAGGTGTTTGTTTATATTTCCAATTATGTTATATTTATACCTTACAAGTTTTGAACCTATCGTGCTTTAAATACCAAAGACATTGTGTGAGGCTGTTTGAATAAGCGGTAGGCGTGTTTATATTATATTTATCTATCTTTCTGCTCTTATGTGTGTGTCCGACTCCAAACACATTCAGACAAGAAAAATATATATGATATGTATATAGATATACATAGCTCTCAATTCTGTGGTTGACATTTTAAAATATATAATATATGGATCTTTAATCTCTTAGTTCAACAAATTTATTATATGAGTCATCAAATTTTTCGACTAATTTTCGATAGCCACCAATTTAATTGTTAAATCAAATGATTTACCTTTTGCGATTAAATTATAATACATATGTAATACATTTTACCTTTTTTAAAAAGTAAATCGAGAAATTTTATTAAAGTTATTATAACATATGAGCAAATTATAATTTTAGTCAAACTTTGTAAAACATTCTTGGACAAATTTATATATTTTTTTTTTCATTTTTGTCCAAAAAAGGAAAATTATTTAATTTGGTTTCAAGTTTTTATCAGCAGTTTATTTTTCACTTTTGTTTATAGCTTTTGCTTTTCTCTTGGGTAAAAATGAGTCATCCGATTTGCCAGGCAGAGAAATTTGTAACTACAATGAATTAAATTTAACTGCGCATTTTGTAAAAATGCATTCCTAGATGAAGGAAAAATTATTTTCTTTCTTGCTGATAGTAATTATTAAGGATATTCATTCGAAAATACTAGATTTTGAACTATTCTAACTATTTGGAAACAAAGATTTTAACAATATTTAAAACTGTCAGCTTGTCAAGCTTAAATAGGTAAATCGTCATCACATATTTATCAGTCTGTATTTTACTATATATGTTTGTGCAAATATTGGCTATACCCCTGCCCGTGCCCGTAATACATTAACACGTCACAGTGCAACAAAGCATTTAATTGGCTGCGTTAAGTCATTCTACATTGCCCCTTATTTTCTCCTTCACCGGCGATAATAAGCTATCACTAAATGTCCATAAATGGGCATAGAGAAAATATACGTTGATGAGCGACAAGTCCAGCCCAATTTTAAGCCACGTTAAATATATTTCTATGTGTAAATACATAACAATGGACAGCCATACATTTATATACATATATTTGTATGCATGTATTTCTACACATATATACATACTTAGATCATACGTTAAATCAAGTGCAATGGCCATACTTGATTCATGACCTAGATTCAATAATACTCATCCTAGTTTATGAAACATGTTTACAAACGTATGTTTCCGTAAATAAATACATATGTATATATATTCTTATTTGAAACAAATAAATATTTATATATGTTCTTAAAGAATCAAATATTTGCATGACACGTGTTGGCGACATTGGCATTGATTTGTTAGGTTTTTCATGGGCTCCCCAATTGTTGTGAAATTCGATTAGCATGATGTGCAAAATTTGAGAGAGCCGCATACAGAGCGAACCCCCAAGTTTGCACCACTTGTAGGAATATGTGTGCTCTCTCACTTGTTGCCGATCAATGACAAACACGCTGTCTCTTTCTCTCTCTTGTTGTCCAGAAGAGTGAGACAGCTGATTTGTGCCGGCCGGTTATTCGGCTCTCTCAAACACATACACACAGCCATGAATGCGTAGACATAATGCACATCGCGTATACGCATGGTGGTACAATTTAAGGGCAGCATATGTACGACTATATTTCGTCCATATTGGTAATTAACATGGCGTATTCTGCCTCTATGTTTATTTGGTCTAAAAAAATTTTACAATTTTATGTACATACATAAGTACATTTTAAGTATGATAACTGCGCTCTATTTCCATTATCGTTTTGTATTATAACAAAAAGCGCATTTAGTAATTACACATATTCAGATACGCATTTATGTTAGTTACAAAAAAGAATCTAGCTAAAATGCAATAGAAATTTAATTCTTTGTCAATTTTCTTTGTTATCTACGCATTCAGTTAACACATTAAATTAATTCGCGAAGATTTCGCTGGTCTGATGAAATTCTAAATGCAAGTGTGTTGGTGCATCAAAATCCAAAAACTACACAGTTATACATATTGGTAACATGTCCGCCATAGGCCGATGGCCAAACATTTAATCATATGTAATTGTCAAAGAAGTTCCTGTAAGACAAACGTGAGTCAGAGCGAGACAACAGTTGTATGCAAGAACACTTGTTGGTGTAGGGCAGGTTGCGCATTGGTGTTCGTTTCGGTGTTTGTGAGCGCTCACTCTCTCGCTCTCGCTCTCTCCCTCTCTGTCGAGATCTACAACATCGACACATAAAGGCCACTGTTTGCAACACGAATTCAGTTGTTGATAGAGCTTCCACACGTAAAGAACACTTAACGCAAATCGCTTGGTGCGCAAAAAGAGGTTTTAAAACGGTGCAAAAGGTGAATATTTATGATAATTGAATATTTTGGCAAATTTAAATTAAATTCTCAGAAATATAATACTATTAAATGAGATTTAGCTTAATTTTGATTAAACAAAAATATTAATTTCTACCTGGCAGAATATCCAATTTGAAACAAATATATACTGTTAGAATTTGTTTCTCACTTTAGATATTGTTTTGCCGGCTCTATAGTATTTGCAAAATTAATATGACAAATATTTTATGTTTCTGTTCATAAACAAATTGTCATAGTTCTTAGCAGAAATACCAAAAAAGTTTTGTGTATACTGTATAAAATCTGATTAAATTTTATTTATTGTATATATTTTTATATATTTGATAATATTTGTAGTACAAAACCACAAATTTAAAATTTTAAAAATTCGTTTTACCACTATCCCTTTGACCAATTTAACAACAAACACTTTATAAAGCAGACATGATCGATCATGTTCGGTTCGCGCAAACGTCAGAGCGGCAATTCCGGTCCCTCTCACTTAAATTTTTTTCCGTGCCTCTTTATTTCTCTTTGTCGACTGTAAGGTTTGACTATGCAGAAGATTAGTTATTTTATTTTATTAACTTTATTTACAAGTTCTTTAAATTTAAGTAATATTTATGCACCTAGCAGACGCATAATTTTACAATTGTATCTTTATTTGTTGTGTTTCACTTGTGTTTTTCGATTTCGCTCGATGAATTTCACAACAAAGTTAGGGCAAGTGAGATGTCAAGTGAGTCGGTTAACACTGTGAGAGTATTCTATTCGTCTCTTTCTAATTATGCGTAGCTGCTTAAAAGTATGCACCGACTTTTTAAGTCAACAAAATCAAAATGTTAAAATCTTACTATTTTATTGCATACTTAAGGGAATGTGGGAAAAATTTAAGAATGGTCATGGCAAAGGCAACTTAACATAAAAGAAAAGCACAAATATTTTAAATGCATTTCAAATGGCAATTACTTATTTGATTTTTGATATTAATAATATTTCGTATCTTTCGTAGAATACCTGCAAAATATAGAAGCAACGTCGTCAACGAACAGCTGCAGCAAAAGCGAGGAGTGTGGAAAAGAGATTTGTACTGAGACGGATATATTTGACTTTGACTTTGATATAAACCTGATTGCCGGGGATTCCATTGAGCGGAAAGAAATGGATCAGTGCAGTCTGGACTTAGATTGCAACTACAGCGACAACATTAACAGCGACCTAACCCAAATGGATGATTTTGAATTACGACTAAAAGAAGAAGAGGCACTTGACATGGGTACATTATGTAATGGCATTGATATCGCAACCTACCTGGATGAAGATTTAGATCTGGGAAACATACTGACTAGCGATGAGAATCCAATGCTGGGCACTTTTTCACAGGGTTCCAGCTTCTACTCATCAAGCCAAACTAAATGCTTTAACGAGCTGCCTATGTTATCCGATGAGAATAGCATGGAAAACTACTATGGCTCCAGTCAGCAGTCGTTGGGCTTCGGCCTCGGCCAGCTGGACGTTGTCAATGAAGGTGTTTGCAATGCTGTGGTCGTGCAGGATGCCCCATCCACTCCGTGTTTGGGTCTCAAGCGCACAGCCTCTGCAGCTTTTATTTCCACAGTAGATTCAATGCCACAGAAGCGCAGCAAGCTCTTGCTCAACATCAACAAATCACTGATAAGCCATCCAGATGTCATCAACACCCCTGAAATCATTGAGGAAGTGCTTAACTTTGATGAAGTAAGTTACAATTGACGATCATTAATATCACAGTTAACTAATTGTTTGCTTTTGTCGATTACAGCCCAATCCAGCTAGTAACATCTCCACCCAGGATAAAATTTATGAGGAGCTCGTCGGCGCAGAGGATAACACCTCATTCACAACACCAGATTTCTCTGCGCCAAGCACACCCAATAGCTCATACTCGTTCAGCACCTCCACCTCTAACGCTCCAACCTGCCAGACAGGATTTGCGGGCTTCATCACCGCACCTGTGTCTCCCGCCTTCTCCACCACCAGCATATCAGAATTTAACGGCGTTACTTCGATCAACGGCACTTCCAAGCGTAAACGTGGTCGTCCTGCCAAGGAACACGCGGACGGCCCCGATCCAAAGCTGATGTCACAAATGAATGACGATGAGGCGAAGTTATACCGGGATCGTATTAAGAACAATGAAGCTAGCCGGATCTCACGCAGGAAGACCAAAAAACGTGAGGAGGAGGAGAAGGAAGAGGAGGAAGCTTTGCAGGCGACAAACGAACAGCTTAAGAACAGGCTTGAATCTGTATCGCGCCAACTCAATCGCTATTTGGTTTACCTCAAACAGAATTTTCACAATAATAGCACATATGTCAAGCCGGAGCCGGAGCAGGAGCAGGAGCCGGAGCATTAAGATTCTCATTGCCATGCCATAGTCAAACTGTCGTACCTCTCGTATGTCGCATATTGCGATCAGAGCGCTAGATGTAAGAAACTCACTACTCATCCATTAAGTTAAGGTCGTCGTTGAAAAGTTGCTGTAGTGTGTAGTATCCAATTGAGGAACCACACTTAAAAAAAAAAACATATTGCAAGAACACAGAGCATCAATTGTTTGAACAATTGAAGAAAAACTTTTATTTTGTTTATACCAACTAAGTGATTATGCATACTTAATTTCACAAGCGCCACGTAAAGTGCGCAGGATTTAAAATTCTTTTTAGTATATTATTGTTTGCTATTTTAAAAATTTTAACTACATGTTTTTACATTTATTTTTTTATATACTATTTGAATTGAACAACAAAAACTATCTTCATGCTCATTAGAAGCAACAAAAAAAATGAAGTAGCGATTAATTCCAATTTCATATATACCAATTTATCATGTACACAAAAGTTGTTACAAAAAATATAGAAAGAAAAAAAATGTAAATATTGTTAATGAGAATGCATAAATATATTCCACGTATATTTTAGAATTATTGTATACAATTAATTGTTTTAAATAAAGTGCATGTCCTCAAGGACATGACAAAATCAAATTTTGTTTGCTTGACATTCATATAATCGAAGAGCAGTGATTGCTCTCAAGTGGCAACACTCCAGTTGGTAGCAGATTTTCATCATATATGTATATGTATATATGTAACCAATATAGATAATGAAATGGAATGAATTTTCGAGACAAATATTTTTGCGGTCCAAGTTACTAAATGTTTATTTAATAGCTACATATTTACATAGGTAACAGCAAAAGAAACATTACGAATCTATACTTTGTGTATTGCACATTAAATTTAATAAATTGTTAAAACCATAATTTTTAGCATAATTTTAGGTCCAAAACACTGGAAACTTTTATGTAAAACACCAATATACTCCAATTTTGTCAGCAATGATGCTCAATGTTTTCCAGGGCGCGATGCACAGTCGGTCGCTGATTGGCGCTCACGCCAAGCGGCTTTAAATTTACATGAGATTCAGCCAATTTGATGAGGGAGGCTGTGTGCAACAATTACGTTGGCAGGTGTATTGCATGTCCACAGTAAATTGCAGTTGGTGTCATTATTATTGTTCAAATATTGAAACTGGCATCGCGCGCTCTCTGTTGCAGGTTGTGGGTAACCTACGCAGATGCTTCTTCGGAGTGCGTGTACTTCAAATAGCGCAGTCCTTGGAAAGCCTGCGCCGAGGCGTTGGTTGCGTGGCAAGCAAAAAGAAGCCAATTGCGGGGCTGCACCTTGTATGCGAAGCGCATAAAGATGCACGAGTAGAGCGTAAGAGCTGTTCAAAAAGAAAAAGGAAAACATAATTAGATTTCATACCGAATCTCTTGCCGCCACGCTTATCAGCAACAATTCGGCTGGCATGTGCCCAAGTGGCTGTATCTGGCTTATCAGTGGCTGGATTTTTTATTAGCACTGAACCAAGTATCATAAACTATGAGAGTGTTCTGATTACAACTACTATGGAGATTTTAGCAGCTGCCAATAAACATGTTCAGACATTGAAATTCTTACCAAAAGTCATTCTGCCGGAGATGAATTTCGGATGCTTTGAGGTGTCCGCAATGGCTGCTATTGGAATACCCCAATTGGCAACTGGTCCCCAAAAGTGGGTGCTCATGAAGTAGTTACGCCACTCGGCGCTGCTCGAGCTTGACATTGAACGTCTAATCGACATGTTGATTGTTTGCTATTGTGTGTTCCACTTAAACTCCTGAAAAATGTATGAGATTAGCATTTTGGAATGTGCGTAGTTCTTGATTTAGACAGCTCAAGGTCTTACAGGTTGTATTTAGACTAAGACGTAGATTTGCTTACTCTTTAGTAATTTTGTTTAAAAATTTCTAGATTTTGGAACTTAACTAAAACATATGTTGACTTGTAGTGAAAAGTTATGTAAATGTAAAATCTATCATTGAATGGAACACAAAGCCTACGCAAAAGCAACAACTTCTCAGCACTAAAATAAACTAATGGCAAATAGTAGTGCCAATCAACTTTGCTGGCATTTTTAGGTATTTTTTCAAAATATTTATTTTGAACAGGCGCTTGAAACAGTCTGGCAACACTCTCTGTAACATTGTCGAGCGTTGTGTTAGGGTGACCAGCTCCTTAAATAGTAGTTCCGTTTCAACAACCGTTTTCTTTTTAAATATGTTTTAGTCAAAAAATATGTTTACATTTTGTTGATTGTTTTAAGATAATTTTTTTTTTAATGATTCTATAAATATCAGTAAAGAAAACACATGTAACACAAATTGCAGCCAAATTACCCATATATATTGTATAAATATAATTACAGCAAGAATATTCAATTACTTTTTAAGAATGTATACAACTAAATGAAAAGTAAGATAAAGATACAAATAAACTATTACATGATTTAGCTAAACGCAATATGTTAACTCCTATTAATTGATAATTTTTTGTATACTTTCTTGAAAACTTCCGACATTATAACTTAAATTGTACACGTTTTGAGTCAGCTAAGATGTTAGCAATTGTTTGCATACTAGACAATTATTAAAAGCATTTTCAAGTCAAGATTGCACTTGAGTTGGCTTATCAATGCAACAAGGTAACTATATAAGGTGAGGGTTGTCTTACGGTTGGCCATCAGTTGCGCTAAAATGAAACTTCAGCTTACAATCTGTTTGATTCTGCTGGCTGCTTGCAGTTTGGCTAACGCCTACAGCAACGATGGCCAACCAGGTTGCAAGACGCAGGAGGAGCTTGATATTGCCATCTTCCGAGATAACTGGGATCCTACTGCATTCTGGAAGTGCGAGACACTCAACGAGCCCGCCAACAAAATGCGGTGTCCCGATGAGATGGGCTTTGTCGATAGCTTGAAGGACTGCGTTAGCTGGGATGACTGGAAGTGGGAGAAGCCAATTGCTCCACCCAGCGAGGTTGACGAATAATCGAAAAACGTAATATTGAAACCCTAAACGTGACATTTAATTATTGTCATTGAATTGAATATAAATACTGCGCTAGGCGGCATAAAAACGCAAAAAAAAAAAGATTTAAAGAAAATTTTAAGGCGTATGGGGGAACTTCAATCGCGTGTTCGTAGGCCCCAAATGGAGGTGCGACGAGTGCCCACAGTTGGGCGTCCTACTGAGCTATGTATAAATTTGTTGATCAGTATTTTTGGCATTTGCTTCTCCAGTACCTCCATGGCGGCATCCGAAAGCATGCCGAAAATGTCCAGATAGGTAAGTGAGGGCATTTTCTTTAGTTCTCTGCGTTAATTAGATACAGAAGAAAGTTAGAATTGGATTTTTGTGGTTGCCAGCTGTCTGAGTTGACTTACACAAAACTAGTAGCGGGTATGAGATAGCAACGCGATACGGACAAATATTCAAGACTGTTGAACTCCATAATTGACTCAAGTGCTGTCGACGTAAGACTGTTACAATCGGAAAGATCAAGTTCGAGGAGCTGTGGGCAACGTTTTTGAAGTGTTTCCACATCTGAAAGCAAATGATGGATGTCTAAAATTGATACGATTGCCAATATTTTGGATAAACTTACGTGCATCGAAGAGTACACGTCGGCAACCAGCTATGTTCAATCGGATTACATTAGAAGGTATGAAAGCAACCAAAGTGGTGACTGCTTCAGCGGGTAAGTCTGTCCAAGATATGTTTAGGCTGTTGAGTTTGGTAAGCGATCTCATCATATGACGCACGCTGATGGCGCTTATTCCACTGGCCATAGATAGATTGAGTGTTTCCAGTGAAGTGTTCTGTGCGATCTCAAAGCAAATTTCATCGTTTAGGTCAGCATGTTCCAGGCTGAGTTTTTTAAGCTGCCGGCAATGTGCTAGTAATGTTGCCAAAGAGGTGGGTGAAATGGTAGTAAGGCTCAAGTCCAAATATTGCAAGCGCGAGCGAAAATCTACGGACGTTGGCTCACACGTAAACGCCGGTTCTTGTATCTGTCGAACGAATATTGATTAGAAATTTGCAAGGTATACACATTTAATTTCTTACTTCTGCCTGGGCTAGGCGTAGAATAGGCACGCCCCGCCTTACTATCTGTTCCAGGGAATTGGGACGAATTGTGCGCTGGCCCAGATCCAAGCGTGTCCACAGAGTCTCATCACACGCACAGCAATGGAATCGTCGGCAGACGGTTGCTATGCGCAACAGAGTTTTTTTAGGCAACCATCTGAAAATGTCCAGGATAATCTCGTCCGACAATTTCTCAAAATAGTTGATTCCGTTGCTGATGTGTGCGCTCACTACGGGCGTACGATAGACAAAGAAGTCATCAATGGCCGGCAGTCGGTTTGTCACTGTTTGTGGCGGCAGTGATATTGGTTTCTTTTGGCGCAACAGCGCCTGTTTGCTGGTCGAGGGCATTAAATTAAGAGGCGTCTGTTGCAGTTGCTGCTGCTGCTGCTGTGGCGGCGGAGGCAGCAGAGCTTCAGTTTGATTATTGCAGGTGACAGTGGCCAGCGGGTTTCTAGTTCGTTTGCTCGGCGAGTTTGAGTTGCTGCCGCATTCGCTGGTGACCAGAGCAGTGCGTTTGGCCTGTGCCAGAGCGTGCAGTTTTTCGGCTGACTGCAGCAGCAAACGCTCCTGGGTTTCTTCGATGAAACCCTCAATAGTGTTGTTGTTGACGCTACTATCCAGCGTGGATGCCGTTGAGTTTAGGCTCATTCGGGACTGCTGGTGTATCATGCGCGGCACATTGCTGCAGGGTGTTGTCTCGTTGGAGTTCTCATCGCTGGTGCTCACTGCCAGCGCAATTGCCGATAGTGCAGACGAACTGCTCTCCTCGGAGTCCAACATCCCGATGCCCATTTCCTCTAGTGCCTCACAGGTGAGCACCGACGGGGAGGAGGCGTGCTCGTAAAGCGACGACGTTTTGGTTGCGGGCACAGTGGCTGCAGCGCCGATTGTGCCGTTCTTACTTGTTACGCGTTTTCTGTAACAAGTTGCGAAGACGGTAAGAAGGGCATTTATTAAAAAGTGCTCGCTGAGCAATTAGGGGCCCGTTGCTTGGTCAGCACGGGTCAAGCACCTTTCAATCATGTGTTGGCCCCGTTTTATTTCTGCATTTTATTTAGCAATACATGTGACGTCACTGGAATAGTTCGCGCCATTTGCTGACCGGCAACTGCATGAGATCCCAATTTCTAAGCTTGGGCACTTGTGTTTCACTTTTTCACATATTTACCTGGCTACTGGACACAGATTTTCAATATTTTCGGCTCCTTTGTGCTTGCGGCCACTCATATTTATAATTATTTTCTCTTTTTGTCACGCACAAATTACGCGCTAATTTCGTATGTAGCGTTGCCATATGACAGTTTCATCTAACTATTGGCAGTGCTGCCAGACTTTCCGAAAAATACGTTGTTTTCCAGCACTAATTACAGTAATCAACACTGAAAAGTCATAGGGAAAACACAAAAACAATTCTGTAAACGGCTGGAAAATTAATTCATTAACTACAATACAAATAAAAATAAAATTAATCACCGATAGAGATTGCAAAAATATGCATAAATGCAAAAAAATATGATTTGAGATTATCGGCAAATGATACAAAGATATATTGAGGAAGACGGCTGCGATAATTACTACAGCGCCTCCGTTCTTTCTCGCAGAGCCACTTTCGCAAGGTGAGTGAATAAAGCAGGCGCTGCTTTTGTTTGTGTTTTGTGTTGCACTTTCTTTGTTGTAGCGTGTGCCCAAGTCGCTTAAAAGGCAGAGATTGTATAATAAAAGAAACACGCACAGCGTGACGTCACAACCACTTGTTTTAAGGTTTGCACCTTCAGTCTTTTGATCTAATAACTTTTCGCTTCTAATACGCAGATCCATCAAAATGAACTTACGCACGCGCGCCCTTGTATTCTCCACTTTCTTTGGCAGTTGCCTGGCCATAGGATTACTGTTGGCCGGCATGACAACCAATCACTGGGTGCGTGCCAATGCTCGACGCGGAAATTCCACGGAAGCCAATGGCGATGTGAACTTTGGCTTGTTTTACGGAAATCAGAATTTGAATCCAGGTTTTGGAGTGCGCACTAATGAGGTTGATGGTGAGTTACACAATTATTTTCATATAATCTGTCTATAATGTACCATTTGTTTTCCACAGTTTACTCATTGATTCGCACTGAACATGGCGACACGAGCTTCTCCCTTTGGTTGATCACAACCCTTGGCACAGGATTTGGTCTATTGGCTTGCGCTGTTGCTGCCATAGCTGCTGTGCTAAAGTCAGCGTCAGCAGCTAAGAAAGGCGGCACCATGGTGCTTCTCTTAACGGCCAACGTCTCAGCGGCATGTGCCCAGGTGATTGCATTTTTGGCCTGGCTAGTACAATTCTATCAGTATCTCATTCACAATGTGCTCATATCTGAGTACCAGCAACAACATTGGTACAGCACCGGTCTTGCTTCTCTGGGCTACAGCTTTTATCTGGTGGTTATTTCCACAATTGTGGTCTTAATAAATATAACAATTCTGCTCTACGCCAAACGACGCGAGAATTGCGATCGACATCGTTCGGAACCGCTGAACAAAGATAAGAATCAAGCAGCCATAATGCTCTACTAGGCAAAAAGCAGCGAAAAGTATAATCCTAATGTAACCTCAAAGGAAATGTTCGATCAACGATGCGGAAGCGAGCACAACGTAATCTCAGCGGCTGAATTGTTTATGCCTCATTTAAAGACGCCCCTTGTATGCCACGTTCTACTTATCGAATATATATATACTATATATTTTTGAATCTTTCTTGTAGTCAGTAAGTCACTGTATGTACATATCAAGTCTGATACTGATTTGGACTGCGCAACGAACGAGCGGTACAATTTAAACACGTACTATTTACATATGTATTTTAAGTCTTATACCCATTGCATTTTATACTCGTATTTTATATACTTTATATACTCGATTTAACTACATATATCTTTTGAGCTGCTTATGTGCAGCCAAATGCGTTTTATGTTTATACAAATAAAACAACTGTCATTGTTAAGATATATCTTATTTAAGAGTTGGGTTTATTAATTGTTTCATTGATGTGCGACCACCTCCACGGGAAGGAAAACTGTACGGTAGCACACGCTACGCCGCGGGACAACTTCCGTGATAGCAAAAAAAAAAAAAAATAAAAAAACCAAGAAAATAACTCGAAGAAAATATAAAAAGAAAAGCAGCCTGTGTGGCAGTTGAGTGATGAATTGCTCAATACTTTTGACTTTTTACTTTTACCAACTGTCACAACAAATGCCTTATTGTAATTATAACGTTCCAGCTAATTGCTAAACAGGACCACACCGCGGGCAACAAAATCCAAGTGTCATCGTATTGAATTTTGCAAACAAATCAATTATCTATTTTTTGTTGTATTTTCTTTTTTAAACTTGTGTGAGCAGTTTTTGTCGCATTTCTGAGGACCCCTGACTGATGGCTGTTTCCTTGCAAGGACAATTCGTATGTGGCTTTGTCCTGTGCTGCCTCAAACACTTCCTATTTCTATTCGATTTCATGCCCCTAACAAACAGCACTGGGCTGCTTCCTTTTATTTTTTTTTCCTTTCCTCAATCGAGCCAATTATGTCATCATTAGTTTTGATTAGTTTGTTGGCGCATTTGATGGGAAACTGCACTGCGATACCTTTGCTGCACAAAACAAAGCCATTTGTTTTGAATTTTGTGGCACTTCCGGCACCACCTACTGTTTGCCTTTTGGGCATGTTGTCCAGCTGGGCGCTGAACGTTGTTGTTTTGGTCGATTTTCTGGTTTCAGTTCAATGCAATTGCATAATAATGATGAACGTGTTTATAATTAAGGGTGAATCGGGGCAAATAAAGGGCACATTATCTTTATAAGCGAATCGATCGCTTATGCTATACAGAATCCAAGTCCTGACTTGCATATCTTCCATAATTGGTATCTGCTTAGAGGACTATCGGTTAGTGGCTGACTGTGGTTTATCTGGCCAAACAGATTATGTCTCACCTTGTGCCATGTGCGGGGAATAACCACTTAATTCCCTCGACCATATGTAGGTAGCCATCGGTACTCATGCATTGCGCAGAGTTGTGCAAGTCCCGGCGTTAGGATTAGGTTCTAAATTGCAAACATTTGCGGTGGAAGATAATGGACAGATACGCTCATTAGGTGCGGTGTGTCTTCAGTGTGGAGATTAGGCGGCAGACAATCAACTTATTAAGAGTGTTTATCGAGATAAACTCATCGTTTAGCGTGTGGCGGGACATACCCACTTTTCCGCCTAGGATTAGCCGAGACTCTCGGAAAATACGATTGCAAATCGTCACTGCAAGCAGCTTGTTGATAAGTAGCTGGAAATGTTGAGCAATGTCTGGCTTGTAAGCGTGGCCTGTACAAATATAATTAGCGGGAAAGTCTCATAATCGGAACGTGCACAAGATTGAACAGAAATACCAGCATGCCAGCCACACACGTCGAGATCCGAGGCATACTTTAGGCAACTGCAGGGTATTGTGGCACTTTACTCGTGTACAAATCTATTTCGATACAAATCCATTTCTTTATATGCATTTGTCTTTGGGTTAGTTTTTCTCTTGTTTTTTTGTTTTTTTTTTTTATGGGTTAGTATCCCCTTCCCCTATCTGGATTGTGAAAGCATTTCCAGCAACCGCAAACATGCGAGTCGAAGAAAGCCAACAAGAGGGCCAGACAGACTGTCTCCTATTCCTATGCGCCGTCGCTGTTGCTGCTGCTGGCCAATAAATTTCCCAATTAAATGGATCCTCTCACACTTTGTATAAAACGTCAGCGCACAGGCAGAACGGCTTCCACTACTGTCACTACCCCCTGCCAGCCCTAGCGTGAATGTGTGTGTGTGTGTGTGTGTATGTATATATAGGGGATGAGGGTTGTTCCTTGAGGGGTTGAAACCCATCCACGCACTTTGCTTGGCCAAGAACTGGCGCTGTGAAAGGTAGCAACCGCGTTTCTACGCTGTTATACCCCTCGAGCCAAGGACTCCATTTTTTTTTATTTTATATGCACTGCTCTTTTTTTTTTTGGTTTTTTTTTGCACTGCCCATTCAGTTGCTCTACTATTGTTGCATTGCGAAATTATGGCCCGTATATTTCTCTATTAGGGCACAAAAGACATTTCAATTTCTCAGACGGACGCGCTGTGTGGCCTGGATAGAAAGTGGAAGACCTCTTCCTGGTTCACCTAGATACCAATTATATAGTTGCAAAATTTGTGGACCACCCGACGACTTTTGTTTGGCCTTTTTGTGGTCATGAATGGCATAGAGGCCAGTGCTTCCTACGTGGCAATTGTTCCAAGACGTCAGTGGGTTATTGATAGCCAAACTACTTTCTTGTTAGGAAATGACTTTGTCTGATATTGTCTTCCAACAATACAATCTTGTTTACTTTTATAGCTCAGCAATTACGTTCACAATTCGATTATAATTTCTGGGAATCAGTACGAATTGCGAAGCTGTTAAATATCTTTATGTGATACGTGTTCTTTACTATATTACGAAAGATGAATACCTACTTCTGGAGAACTTTCTATATAGATCTTCAAATTGACAATTAAAAACATTAATTTTTGGGATTAGTCTAAAATTTATTCTCATATACATAATATACAATAAATATGATGTTATTTGCCAATGCTATTTAGTAAATTTCTTATAATAATAATCAATAATTTTAAAATGTTCTAATTTATATAATTATTTATAATGAAAAAACTTTATATTTAGGTATATGGCTATAAAGTATTTTATTTCGTACTATATTAAAAGTATCAATGCTTATTTTATTCTTATTTTTTGAAATGGAGTTCGTTTTACTCGATAAGTATAAATTGCATCTAGATCTAAATTTCAATAGATCTAAATCTATTCACTGACTAAAATGAATTCCTACTTCGATTTTTGCGATTTTTCTTAGAAGATCTTCAAAATTGTCAATTTTAAACTAAAATGTATTATTATAGATTATTATAAAACAATATGATTTATTGTTATTGTTGTTATTTTTCAATATAGTCATAACTTACACAAGAATCGTCTGTCAACTACAGATGAAATGTTCCGTTTTTTCTTTTAACTTATATAAAACATATATGTAATAATAGTAATATTACATAATAGTTGTATAGGTATATGTCTAAAACTTCGGCTTGCCAAGTGTGCTAAATAAAAACATTAATAATATTTTTATTCAAAAACTACAATAGACTTAAAATTATTTGACAAATTACATCACTTGCCAAAGTTCTATACCAGTAAAAGAAAATACGAATACAAAATTCAAATTATTTTTCTTCTACGGCTTTGATTACGCATTTATTTTTCGTTATATCATAATTTTAACTAATAATTTTAGTTTGCTACTAATCGATTTGCAAATTATAGAGACTTTTAATAATGTATTTAACGATAATATATGGAAAGATATTTCCGTAGTATTAACTTTTCAGTTCTTAAGAATGTTATGAATTTTTACAGTGTGAATTGGAATTTATTTACCATTTATAATTATCCCGAAGTAGTTAAAAATTATATTTCTTTATCAGGAATATGTTGTTTTAATTTTATATATCAAAATATTGGTAGTTACTGTGCTTATAAATCAATAAGCTATAATTTGTATAAAAAAAAAAAACAATAAAAAATTAGATCTTTAGATCCGATTATTATTTAAATTTAATGATTGTTTGCTCTTGATGGAAGAGTTTTTAATTAATTAACTGACACTTTAATATTGTAATATTATATTGAACACTAGGGATATACATAAATAAAAAAATTATTTTCGAACTTAAGTTATTGAAAAGACAACCAATATTTATAAGAATTATGCCACCCTTTGTAGTTTCTTTTATTCTATTTACCTTTGTATATACAAATACACCAGAGCTGTTCCCCATTAGTCAACACTTGATTGACATCGATGGATGTACTTATAGATGGAATAAAAGTACCTTCCCACACTTGAGAGCAACGAATTGCAGCCGTGCTTTAATTAATTGGCAGCAATTAAACGACAATACTAAGCAAACATCGATCTCAATATCGGAGACATCAATTCGAAATGCTGACGAAATGTATAACATCTTGAGAAATGGGTATTTGAACTTGTTGCCGGTTTTTGGGATTTGGGCAAGTGGTCAAAGTGCAGCCGCTGAGTTTGCTGCAAACATAACTATAGAAATCAATGGGACACATTATTAGTACGATCATTGTGCCACTTGTGCAGCAGCAGCAGCAGCAGCAACAACAACAAGAATAACGCAGACGTCGCACTGTCTGGCAGAAAAACTTCTCAGGATCGAGCAGGAGGGAACAGGTAAATGTAGATGCGAGACCTGCACGCCTCTATCAATCGACCGTGTTGCCATTGTCTGGTTGTCCGTAAAAAGGATGAGGGGCAGTGCCCACCGGTCTGCTACGGCTAACAAAATTGCAGCTATTGTGCGCACGTAGAAGTCACATTGATATTGTGAGCCTGGGCTACATATAAATTCTAACATTTTGTCAGGGCAGACTTTGTGTCTGACTGTCGCACTTACTTGCTCAGGTGGGCCACGCATTGTCCTTATGAATGACGCAAGCTGGCGTGTGAGTAATGGCAAGGATACGTGAACAATTGCAACACATTCGGCCAGCGACTGTGAGAAACTGTGTGAAACGCTTCTCGCTTTTCCTCAAATCAGTCAGTTTTGATACACACACACACACACACACATATACATTTCTATCTATATTGTACTCAAAAATTAAATAAATGGATTGGTTATGGGTGTAAAGTTAAGATTTACTCTCTATAGGTCTTAAGCAGGGCGTTTGACTTGGCCTGAATTAATGGTTTTCTTTTTTCTTTTTTGTTTGCTTTTCCAATTTTCTTTTGCATTTTTGTGAATGAATTTTCGCAGATTTTGCCCAAATGACTTGTGAATTTGAACCCTTTGATATGAGAACGGGTCAAATATGCCGACGAATGCGGCTTTCCTTTGATTTTTCCGGCATGATGTGGATAATTCGCCAATTGATCTCGTTAGTGGAAAGTGACTGTCATTAAGGCAGTTGCCAAAATGGCCGTGAAATTGTAAATAGCCATACAAGTATTTATGGTAAAAGGGAAAGCAGATTTTAGCCTATTCACAAAAGGAGTTTATGAATTCAAGTCCTGAAAGAATACCCAACCAGTATAAAATAAATAAGGCATAGTTTTTTTTTTTTTTTTTTTTTTTTTATTGTTTTTTTAAATGTAGTTATTGTTGTAAACATAAATCGTATAATATAGCTCTGAATATTTAACTAGATGTTTATATGTAAATCGTATATTGCTATTAACCGCATTCAGCATATAAAAATGTGAAAAATATTCTTATGTCTAAATGTAGATGTCTCTTAAAACTCTTAATCGCTTAGCATATGAGAAAGGATCACTTAAGGATTTATTTACACATGTGTGGGTTTTTTTCGACGCTTCTACCGCACGTCACGTAGTGGAAGTGTAAACATTCATTAAAAAATAAATAAATAGCTCAATATTTGCATATATGGTCTATCTATATCTATATCGGCCTTACGATTGTTAGCATAGATTGTTGCTGAGGTAGTGTATTAGTGTGCTCTTAAGTGCGCAAGTCTGCGCCAGGTACGCCTGAGGTAGATGCTTGGACATTGACATTGAGTATTGGCAGGCATTTTGTTGCTTGTTGCTTGTTGCTTGATGATTGATGATTGATGCTAGATGATTGATGCTAGATGCTAGATGCTTGTTGCTTGATGCTTGTTGCTTGATGATTGATATTGTTGTTGCTTGATGCTAGTTGTTGCTTTTTGATTGTTGTTGTTGCTGTCGCTGTAGTTGTAGTTGTTGTTGTTGTTGTTGACATAGTTAAGAGGTAGTTGTGCTTGTAGCGTTTTTAATGCGTGCAAGCGCTTCACAGATCGCTGGAGCTGCAGCCGAGTTAAACCGTTTAGTAGCCATATAGATACGGATACATCGGCATAAAAATGGCCGGTCCCAGTTGGCGCTCCTGTGGCATATGAGTCTTCATGTGCTTCTTCAGATGGTCGCGACGGCCGAACTTCTTGCCGCAGGCGCTGCACGGATACGGACGGAGTCCAGAATGGATGCGCTTGTGGCGCGTCAATTCTTCATTGCGTGTGAAGGTCTTGCCGCAGGTTTCCACATCGCATTTAAAGGGTCGTTCACCTGTAAGCATAAGCGAATAGAGAAAAAGAGTTAGTAAACCAAGCCGAAGATCCACGAGCTGTGTTTAACTTACCGGTGTGAATACGAATGTGTCCCTTGAGTTGGCCATTATTGGAGAAGGCCACATCGCAGTGGGGGCATTTGAATTTCTTTGGCCGCTGCTTGCGGGCATTTATGGCCTTCAGCTGTGCATCCTCGGCCATGACACGAGCGTACTCGTGCTCCATCAGACCCAGTGTGAATGGGTCCATGCCGAAGGCGGCGGCGGCCGGAGTGGTGGCAGCGGCTGCAGCGGCGGCTGCTGCGGCATAGTACAAATCGGTGGCGGGCATAAATGGTGCCGGCTGCGGAGACAACTGCTGTGGCGCCACAGCAGTGGTAGCTGGAAAAACTGGCTGCGGCGTGGCTTCAAGCAGCGGTGTGGAAGTGCGTGTGTAGCTGTTGTTTAGCACATCCTCATAGCTGGATTTGCTGCTGCTGCTGGTGCTGCTTGTGCTGCTGCTCGACGAGGAGGGGGAGGACTCCCGCTCGCATTCCTGGCTAAAGCCACAAGTACTGCTGCTGGGCATCTCCGTTTTGATGGTCACTGTCTCGGCTTCACGTTCACATTTCACGACTTTGGCGGGCGACGCAGGCGTTTGGATTTGCGTATCCCACGGACGGAACAGGCGCGAATATGTTTGCGGTGGGTGCATGTTAATTGTCGACATTATCGCTTTGTTTATTATTTTTATTTTTATTTTTATTTTTTATTTTTGTATGAAAATCACTTTATTTTATTTTGGGCGGATGAACACTTGGCTAACAACTGAGGAGCCGAAACGAAGTGTGTGCACGTTGCAAGATCTCAACTGAAACTGAACTCTCTTAGCCAAGCGGCGCACAATTTAAAGAAATTTTTGCGCTTAACGTAAAGGTCCTGGCAGTAGGCCTACCTAGCGGCCTACCTACGCACACAGGCACACCCGCAAGCACACGCACGCACACACACGCACCCAGACGCACACGCACGCACTCACACACACGAATACATCGAGAGCATCCGCTGCCTGCTTCATTCATCGATTTGCTGCCTATCTGTCTGTGTGAGCGAGAGGCACGCTTTAGGGTTGTTTTTCGCACCGTACAACAATGGCCGCTCACGCAGACTCAAATACACAGATACTCACACGCACACGCACAGGCACACACACTCATAGGCTAGTATATAATGTACTTATGTATTTTTGAGTTCGACCCGCTTAGTTTTCGTGCCTGCAAATCTAATCGGCTCTCGCAATGGCAGCTTCCTTGACTTTCGCTTTTAGTGTGCATATTCTGAGCAGCACACACATACATACCTACATGCATGAGAGCAAGCATCCTCTGTCTCCTTCTCCTTCTCCTTCTCCTTCCTTTTGTAACTCCCAACGGGGTGGAAGTTTAAGCGAAGCATTCATGATTATGAATTTTACGCTTACCTCCCGACAAACCCCCTTATACGCAATTTGATAAAAGTTGTTGTCTCTGAGGCTCAAACTGGGCTGGCCTGGGCTGGGCTGGGCCGGGTTGGGAGTCCGGACCCCCCGGTCCGCCGTGAGTTAAACAAAGCTGAGCAGTAACTTGGTTATCTGTGGGCACTGGCTGGGTTGAATCGGGCTTGCCCGCGAAATCAAGGGGCTTGCTGTGGCCGCTGCCCTTCAGTGGTGGCAATTTATTATTGAATTAAGTGCTTCTTCTATCTGGGGGTTGGTTCGTCTTTGTGTGTTTTGTGGCAACTTTTGTGCTTTAAATATGCAAAATGTGTACCAAGGGTTATATGTTTGGTATATGTATATGTATGTAAGTGTACGCTCAGATTTGTAAACGGAGCAAATTGTGGCTTCAATATTCGCAGCACATTCTTTGGGGTTTGAGTTAAGGTTTGAGCATGTCAAATGGTACAGTTGCTTAAAGTTTATCGCCGGGCTGGGGATTACTTGTTGGGGGATGACATGGATATATTGTTGGCCACTTTACAGCCTCTGGTAGGCGTTTGCGTCCAGTCGAATGGAGATAAAGACAAAAGTAGATATATTAAAAGATAACTGGTGTCGGTTAGAATAATGCTTGGCCCTAGTTTTTCAACAATAATTGAACGCTGCTTGTGTATATATGAGAACAAATTTACTGCTGTGAACTTTGACTCCCAGTCGCAATATAAATGTTAAATATTTAACTCAAGGACTTTTGTTCAACTTTTGAGTATGTTAGTTTTGATAAATATTTGTATGTAAATGGAGTTTTCAATAGAATTTCGGATTTCTTTTCATATTACAAAGTTCAATTCAAATAAAACATTGTATGGCATATAACCATAAAATAGTAACAAAATAGAAGAATAGAGTAAATAGAATAGAATAAATAAGGTAAATCTTTGAATTTTTGATTTTTTAATCAGTTTGGGATGCTTTTCCATTATGCAAAGTTAAATTTAAATATATCGTGCGGTCAGCCAAATAGTGCGATCTGTTATAGATTCTCAAACTATTTACGTTATTCAAAAAGGTTTTTAATTTAGCTTAAGATTTCTTTTCATATATTTATAAATACAACGGAATAAATAAAAAATTAAAGTATAGCACCTAAATCTTGGTGAAGCAACATTAAACATATTTTTGATATTTGTATCAAGTGGTTTTTTAATTTTATTAATTTTTTTTATTTTTGAGTTACACAAAAAGTTAATTTAAAAGTTGGCTATTTATATAAAAATGTATTTAGTGACATATATTATTTATAAGATAGTATTTATAAGATATTTTAAGTAAGTTTCTGTGCATTATAAGTTTTTTACTTATATTACAACAATATAAGTCATTGTTAAGTTTTTAACATATATGTACGGTTCTTAATGCATATATGTATATATAACGAACGTCGTTATAACGAAAGAAAGACAGACTCAATATAATCCATTTTTTGTTCAATTTCTTTAAAAAAATCTATTTTCTACGATGTTTTCATACAAAAATGCGCTATAAATATAACAAAAAATTTCGAAACCGATGGCCCCTATAAAAAATTATTCTAATACCTCTACACAAGGATTGCAAATAAAGCAAAATACAATTTGTTGCAAGCCGTTAAAGTCCAGCTATCAAAAATCAAAGTCTTGCTTTATAAATATCTGAAATTGTAATCAGTCGTGTTTTGACTTTTCTATTTGCGAACAAATGTCATTAATTGATGCTGTTGATCAGGCTGATAAATTGCTAAACAATTTAATATTTCGACGAGAACTAATTCTACTATTTTTAATAAAAACGAAGAACATTTGCTTCACCCAATCATTATTTTTTTATATTCAATTTATTTCAGTTCAATTTTAGCATTATTTTGATGAAAATAGCTGAAAACATTATTAAAAACGAATTTTTAGTTATTTTTAAAATAAAAAAAAAATAAAAATTTACAAATAAAATCCATAGCCAAAGATAAAGCAAGGAATTGTGTGTTTTATTGAGGTTTGACTGTATTTTATCTTCTAAATTCAATGTATTTTTGAATGAATCAAGTGAGCAAGGAAAGAAAGTTCTTTTTTTTCTTTTATTTCTTAATTATCGGTTTCTTTTGCCATGCAATATCAAAATTTGACTTTGCGATATAAAAACGCATCCGAAACTTCATTCGAAGCAAGATTTACATATTTAACTTCTTAATTCAATATATTTTTGAATGAGCAAGAAAAAAACTACGTATTTTTCTTCTACTTCTGATTTAGCGGAATCTTTTGCCATACAATATCTAAATTTGACTTTGCCATATGAGAACGCATCCGAAACTTCATTCGAAGCAAGATTTACATATTTAACTGTAAGATGGTTTAAGAATCACGTAATATGAGAGCTGGCGTTAATAGCCACTCATGATGTTTTATCCGCAGTTCTTAGGAAAGTTGGCTTCACTTGTCCCACATAAGCCTACCGCTGCGTCATTAGAAACAAAAGGGAAATCATTAGGATTAAGTGCAACTGCTTTGTTCCTCTCGACGCTAATGATTGCAACGGGTGCATTTCTGGTGAGTTGCATCGGCTGGTTAGGCTGGGTTTAAAGGCTATGTGCGAAGGTGGTTTTAGTACCTGCAATAAAGAGATTCATTCACGACTCGCGATACCAATGCAGAGATCAGACTCATTCATAAATGCGTTTCGGCAGGAAATTGAGCCAGCCGTTCGCTCAGGTAGTTGAAGGTGGGTTGCCGGGCGCGGAAAAATCATAAAAAAGCCGAGAGCTTATTTGTGTAGGCTGACGCTTAGAAAAGCATCGGCATCGGCATCGGCATCGGGCTTGGGACTTTCCTAACATGTTTGTCAAATAACGAACGCGGGACTTTCCACGCATTCGGAACGGATTCCGCAACGGCTTCATCGTCGGCAGCGTTAACGGCAACTACGTTGGCGTCGGCTTCGGCATCGGCGTCGGCGTCAGCGTCAGCGTCGGCATCGTCTGCGGCTGCGGCTGCGGCGTCATAAAGTAGCACCTACATAATACAATGCAACGATCGTAAATGCTCAACGAAGTTTTATAAAATAATTAAATGTAGCATTTTTCCTGCCAGTCGATGTTTCATTCATGGAACTTGTCTGCGATGCTCTCTTATCTCTCTTCCTGACCATAATTAGGACAAACAATAAGGATATGGCGTTATATTCATACTTTGATTAATGAGGAAATTTCAACATATGGGTATGAGCCAGGCGCCTCATTAGATGGCGACGTTGCGGTCAGGGGAAAACACATCCTAACCAAACTTCAAATGCAATTTATGCCAACGTGCTTATCGTCCCGTTCCGTTTAACAGAGATAAGCCACGTGTAAACCTGGCTCGAGCTGCGGCTGTCGTTCGGTTCTTGATACAGCACTTGATCTCGCGCTCGAACCCGCGCTCGGTCCGCTACTCAGTGCGGCTCTCAGTCTGGCTCTCTCAACCCTTTCTCGGTCCGCCTCTTGATCCCGCTGTCGGCCCGGCACTCCGTCCGACTCTTAACCCTTTCTCGGCCCGGCTGTTGGTCTGCTTCTTAATCCGCCTCTTGATCCGACTCTCGCACCGGCTCTCAATCCTTTTTGTCGATTCGACTCTGTACCTGACTCGCTGGATGATGCCATATGCTCAAGATTAGCGCAATTCTGGCCGGATCAAAATATATCCGGGCCAGCTAGATGAAGGGAAAAGTAAAGCAGGTATTTTAGCGCCGCTTGTAACGTATTTTTGTCATTTTAAGTAACGGTCGAGTTGCGGTTCTGCGAGATGAATTGTAATCGGGGTGTAGAGAGAGATCGAGAGCAGCGTATAAGGCTGGAAATTTGACAAAGTAAAGATTCAGGTAAAACAGTTCGACAGATTTAGTGTAGCAGTATTTTATGAAAGGTGTTAACCCTAACACCCTTTTACCTTTTAAATACGTCTAATCTTAGCAAACTTTATAATCTAATGAGCTTGTGAAGTCAGTCGAAAAATATTTACATTTTATTAGACTATGAAAATTGTAAACTGTCCTTTTCTTAATAGGTCAGGTAGAATTAAAATTATATTGCCAAGTTACTTACAAATGCATCTTGGTTAATGCAAACATAATTTTTTAGTTGATATCTGAACTGCAATTATCAAAAATAGACCTTGAAGTTAATATGAATTCTATCTCCAAATTCTTATTTTTTTGTCTGAAGTTTAAGCAATTAATCATAACTCCGTTTTAGTTAACATAAATCGTCATTATTTTTCTTCGAATCTACGCAGTATATAATATATTTGGATATATAGTATATATATTACTGTTAGGTGAATAAATATTTCTGTTTTACCGTTACTAGTAGGCTACTTTCTACTAGTAGGCCATTTAAAAGTATATTCATATATTTTCTTTATTGGCATATTGATAACAATATTTTGTTTTTAAACATACATTCGTACATTTCTACTGCTCTCAACTTGATGCTATTCGAAGCTCGTTTAGCGCTCAACTGTACCTAGAAATCATCAATTTTGTACATATTTTTGACGTGTTTGAGCAAGTATAAATCTTTGCCGATGCTTCGCGATTCAGAGCTGACCGAACAGATCACACTCACAATCCTCAGGATATGGACAATCTCTTTGGTTGCTCCGTATTCGCCATGCCTGATGCGCGGAAGGATTTTCACAGCACTTTGAGCCGTTGCTTTACGGGTAATAAAATGTGTCAGATGTTCCAGATTAAGAATATGGTAGCCAAAGAGGTAGTGGCTTGCCTGAAGGGGGATCAAGGCCCAGAGAGGGAGATTAAGCGCGACACGAAAAACTTCTCTACCCGACGTAAAAAGGTTGTCATTGGCTCAACGGCATTCGGTTTGCAGGTAAATTATTTTCAAGATGGCGAAAACAATTTCCACGTAATTGGCAAGAAGTTGACCAAATTCACAGAAAAACAACTTTTTAAGGTAGCCTAAAATACTTCCGAAAATAATTTGTTTATAAAAATGTGTTCTCTTGCAGTTACGAAAACAAATTCGAAACATTTCGCAATTGGAGAAAATTAAATGGAAATAACTCTGATCTTAAAAGTCAAATGTTTTAGGATTTTTAATTTTATTTGCTCAAGCCGATAATAAAGTTATTATAAACTTAATTTTTTGTATGTGTATGCATTTATATAAGAAATTGATATATGTATATACATATTTTTAATAATCCTACACAAATGTATAATTGTATCAGCTTTAAATGATAAGAGCGTTATTTATGCCACATTTATCAGCCCCTACTTCTGTTTTAAGCGTTTACTTTAATATTTCCACTTAGAAACATTTTCATTATAAATTGATTACCAATTTTAAACATATGCTAAACATTATACGGCGTTAAAAATCAAATCTAAGGCATATAATTTCATGTTAACCTTAATCTGTAGAATAATATATAATTAAAACGCATATGTTAACTTATACTAAATTACTTTATCAATAGTTAAGGGCATTTCATCATATTATAGTCGAAATCCGCAGAACTTGACCGTAGCACGTAACTTATTTACTTGATTTGTTGATTTTATTGATTTTTGTGCACTCGAGTGGGAGCTTCGATCGACAAATCCTCAAGATAAGAAATACAATATAATAATATATATCTATATATGAGTTTAAACTTAGCCGCTGTCAATTTATTTCTATGAATATTTTATAGATTTTAATATATATAGAGCTATCAAGATTCACTCTACCGTATATATGTTTATAGGGTATCCAGTTAATAATCATTGTCAACTGTAACAGCATCATTGTTTACCTTCACCACACCCACTCGGACTCTCGTTTAAATTGCAGTCAAGTTCATAGTCACAGAAGAGCTTTATTATTAGATCTGCTTTATTATTGTTTTTTTTGCTTACGTCTGTGTGTGTGTGTGAAATTGACACACTCGCAATGCAAATATATGTAAGTTCCGAGAATAGCTCTCAACTACTTGAGCCATGCACTCGACTCTCTTGTTTCCTCGAGTATTTGAGTTAATTTCTGCGCTTTGTTTTGTTACTAACCTATCGCTCGTCCACTGCTATCTATAAATTCTGTAAGAAACGTGATTACCTGTATAAAAAGCTATTTCCATTTTTAGGTAACATGACCAGAATACTTTTGCACCAAAAATCAATCTAGTCTTCAATCCTTAAAACCTGATATGGGAAAATGATCTGGTGATCTGCTGAGTTTAACAACATAAAAAGGAAAAAAAAAAAAAAATCATTAGACTTCATCTCGATCGATTTAGTTGGCTAACGATTTATAATTATTGAATTGAATATATGTATTTGGATGGGTACTTTTGAATTTACACAACGGTTCAACGGAATAACAATCGCTTATATATTTAATTTTGATGGTCCTCAACACCTTTATTTTCAATTAGTTTCTAAAACTGGATTTTATATTAAATTCATTGTAAATCAATTAATCTATGATTTTTTAATAACTAAGATTTGTTTTGCAACTAAATATAAAAAAGTTGTAAATGATACTAATAACAGAACTACAAAAATATCACTTCAATATACATCAATTAATTAAATCAAAATGCTTAAACTCCAAAATCTGTTTAATTAGCTCCTAATTTTGAACTTAAGCAGTTGTAGAAAACAAAAGAATCTAAACTAAACGAATTACATGTTTGGAAAAATATGATTTAATATCTTTATTCTTCTTCGAGCAATGAAAATGTTTTGGTTGGTGTGGAGAATATAATAAAGTACATAAAAAATTAAAATCTATAACTAAATTATTTTCAAATAATTACCAAAACTTCTCATATAAAAAAAAGTATGGAACGCTCTACCTAAAAATGTGAAATGCATAAAAATAAAGTACTCAAAGAGAAAAAATATGCTCTCATCCTACTCTAACGTTCTTATTTGTTGTTTATTGTTTATAGGTTTAAAGTACATATATGTATGAGTACACGCAATTAATACATATGAAAACATATGTTCAAGTATTTCATCAATTATTGTACGTTTATCAGATAGATTGAATAGCCAAAGCTCTAATCAAAAGCTCTCCACAATTTGAGAAGCTCTCGGCTCAATTGTTTGAGTGTTTTAGTCGATTTCTATGCGCTCCGATCGCAGCGTTTTTTAGTTTGAATTTAGAGTCCGACCGACCGGGTGGTATAGATCGCGAATCAAATTCAAGATGCTATTTGAATTTTTGGCACTAGTAACTGTTGTTCTGCTGCTGGCGTACCGCTGGTCCATAGCCAACTATAACTTCTTCAAGGACCGTGGAATACAGTATGATAAACCATATCCTTTTGTGGGAAACATGCTCAAAATGCTTTTGCGTCGACAATCATTTTTTGATCAAGTAATTGAATTGTACAACAAGGGCGATGGCAAGTAAGTATACCGAGTAACTGCGTTTTACAACATAGAAGGTCAGTCTGCAAATAAACTCAATCGATCTGAAATAACTTCCGGAGATAACGATTATAGTTATTAAATGAATCTATGTAGATACGTTTGTTTCTACACCCTTTTAGAATTAAATACGTGCTAATAGGGTTTATAGGCTGATTCACGGATTACATTCATATCATTCTAGTTTTAAGTCTACAACTTAAATTGGAGTGCTATTAACCAGTTTCGATGGTAAAAATTAATCAGTAAACTTGACATTAACAACATTAAAATTGTTAAACGATTCAGCTAGGACATTTATATTCAAGCATTTAACATTATAAACAACGGACAATATAATTATTAAACAAATTATTATTATATCTTTATATACTATATTCAGTGAATATTTTCAATTGATTTGATAACTCGTTCGATTCCAAGGCGCAGCATTCCGAGTACGTGCTTATTTTTGATTGTGTGTGTGAATGTGTTTAAATATAAATGACGAAATCTTAGAGAGAATATTTTTTAGTCGGGCATCCTCCAGGGTATTTACTAGTCACCACTCTGACTTATTAACCATTTCGCACTGACAGCATACAGTATTTACTATTTGATGGCTGATGTCACACGTTCACACACACATTTACATGTAAAAAAGTTGGTTGATATTACGATTTCAGCATTCTTGATTGACTACAATTACGTTTTACGAATATCTTATAGTTAATATAATTTATTTTATATTCATTTTATATTATCTAATAAAATGTGTAGAACAATTTCTTCGCATACTTTAGATAGTAGCAACACTTAATCTATACTGATTACTGAAAGCAGGCAAAAAAAAAAAAAACAAAATAATCGACCATATCAAAAGTTATTTTTATTTCAAATATGATAACTTTATCTGACATTGAAGCCGAATCAATGCAAATAATGAATAATTATTGCAATCATTGTAATTTTTAACGCAATTTCATTAGAAATCACATTGAAAACATAAATAATTTTTTGAAATGGGTTTTCTTTATAACTTTTGCAAGTTAAAACAAGAGCGTATTAAAAATATGTATCTGTATTAAGGTATGCTTAAATAATTTAAATAATCGTTATTGATAATAAGCAAAGGAATAAAGTAATCCATTATTTGAAACAAATTCGATCTTCGTTTAGTCCAGGTTAACCTACAGGTAGAAATTCAACGACAGCTCTTATAGCTTCCGAGATCTACGCGTGCTTCTCTTCTTCTCGCGCACAGATGGAAAAAAGGGACAGGTCAATATTGTCTCGGCTGCTGATGCTGTTCAAAAATATCTGTACTTTATAGGGTCGGCCACACATTAATCCGCCTGCCATAAAATCATTTTTCCTCTTTACTCGTTTCAGTTCAGGGCATAAATATTATATTGGTTTGGCACAATGTCCGTCGTGATGAAAATATGAAATATGAAATTTGAAGTATATGCATTTCTTATTTAATATTCCGCTATATACAACATTTTACTATAGCTTTGATAATAAAACCTGAATAGACTAATGTTAGAAATTGGGTCTGAAATGTGTCAGAATGTTTAAAATATTGTATGTGGCCTAAATGGCAAGATAAGAACTGCAAATCGGTTGTTATCACGCTTGCTTATCGGTCAATGCCGTCTCAAGTAATACAAAAATGATTCATATTTTAAGGGTATTCGGCATCTTTGAGCAGCGGACGCCCCTCTTGATGATTCGTGATCCGGAACTGATCAAGCAGATAACAATTAAGGACTTTGATCACTTTGTCAATCATCGCAATATCTTTGGCACCGACGATGACAATCCTCATGACATGGACAACCTCTTCGGCAGCTCCTTATTCTCCATGCGAGATGCGCGTTGGAAGGACATGCGAAGCACTCTGAGTCCTGCCTTTACTGGCAAAAAAATGCGTCAAATGTTCCAGCTGATGGATGTGGTAGCCAAAGAGGCAGTGGATTGTCTAAAACGCGATAAAATCCCAGAAAGTGGAATTGAACTCGATATGAAAGACTACTCTACGAGATTCACAAACGATGTCATTGCCTCGACGGCTTTTGGTTTGCAGGTGAACTCGTTTAAAGATCGAGAGAATCACTTCTACTTGATGGGCAAGAAGATGACGACCTTCACGGCGCTGATGAATCTGAAGTTTTTGTTATTTACTTTGGGGAAGAAAGTTTTTAAGGTAGAGTGAGAATTTATATTTAAGTTACTTCATCTGTATAAATTAATGTGTTTTCTTTATAGGTGCTAAAAATTTCCCTTTTTGATAAGAAAAGCACAGACTATTTTGTTCGTCTGGTGTTGGATGCCATGAAATACCGTCAGGAGAACAATATCGTGCGTCCAGATATGATCAACATGTTGATGGAGGCACGGGGGTTGCTCAATAGTGATAAGCCCAAATCCGGACCAGTTCGCGATTGGAGCGATCGGGATATAGTTGCTCAATGCTTTGTCTTTTTCTTTGCGGGCTTTGAGACATCGGCGGTGCTCATGTGCTTCACAGCCCACGAGCTCATGGAGAACGAGGATGTGCAGGAGAGGCTGTTCGAAGAGGTGGCACAAGTGGACAGTGATCTAGAGGGTGGCCCATTGACATACGAGGCTCTAGTGGGAATGAAGTATTTGGATCAGGTCGTGTCCGAGGTTCTGCGAAAGTGGCCAGCGGCAGTCGCCGTAGATCGTGAGTGCAACAAGGATATTACTTATGAGGTTGATGGTAAAAACATAGAGATCAAGAAAGGCGAAGCTGTTTGGCTGCCAACCTGTGGCTTTCATCGGGATCCCAAATACTTTGAGAATCCGACTAAGTTTGATCCAGACCGTTTCAGCGAGGAGAACAAGGAAAAGATTCAACCGTTCACATATTATCCCTTCGGCGTAGGTCCGCGTAACTGCATAGGTAAGTGAAGAGTTCGGTGACAGTGATATTTGATGTGAATTAATATTTATTATTAATTATGTTTTATTAGGCTCCCGGTTCGCACTACTTGAGGCGAAAGCCGTGATCTATTACTTGCTGCGCGAGTACCGTATTGCAGCTGCTAAGAAGAGTTGCATTCCGATGGTCCTCAACCCCTCCGGCTTTCAATTGATTCCTAAAAATGGATTTTGGATTAAACTCATTCCTCGTAAATAAATGAAATCATTTTGGTTGGTGAAGAAAAAGTAATGTACCTTGGGTGTGATCAAATTCTTTTTGTTTTAAAATTTCCTATGTAATATATTTTGTATACTCAAACATAAATATATTACGAAAACTCTTTCAGAAGATTATATTTTATTATTATTTTCAAATAGATAAATAATGTTTAATGACTAATTAATAAATTATCAATTATGTTTTTTTTTTTAAATTGATAATCGTAATAATGTATTATGCGAATAAGGAGATCTCGCTGGTGTACACCTATCTTAGAGAAACGCCGTAAAGTTAGTTATATACTAGTTTCTATTAAAATAAAGTATTTAAAGTATAAAATAAATGCTTATATTAAACAGTTAGTTTTATTATACTTCAACATTTTTATTTATTTTTGTGTAATATATATATGCAATTCCAACATATGTGAACTTATTGTGTTCTTGCATCATTTATATCGCGCAGCGCCTAAGCTCTTGTCAAAAGCTCTCCAAAACTTAAAAAGCTCTCGACTCATTTATTTGAGTGTTTTAGTTGATTTCTATGCGCTCCGATCGCAGCGTTGATTAGTTTCAATTTAAAGCTCGACCGAATGAGTTCGTTAAATCGTCGAGATGCTATTTGAATTTTTGGCCCTCGTAACTGTTGTTCTGCTGCTGGCCTATCGCTGGGGCACAGCCAACTATAACTACTTCAAGGATCGAGGAATACAATATGATAAGCCATATCCATTTGTAGGCAACATGGGCAAAATGTTTTTGCGTCAGCGATCTATGTTTGATCTAGTAATTGAGCTGTACAATAAGGGAGATGGCAAGTAAGTGCATTTATATGGTAATTGCGTTTTACAACATTAAAGATCAAATTACAAATAAAATGTATAGGTTGTAGATTACTTATTTGGATATGAATTTGTTTGTATTGAATTCAATGCTTGTTATTTTATATCAGTGTTTTTTCTACACCCTGCTAAACAGGTTTCATTGCTATTTTAAATATTTCGATCTTTTTATAATTCCTTTACTTTTAATGGCAAATTTAAAGAATAATTTTAATATAAATTTAATTATAATTGAACAACTCAAATAAAAGTTATTAAATTAGGCAATTTAAATTGTGGGGCCAGTGCGAAAGAGAAGAGTAGCAGATGCATCCGGGTAAAATAATATTTAAAGAAGGAAATCAGTTTCGAGGGTATTTAATAGTCGATATAGTTATTTAGTTAATGTCATATACATACACATGTGCGATTTTAATTGTAGCTTTGATGAATGATTTTTATTTTATTTAGTCGTATGCTGTTGTTTACAATTAACTTACATTTTTTTTAGTCGCATAGCGTATTTTATTTTATCTAAATTATGTTTAAGAAATTTAAGAGTGCTTGAAATTGTATCTATTTAGATGAATGTATGTATATAGTTGTATATGCAAAGTACTGATTACAAAAAAAAAAATATAACAAAGCAAAGTAATTTTTATATAAATTATAATAACAGTATCTGCTAGTTATATGCGGGTATTAGCAAAAAGAAATTATGTATTTATTTTTGTACTTTTCTACACACCGAAATAAATTTGTTTGTTCTTGAATGTTCACAACTGATTAAAATAATGCATTTATATGGCTAAAATGGCAAGATAACACTTGCTGTTAATTGCATGTTATCTTAAGCTTGTTTATCGGTCAACGGTGCTTCGAATTGTACTTCAATGTTTTACATTTTCAGGGTTTTCGGCATCTTCGATCAGCGCAAACCGTTGTTTATGATTCGAGATCCGGAATTGATAAAAAAGATCACTATTAAGGATTTCGATCATTTTCTTAATCATCGCAATATCTTTGGCACCGACGATGACAATCCTCATGACATGGACAACCTCTTCGGCAGCTCCTTATTCTCCATGCGAGATGCGCGTTGGAAGGACATGCGAAGCACTCTGAGTCCTGCCTTTACTGGCAAAAAAATGCGTCAAATGTTCCAGCTGATGGATGTGGTAGCCAAAGAGGCAGTGGATTGTCTAAAACGCGATAAAATCCCAGAAAGTGGAATTGAACTCGATATGAAAGACTACAGTACGAGATTCACAAATGATATCATTGCCTCGACGGCTTTCGGGTTGCAGGTGAACTCGTTCAAAGACCGAGAAAACGATTTTTATATGATGGGCAAGAAGTTGACCACCTTTACGGCGCTGATGAATCTGAAGTTCCTGCTTTTTATTACAGTGAAGAAACTTTTCTTGGTACAGTAACAATTTCAGTCTCATATAATATGAATACGAATTTATCAGTTTTTCTTATAGATGCTAAAAGTTCCACTCTTTGATAAGAAGAGCACAGACTATTTTGTTCGTCTGGTGTTGGATGCCATGAAATATCGTCAGGAGAACAATATCGTGCGCCCAGATATGATCAACATGTTAATGGAGGCACGGGGATTGCTCAATAGTGATAAGCCCAAATCCGGACCAGTTCGCGATTGGAGCGATCGGGATATAGTTGCTCAATGCTTTGTCTTTTTCTTTGCGGGCTTTGAGACATCGGCGGTGCTCATGTGCTTCACAGCCCACGAGCTCATGGAGAACGAGGATGTGCAGGAGAGGCTGTTCGAAGAGGTGGCACAAGTGGACAGTGATCTAGAGGGTGGCCCATTGACATACGAGGCTCTAGTGGGAATGAAGTATTTGGATCAGGTCGTGTCTGAGGTTCTGCGAAAGTGGCCTGCGGCAGTCGCCGTAGATCGTGAGTGCAACAAGGATATTACCTATGAGGTTGATGGTAAAAACATAGAGATCAAGAAAGGCGAAGCTGTTTGGCTGCCAACCTGTGGCTTTCATCGGGATCCCAAATACTTTGAGAATCCGACTAAGTTTGATCCAGACCGTTTCAGCGAGGAGAACAAGGAAAAGATTCAACCGTTCACATATTATCCCTTCGGCGTAGGTCCGCGTAACTGCATAGGTGAGTGAAGAGTTCGGACAGATTTATGTTTATACAATTATTAATAATATTATTTTAATTAGGTTCACGTTTCGCATTACTTGAGGCTAAAGCTGTGATATTCTATTTGCTGCGCGAGTTCCGCATTGCAACTGCTAAGAAAAGTTGCGTTCCGATGGTTCTCAGCGCCTCCGGCTTTCAACTGATGCCTAAAAATGGATTCTGGGTAAAACTCATTCCGCGTAAATAATAAATTATAGTAGTTTGTGATTTAAATGAAATGTATAATTTGATAAAGTTGTAACTATGATGAATTAATTATCATCACTTTTGTTTGTATTAAAATTATTTATATAGAATATTCGAGAAAAGATAAAAAAATAATTGATAAAAAATTTCATTAAAGAATTTTCGTAATGAAATATTAATTTACGAAACAATGCTAGCTCACACGAAGGGAGTTTTAAAAATGGAGTGAATCTTAACTGTTTATTTTTATATTTACTTATTTATTTACTTTTCTAAAATACCAGATTTATATGTGAATCTCTTTTAATCAATGGTAAGGTCTGACCTTCACTTAGTGTTATGTTTCATTCATTATAAAAAAAATACTTGTCATTATTAATTTGATTTTTTTTTTTAAAACCAATTTTAAAGAAAACTTTATCAAGATATAATCGTGTGTAAATAAGAAGAGCTTGGTGCTCTATAGCTGGCAATAAGGAGCGTCCCGAAAATCGTTCTGAAAATCTGCAACGCACCAAAATTAATTATACAAAGCCCCCGCCTGGCATTGGCCATTGTGGCATCAAGAGGCGCTTGGCGGGGCGTTGCAAAACCAGCTGGGTGCTTGGATAAGATGGCCATGTTATGGGTGTGAATGGCGGCTGGAAGAGGCAGCGGCCACAGCGGAAAACCGCACTTTAACGCGAAGACATAAATCAAATTAGTTTTTCAATCGAATGCACTCGACTAATTCGAGCGGCGAACGCGCCAAGGTACGGCGCGGATGTTGCTCATTTTAGTACGGAGAACACACAATGGTCCGGCAACAAAAGGATGCTACACCCCAAGTCACAAGGACGTACGCACTCACACGGACACACAAACACACAACCGCACACGCATATACCCAGCACAGACTATACAGAGATATCGATTAATATTTATCCCGAGACACAACGCCACAAAAACCGCGGCGGCGGCCGTTGGTCCATTAAAGGACACACGGAAAGAGCAACCAACCCCAGCCACTGGCCATCGCATCGAGCAATCCTCCTGCGCCCTTCGACAATGGCAGGCGACAGCCAACACGCGCGTTTAACTCGCATCCACTTCAAATATGATCAATGCTGCGCTGCTTAGATTTCCCACTAAAAACGAGCGTCTGGCTCGAAATCTTTGGCGGACGACCCTTCGTTCCGTTTTGGGGCATGCCATAGGCGGCAGTCAGCTGTATGCGCGCTCTCTTGCTCACACTCATGCATCTGCTTGTGCCTCTGTGTGTGCATGTGTGTGTGTGTTTGTTTGTGGCTTGTGTCAGCAGCTGCGCTGCCAGCAATGGCGTTTGTGTTCGCCCCGCCTACCGCGCGCGTTTTGTGCGCGTTTTTTGTCGTAGTCGGCTTTGCGGCCCAGCTTAGGGCAAAAACATTTCCAAAGTCAAAACAGTTGAAATTTCAATATTCAATTTCGTTACAGTTGCAATCATTGAATATGCACTTAACCTCAAATCCAATAATCCGCTTGTAATTCAGTTCATTCAAACGCTCTTCGACTACCGTTGGCCACTGTCCAGTGATCGCCTCTCTTTGTATGCATGTCCTGTAGAGTTTTTCAATTTGAATACCTACATATGTATGCGGGTAACAGTAACTACATACATGCATATGTACATATGCGCTGTGTTTGTTTGTGTGTGCGTAAAGCGTTGACCCCGGCGGGTAATCGTTCTATTATTAATGGACATTCGCCTTCAAACAATGTCACAGTGGCATATCGTGGCATTTAAGTTACCTGCCCAGGATTAGTTCGATTTCATTTCTTGACATAGGCACATGCAAATCAAGTGCGTTTTGGAATTTTATATAAATACAGCGAAACCTCGCTATAACGAATAGGAATAACTCACATCTATCTTTACTCGGTTTATCTACTTATTTGCTTTATGCACTTATTAGGAAAACCTTGGTATAACGAAATTTAAAGAAATCTAAAAAAAAATTGTTATAATTATTGTTTTTCTCTATTTACATCAAAATAATGCTAAAATTGCACAGAAGTTGGATGTGCTTAAAAACAATGCTTTGGTCTTACGAATGGTCTCCATTTTTATTAGAAATTGTAGAAAGAGTATTCGGTATAATATTAAATTGTTCAATTGTGCAATTGCTTCGATTTATCAGCCCGATCAATGGCATTAGGTATAAAAATTTACTTCGTTCTATACTGACAATTAAGTCAAGACTTTGAATTTTGATAATTTGACTTTAACGGCTTTCAACAATTTTTTTTATTTTTTATTTGTTTTATAGAGATATTTGTACAGTTGCTCCGCTATATATTGGCTTTCGGTTTAAAAATTCTTTGTTATATATTTAGTGCAATTTTAATAAAATAAAACTTAATAAAAACGAGGTTTTTTTAAGGAACACAAAAAAATCGTTATGTTGACGTTCGTTATATCGAGGTTTCACTGTATATATAAATAAGACCATTAGTAGAATGAAGGCCTACAGTAAAACAAATATAAATTTTTTACAATATTCCAATTTTTTATTTTTTCTGTAAGGTAAACCTTGCTGCATAGAATATACTTTTTAATGCGTTATATTCATTTATTCAACTGACGAATCCTATACATTTCTTGATATATACATATGTGGTGGGATATAGCTCTAATGGGGTTTCTCTAGGGCTAAGATGAAGCGATTCACTTCCCGGTGGAGGATCTTAAAAAATATTCTTCAATTTGCCATGTGACACGCTTTACGGCTTATGACAGATTTACAGGACGAAATCGTCTTAGGACTCGTAGGATTCGTAAGATTTGTGCAAGCGAGCGCAAATAATGCGTGAAAATCTGTAACAATCGTCGGTACGCCGGCACGCTCCTTTGGGCCAAAAGCCTGCCATTGACTGGACCGTGCTGTGAGCCGGCTAACAGAAGCAGCGCAGTGTCTTGCTGGCTTCCTGTCACGAAACAAGCCAAATAGATAAGTGGCTTGCCTCGCCCATGGCTAGAACCAGAGTCAAATGCAAATTGAAATGTAAGAAAATGGGACAATAGGTGTACAGAGTTCTGTAGAATGCTCACAATGCTATCGAGGATTGGGAATGCTGCTGCTTGCAAAAGCCTTTTCACACATATCAATGGAATGCGGCCGGACTTTGTTCTCTGTGGCAAGTATGTGTAAGGATGCAAAGGCTGCTGTAGGAGATTGCAATTGGCCAGAACGGAATTGAGCCGGCAACTCCTGTGACTCCTATGGTGCAATTATGATGGAAAGGTGCTAATAATAACCGATAAATTCATGTTTACCTAACAGCCGAGGGTTCTGGTCAGCTGTCAAGTGTCTGTTTGTGGGTCCGCCTGTGCGCGTGATGAATGAATGAATGAATGCACGAATTGGCAACCGGCATGAATGATGAACTGCATTTGAAGTGCCCTAAAATGCTCCTGTAGCAGTAGTAGTAGTAGTAGTAGTAGTAGTAGTTGTTGCCGTAGGTGTTTTGCCTCAACCTTGCCCAACTTTGCCATCCGGCAGCCCACGGGCTGTGAGGGCTCTGCAATTGTTGCACTCGCTAAATATTGCGGGGGAAAAGTGCAACAGATTTGATCGATCGGCGATACGTCATGTTCTGCAACAAAATAAAGCATTAAATTTTCACAAAAAATAACATTTTTTTTTTGTTAAAAATAATAGTTTTTTGTGATAGAAATGAGTGCATGCCAATTGCGTGATTGATGAGCACAATACGATGGTGCTTCAATAAAAACTCGATCCGTTTACGAGTATATACATAAAGTATTATATGTATGTATTGCTGAAATGAGACTCGATCGGATCACACTATGCAACTGTGGCTCTGGGCTTATGTAAAATGTTGTGAAACCGCAAAAACTACTATAAATTGATATCATAAATTAAAATTACTTCCACCCTTCTTCACATAGGCGCTCCACCAGGCCAAACCCAGTCACAGCCCTCGTTTCGGCATTGGAATCGGAGGGATGGCCTCTGGGGTTGGTGCGTGAAAAAAAAACCCAAAAGCCAGAGGCCCAAAACGTAAACGTCAAGCGGCTGGAAAAGGGGCGAGCACGGAGCCATCAACACGATTATTTCGCATAAAATAAATTGATTCCTGTAAAAGTCAAGCATGTCCTTTGAAGCTGGAAAAGGAGCTCCGCACACTAACACACAGAGACTGAGACACTGTTACACAGAGAGAACAGCCGTAAACAGTGCTTGAAAAATGTCGAAATTTGTCCACAATAAGTTCTTTATTGAGTCGCAATAGACAAAGGATTACCTCGCCGCCAGAGCCGCCGCCGCCGCCGCTGAGGTTGCCGCTATAAACCACGGCCAAACCACTCGCCACTCGACCCAGCGAAAACAGCAAACAATGAAAAACAATAGACGAAAGACAGAAGGCAGAGGAGAGGGAAAACTGTGCCACGTCTTCGCCTCGAATTGCGGCAGGCAACCGCATCTGTAGCGGGGCTGTCCCGACACCTTTGCCTTTCGCTTGACACCTTCCCTTCGAGCGTTTTGTCCTGCCACCTTTTCAATTCAATAGAAAGTGGCATATAAATAATGATGAGCGAACCAATTTGGGCAGTTGCGTCAAGAGTGAAGTCGAGTTGCCCTATTGTCTTCCTGGCCTTCTTTGTGTGCCCCAGACAAGCGGGCAACGTGGCTCTAACAGTCCCAAACGTGATGTCCTTAAATGCGGTCGCCAAGGTGGCTGGGCCGGTGCTCGTCCTGGCCCAGACGCTCGGTCGCCGCTCAAATTGAGCGTATGAAATTGATTAGCTAACGCATTTTAGTTACAATATTTGTATTTAGTTTATAAACTAATTTGAAATTCCGACCCCATTAACAAAGTGGCGTGCGTGAAGCATGTGCGATGCCACCTACAGAGCTCAAGGATTCATTGATAATATCATTAAGGATCAGCTTCGTTCGTTGGTAGGGGTGTCCAAGCAATTTAGTTATGCCTGCTGATCACGTATTTATGATGGGTTAGGGTTACACATATCTCGGTTAGAAATATTTTATTAGACTACAAATTATGTTCATTCTGAGCCCGAAGAGTTTACTAATTACGGTACTTTCTTTAAGAGGTTATTAATTAATTTTGCAAAATAAAGTGTTTTATATTGTGTAGAGTTATGATTGTATGTTAAATAATTTTTAACTATAATTTTATATTGCCTGAACTTATTAAAAATCGGTAAACAGGGTAAAATGTTTTTGTCTGTCAGTCTGTCTTTCCGTATGTATAAACGCGTCGATCTCAGCAAGCACGAGTGTTAGAGAGTTGCATTTTTTTTCGATAATCAATATCTATCTTCTCCTAGTTATCGATCACACGTTTTAGTTTTTCGAGCATATCTTGTACATCCCAAAAGCTGAATGAATCAATAGCTAAATGAGACATACCCTTTGGATTATTCACATTTTGAATACCTTCCATACATTAAATATACCCATTATATCATGCATTTTTAATTATATGTTACTTTTTATAATCATTTTACAAACATTCATCATCTATTATTCATCACATTTTACCACTAATCATCATCTAACACACAATACACATATCTATAAATTTCACAATTTATATAGCTTAACACCAAAAGAATTATAAAGATTCATTCTATAAAATGATATTGGATAGTTTTATTCCCTGAACCCATTATAAATGGGTAATCTATAATTTTATACATCGGATTCTAACAACTGGTAATCAGCTTTAACGTAAGATCCATTTGTATTATAAATTGCATTTTCCCGCGGCCCATAACATCAATTTTAAAAGCGTCTCAATATGCACAATATTGACAATAGACAGCTAAGCCGCTCGTTTACACTTCTGATTCGTGAATCAAAGTCATAATTCCAGTTTACTGAACTGTCAATTCAAAGCGTTGCAGCCGGTGCAATTCTCAGGAATTTCAGGACTCCGATTGAGACATATAACTCAAACTTGTCTCAATTGAATGGGAGAGCGAGTGCAGCGAAAGGCAGCGGCTACCATTATTAATTAGCAGAATTGTCTATTTTGGAAGGTGTCAACAGGTAAATCCGTGATTGTGTTGGCGATTTTTTATATACGCCGAGTGTGCGGCATTGTTTTTGCAAGGCCTCTTGGCGGCAAGATCTGAGAGTGCTGCATGTAGCAATGTCACGTTGCAGATCAGAGGAGCCGGCCGCTGGGTCGGCCGCAATGTAAAGGATAATGTGGCAAAATCCTGACAATTGATGTCCTTTGCCGGCACTTCAAATGCTGCGACGCCGACAACAGAGACATCGAACGCAAACGTTTGTTTGTTGTTTGCACAGGCAACACTTGACGTTCCGGCCGGGGGAGGGCGCATATAAATAATAATCAAACAAATACATATGAGCCTTGCGGCCCATTGTTTGTCCCTAATGTAATTTTTCACCCAAGGCCTCAAGTGTGCGGGATCTATATCTACATATATCTATTGTATAGGACAGTACGAATGCGTTCTAATCAATTTCAATCAGCTTTCGCTAGTAGTTCCATAAGCTGCGCACAGGTGGCGCTGCGTCGACCAGACATCTCACGCACACTCAAGCGCTTCCTGAGCGCCACACTTTCACATTTCCTCCTGTCACGCGTGAGTCGTGATTCGTGCCTGTTCGGCTCTCGGCTGTGGTGAGTTTGCCGCCAACGCTCTAACATTTTCGTACACTGGAAAAAAAATTGTTTGCATAAAGTCCTTTTATAAATAATGAAGCAAAGAATATGAAGCTTGAGCGGTATAACTTTGTAAGACATTAAAATTAAATGGATTAATTAAATTAATAAATCAATATTTTAATATTAATCTATTTATACTGAAATACAAAAATATATTTCTCCCATTTGACAAGTATAAGTTTATCATATAAGAATTGTAAGATTTTATTAGCTTTTCCAACACATTGTTAATATTATAGAACGAATCAATTATTTTGCTCAGTGCAGCTTGCGTAGCAAAGTTCGGTGCAGACTTTGCGACGTTGGCGTTGCCGTTAGTTTGCGTTTAACCGTCTCGGCAGACGAAAGCAAAGTTTTGCTTGTTCGTGCGAGTTTCGAATCACATACACCACCCACTCATACACACACACACACAACACACACACGCTAAACTTTTATATGGTGCGCGAGCAAAATAAATTCAAATAAATGATTCTTAAATAAACGAGTTAATTCACCTACCAAACTATAATGAAACATAAATAACGTGATTGGAGGCACTTCTAGTGGGCCAAAAAGAATTCTTAGCCAATAGCGTCGCATGTTTTCCAATGCAACGGTTTTCTTCTGTATCTGTTTTCCGTAACACCCACATTGCAAGCTACTAATAACTGAACGTGAATAGAATTTCACAAAAAAAAAAATAAAAACAAAAAAAAAACTGACGTAAAAATCTATTTATTTTTATTGAAAGTGCTTTCTGAACGCTAAAAATTACTGCGAAAATGGTAAATATATATAAAAAAGTGATTATGAAATGAATTTTGTGATGCACGCTTATATGTATTATTGCGTTTGTGTGAGTGTGAGTGTGAGTGTGAACGACAAATGGCTTTTACAAATTGTTTACAATATCAAGTCCAAGTCAATTGCATGTTTGTCACAACCATCAATTGTTTGTCGCTTTTCATATTTTCTGGCTCAAACACAAGCTAGCCTTCATCATTTTTGCTTTTGCTTTTCCTTTTGGTTTTGCCTTTGGTTATGCTTGGAGGGGTCGGTGGGCGGTTATCTATTGTTTTGGGCCGTTAAGAAAAATATGATGTAAGCCCGAACACCCAGCGGCAAGCACAATGCCAGCAGTACGTCGGATGCTTCCTGCCTCCGCCTACATTTACATAAATTTTTAGTTAGCTGAGCCATTTATTTTTATAAGATGTTGCTGCAGCATCCACGCCAGCTATAACTGTAACTGTAACTGTAAGTGTAACTGTAACTAACAAGCTCGCACACACACACACACACCAACAGCATTTGCAACCTCAGTCGGTACGAGCAGGGCCAACGGCAGCGGGTCGGCCAGCAAATCGATATCGTGCGGCATGACCGAGTGGCCCACAAGGCGCTGTATGTTTTGCCTGTGGAGCTGGCTACCCAGCCACCGTGCCTCATAGTGTGGTGGCTTTGTTACCCAGCAGCAGCAGCAAGCAGCAGCCAGCAGCAGCCAGCAGCCAGCCAGACGCCGCAGCTGTCGGACCCGCCGACGTCGCTCTTCCTTTTTGCACTCTCACCCCGGCGGTTGATTTCGTGCTCGTCTTTTGTGGTGAAAACTTTCATTTGCTCTCTCGCACTCTGCGCCTCTGCCATTTGCGTCAAATTTGCGCTGTTATCAGACCAGCAACAGCAAACAACAACAACAACAGCAACAACAACAGCAGCAACAACAACAGCAGCAGCAACAACAACAGTTGTCAATAGCTAACAAATGGCTGTAATGCTACACAAATTTATTCAATGACATTTATTGTTGCTGTCGCTTATGTAGTTTGTGCCACGATTTGCGCATTTTGTCAGAGAAGTTTGAAGGAAAGCACATGATGTCATGTGTGCGTATATGTATGGTTGCGAGTGTGTGTGTGTGTGTATTGAATGGCGCCTCGAAAGTATGCAGCAGTCGTTGGCAGTCCAAACTGGTGCCTCATTGCTCCATTTCTTAGCAACGTCTGCTTTTGTCATTGTTTACTTGCTGCTTATCGGCTTCCAAACGTGCCATTATATAGGTATATATTCATATGTGTGTGTATATACTTATATATATGTGTGTGTGCGCTCATTTGATTGCCTGGGTAAACAAATCGAAGTCTAAGCGCTTGATTGAAAAAGCAAAACACAGCTGAAACTTTGCCGTTGCTTTTCATCGAAAATAATTGGAGTATTACTAATTAAAATTTAAATTTCTTTCAAGTTAGTTGGCTTGAGAATTTACCGTTCGTCTTTATGCACTACACACAATTGGGTTGGCTTGAGCTCAATCTGCGTTTTGTAGACTTGTGACAATTATTGAGAACTTGTGACTCGTTTCCAACAGCTGCGACCGCAGTATTAGATTTCATTTCCAGCAGAAGCGAGAAGCGTCACTGCTATAAGGTCTCGTATTGTTAGACCTTATGACAGCTAGCAGAACTGGCCACTGTGTTGGCCACAAAAGCCGGCTAACTTGCCGACTGCAGTCGTTGCACTTATTATTATTGTTTTGCATTCGCCTTTGCATTTACTTTTAACACAGACTGTGGCCCAGGCCCAGCTTTTGGCTGGAATGTATCCAATTTCAAGTCAGCTGCCAGCGAGAAATCCAACTTGAGACAGAAGCAAGGGGCAGTAAACCTTTTAATCTTGCCACGAGCGAAAACTAACAGTAAACATGTGCACACAGATAATAATATATAGTACATATACTAACAAAGAGGCTCCTTCTTAGTATTCAGTACAAGACTGGGTATGTTCGATTGATATAGTCGAGAGATTATTTTATAAATCTTTGACACAGATTTGTTAATCTTCTATACTATAGAAACTGCTTGTGGTATTTCTAAAATTATCTTTCTGTTTTGCATTTTATATATATGATATTTTATATTGATTATAAATCAAAAAGTGTGTACAAATCGGTTATTATTTAATTGTTTATAATGTACAGTTTTGTTGAATGATTTATTAAGATAATCGTTGTGTTTAACTTTAAAATTCTTAAGGCTGAAGTTTGAATTTCTATTGAATTGTGATATTTTTTTAAACGGTGGATAACCCACTTATATCTATGGCAGACTGCTCATATATTTGATGACATAATATTTAATTAACAGGTAAAAGTTGTCATCTGTTATTAATATTTTATTTGCTTGCTTAAAATTTTTGTGTGATTAATTAAAATTACTTCTAAATAGAATATTCAACTATACAAATGGCTAAAAGGCCTATATATATTACATATAATTTATCTTATAAATAATATAATATAATAAATAATATAATATAATATAATATAATAATATATTCCATTTATTTATCTAATCTAAGCAATACTATGCTATGCTTCCCAATATGATGTTTATTTTTAAATGAATTCTCAGAATATATTTATCAAAGCAAAAAAGTTATATGACCTGTACTCAATGTAAATCGTCTCAGTATTTAATTAACTACTTCTAAACAATTATAAGTTAATAACAAATAAATAAATCTACGCAAGCCGCAGGTGTCGGGTATTTGTTAGTCGATCAATTTGCAGTGCAACTTGCTTACTTCTTGTTAACCTAGCATTAAGTACATGCATTAGTTCGCGTATTTTTTAATTGTGTGTGTGTGAGTGTGTGTGTGAGTGTGTGTGTGAGTGTGTGTGTGTGTGTGTGTGTGTGTGTAAGTTTAGGTGTAGGCTTGCGCTGTGTGTCTACCTTAAACCATGTCAGAGACGCCTGCAGGCGTTGCGATGCCTCTGTGAAGCACATAAGCCTCATTGTCTGTGCAGTTTTGTCTTCGGCACGTTTTGTGTGCTTTCTATGTCTGTGTTTGTGTGTGAGTGAGTGAGTGGGGCTTAAGTTGCATCCAGCATCGAATGACAGAAAGAACCTGGGGGAGCAACTGTGTAACAATTGTGTGTTCATCTAATGCATTTGCTTAACACCATCACACTTTCAGATCGTCCGCCATCGCTCCCGCCGCGCCCGCATGTGGAACATGGGCCTGTTATTCCTAATCTACTACTGTGTGAGCGTCTACTCAGCCAAGGGGGACGACAAAGCGGATATTCCCCTGGACGTGGGCAGCCTGCCCGAAGCGGCCGATGCTGACATTGAGACTGACAATGAATTTAGTACTATATCGAATCCTTACTTGACAACCGAGGTGAGCAGCCAGCCATTCCATTCTATTCCATTCCATTCCATTCTATCGAGTCGCGTTTCTTATCTCCATTTCTTTCACTAGGGGAGTGAAGCACTGCCGGAGACAACCATGGCCACCCACGCACATGGAGCTGTGCCCACTTGGCGACCGAAACGGGAGAATTGTACGCCGCCGGCCATCGAGCAGTTTCCCCAGCCGTTGATGAACAAGTGGGCGCGACAACATGGTGGACTCATCCTACACATTCTCGTGGCTATCTACACCTTCTTTGGACTGGCCATTGTGTGCGACGAGTATTTCGTGGCCAGTCTTGACAGGCTGTGCGAGGGTAAGCCCGACGCAAATTCCAATTTAAGCCGTTCATCAATCCAAGTCTTCGCAGAGCTCAAGCTGTCGCCGGATGTGGCGGGCGCCACATTTATGGCCGCTGGCAGCTCCGCTCCAGAGCTGGCCACCGTGGTGATTGGTGTTTTCTTTGCCAAGGACGATATTGGAATCAGTGGTGTCATTGGCTCTGCGGTGTTCAACATCATGTTCGTCATTTCGGTCTGTGCCCTTTGCTCCGGCACTGTTTGCCAGCTGAACTGGTGGCCACTCGTCCGTGATTGCTTCTTCTACTGCGTGTCCATATTGGTCATGCTGATAATCATTTTTAATGATGTCATCTCTTGCGTAAGTTATCCAATATCCTGTACCTTTATCCTATATCAAATAACGCGCAGCAGCATTTTTTACTTTAATGAGCGTATTTAAAGTTTTCTTATATAAAGGTGAGGCTATAAAAAACTGAAGTTCAAGGTAGATGGAATATTTTCAGCATTACTGAGTGTTTAATTCTTGAACACTTTGTCTTAGATGATTTGTTTATTTCGACATTAAGAAATATTTAACGTTAGAGTTTTATTTTCTCCATATTCAAATACTGTAGAGTCCTCGTTTTGTTTTTTGTGAAAAATCAAATATATTCGGCCGAGTCGATTGAGTCCTGTCCGTCGGTATGTATGAATGCCTCGATCTCAGCAGCTACAAGGTCTGGAGACTTGAATTTTTGTATTCAGGCTCTGCTATAGCCCATGCATATGAAGTTTGTTTTCGATATTCGATAACTCTTACCGTTTGATAGTTATAGATAACACGTTTTAGTTTTTCGAGCATATCTCCCACATCTTAAGAGCTAAAGTCATCAGACTTACTCTTTATATATTCAGCTAAAGGATATATATGTACATTGGATATTGCACTTCCCCCTATTATTGGGAAAAAACCTATTTTTAAAGACAGAATGTTGTGCTTCGAATTATATATGATTGAGGGCTTTTAACATTTCCCAAACATTTAATTATGATCGGATATTACATATATAAAAGTTAAAGCCTCGCGCAACTTTAATGTCAGGGTTCAGTTTTAAGGGTATCTTCTAGTCAATTACACTTGACTATAATTTTCTTATTTGCTTTCATATATAATTGGATTTCACTAATATCGATATAAATCAACTTTGGGACTTGCTTATTTTAAGATTAACTCTAGAGTTGAAAGCTTAAAGATATTAAATATATGTATAAGGTTGTCGCACAAATCTTCAAATTTTGTGCATTATGCCCTGTTTTCATGCTCTACAGATTGATCAATAAGGTATATGGTCTGATCACAGGGGAGTATCATTCACTATATGCTGCAGAGTTTTGGATATAAAGTTCCATAAACTAAATACAAATAAAGCGAATATTATTGTTCGTTTTTAAGGTTATCAGACCTAGTTCTCACTTAGCTAAATGTTTATTGTATAGTTAAAGTATTTCTCTTTAACAGTTTGAATCTGTGTTTATGCTGCTCTGCTATGTGGGCTACTGCATTGCTTTGCATTTCAATACGGAGCTGGAGCGCTGGGCGTTGGGCTTGAATCTGCCCTTCAAGCTGCCCAGCAAGGAGGAGCAATCGGCACTGGTCACCTATAAGAATGTGCCCGAAAGCTCCTACACCCAGGGAACCCAGCCGAAGGAAACCGAAACGAGTCCTCAGCAGCAGCCGCAGCCATCGACACAGGGCGACTATCAGAGCTACAACGATCCAAATGCCAGCTGGGATCCAAATGCCGCTTGGGGGGATGAGAGTCAGAGTCAGCCGCAGCCAATGGCAGCCAGTGCTAGAGCCAGCCAGCCGCCGGCGGACGATTGGTCCATGAGCCAGTTTAACCAGGGACAAGGCCAGGAGAATATGGGCTACCACGGCGATCAGCCGGAGTCCGTGGTAACAGGCGAGGCGGTTGCTGCATCGGCCAAGACTCAGGTTGCGGCTGCGCCGGCAGGCGCTGAGTACTACAAGTCGACGGACAAGCAGCGCGAGCCACGCCCCGATCCCTTGATGCGACCCACGGAGGGCGGCCCGCCAGCACTGGTTGCCTGGTATGTGGTCTATCCGATACACTATCTGTGCAAGAAGACAATGCCGGATTGCCGGCAGCAGCAGTATCGCAATTGGTATCCGTTTACGTTTCTACTCTCGATGGTTTGGATCTCGTTTTACTCGTACTTTATGGTCTGGATGATAACAGTGATTGGCTCCACGCTGGCCATACCAGATACAGTGATGGGTCTGACGTTCGTAGCTGCTGGCGTTTCTGTGCCGGATGCCCTAAGCTCAATAGCCGTTATCAAAGAGGGCTACGGCGACATGGCCGTATCGAATGCCATTGGCTCAAATGTCTTTGATATACTAGTGTGCTTAGGTCTTCCATGGTTCATACAAACGGCTATTATCAAACCCGGCTCGCACGTCAATGTTATATCCAAGGGTATGTATGATATCGCCAAACTCCAAACTTAGTGCTTGATAACGTCGTCGTAATCCGTAATGCTGTTTAATTTTATGGTATGCCTGGCATGTGCCTGACTGTGTTTTAGCCAACTTTTAGATGGTGTAGCAGCAGCTGCATTCAGCGAATTAACCATATTAACCCTTCGAGTCGTTTACTTATAGGTCTGGCCTATTCCACTCTCTCGCTCTTCTCCACCGTTGTCTTCTTGATACTCTCGACACACTTGAATGGCTGGAAGTTGGACAAGCGCTTGGGCATCATCCTGATGCTCTGGTATCTGTTTTTCATAACGCTGGCGTCTCTCTATGAGCTGAACGTCTTTGGCTACATGAACCCACCAGAGTGTCCCAGTGAGTACCCCACATAATAATAATATTAAAATTCATTTCATTACCCAGCCCTTATTTACTTTTGCAGGCACTTTCTAAGCAACTGATTACCGTATGATCATATTAAATAGCAGACGCACTTAGATTCGCATCACCAGCACCAATTACAAGTACCATATACATATACATATACATATATATATATATATATATTATATAAATATATATATACTCAATAAGTTCACTCATAGCTACAGATACATACAATATATAGCCCCAGGGTTAAGAGCAACAGCAAGATGTCCCAATACGAACATAAATACAAATATATAGATATATATATACATACATACACATGCATATATAAATATGTATATATATGTACTAAATGTTACTGAAAAACGCGTTTTACATGAATTTTTACATGCACCAAATGAAAGATAAATGAAAATATATCTATGATATATTCCAAAGATACATATTTATTTAGGCAAAAGATAAAAAACAAACTCCATATACAACAATTATATGCATATAGCACTGTAGATAGGGAGAATTGTATAATATTTAGTACAAGTAAAATACAAAACAGCAAATAATATTTGCTGCCACGGTTTTATGGAACAACACTAAGTAATAGAAAAGGAACAACGCAAAATTTCAGATGGTAAAACACACAAAAGAAATAATTATTAAATAATATTAAACAGTAGACATTGACTTTATGTTTAACACAATCAGAATGTTGTTTGGTTTGTAAGTTTTTCAATATGATTTTTTTTTATTTTTTGTATTTCTAAATTTTTCATGTCTGTTACTCAAAATTGAAAAACAATTAAACAACAATGAAATATATTAAAATATTATTAAATTCAATTAGCAAATTATATTAAAAAAAAATGTCAACGAATTTTAACCAATTATTTATTATATGAGTTAGATGTATACCCTGTATGTTAAATATGTAAGTTCAATAGCCAAAACGAGGCATTTTTTAAATGTTTAATCAAACTGTTTCATATAAGATGTCCGTCTGCGATCTCAGTCATTTAGCCATGTTACAGGGTATTTCCTAGTCGAGCAGTCTTTTGTAGCGCGTTCGTAATGCATTTTTGTTATTTAACATACATTAATGAAGATAGAGAAATAGAGAGCAAACTTAAAGTAATATTTATGTAGATATTTTTTAAGCCTTAACACAAATGAAAACATATTTTTTACAATTAAATTTACAATATTGAACAAATAACGTCCTTAGTTCGCAGCATACGACCACAATGAAAAATAAGCAGCCAATAGAAATCAAATAAAAAATGTATTAAACATTTCAAAACTATTTAACGTTATAGCAATTAATGGCGTCAATTTTTTACTGTAAATATATAAATTCCAATATGTATACAAAATTTATAATTCTAATAATTATACATTTATAGTCAATTTTTGGTGCAAATTACGTACACGCGCATATATTTATACACATTTGTGGAATTTTTACCAATATAGTAAAACTTTATTATTTGAGATTTACGTTTATGTTATAAATATCAAGAAAAACCTATAAGCAAATATACGAAAATCAAAAGTTTTATAATAGTTAACCAAACAACGCACTCAATAAAGAGATTATATATTTTAGCCATCTGTGTATAAATTGTTAGATTTTGTATTTAATTCATATAAAAAAAAAAATAAATATAATTTTAAGCCAATTACCGCCGTTCAACAGCTCGGGAATCAAATGGGGAAACAAAATTGATTCGGACTGCCGAAAATAAAATTTACTTAAATGCATCCACGTGTTAATTTTCTGATTTAAAAACCAATAAATTTGTAAGTTAATGAATTGTCTCAAATAGTCATTAAATTGTTGCACTATTGAATTGAAAAAAGTTAAGTTAAATCTTAAACCTGGTTTCCTGTTAGCTGTTTAACGGTGGTGCATTTAATGGTATTAAGCCATATACGAAAACCATTTATAATGTTAAATATTTTTATATTAAATTATATTTAATTTGATTGTAACAAACTATCAAACACGAATTGCTTGGTTCCAGACCAACTTTAAGAGCTGGTCGAACATCTAGGTTTATGCTTTGGTAGAATTGTTAGCATACACATAGACAGTGGAAGTCGTATTAGTCCCAGGTAATGGTAGACAACACACTGAATCAGTATGATAATTTAGCTGCAAGCAATGTATGAGAGAGACATACTCGTGAATACATAATATACATACATACATACAATTTATATAGCATAATGATACAATACGAACTTACATAGTGAGCAATGCACTGCTATATAAAATGGACGCGCTCAAAACATATGTAGTTACATAACCGTATTTATACAAAACATAAAGAAACAAACAATATATATATATATACATACATACATATAAAGTGTATAAACTTTATGATATACATTTACACTTACGACACAGAGAGCGATTAATTGGCTAAATTTGTTGAAGGCGCCGATAAGAAATCCAAGTAACTGAATCCTCTGACTTAAAGATAACTTCCTTGAAACTATTTAAAAACTTAAACTAATTAAAACTAAAGTTAAACCAAAACAATAAATGTACGAACAATCGCCTATTGTAAACTCCCACATATACATATACATACATACATAAGAGTTATACATGCATACATACCTACATACTTTCTCACAATAATATATATATATATATAATGTATATATATATATATATATACATATAAAATGCTTCAATGGGCATTTACCAAGTACAATGTTCTTCCCCACTCAATGAAATATGCCAGCTACAAATATACATAGTTCTTATAATACAATACATAAATACATACAAACATACAAACATACAAACATACATACATACATACATACATACATAAATACATACTTATACTATATACTGAGTGTACGTTGGAAAACGTAAAAATTGTTAGTTGTTACGAGTGTTACAAGTTAATAGAGCAAAAGGGTAGTTGAAGCATTTTACATAGACCCAACAAAACTAAGAATACCCACATAAATGCATGTATACATAGCTATTACTATATACCATACATCAAATTGAAATACATACCAAAAACTAATCTTAAATTGTTGACAACATCGTTAAATGTTTCAATTAACTATTTCAATTAGAAGTTCAATTTCAATTTTACCAAAACAAATAGTTGAACTTACCTACCAAGATATGAAATGTTTTATTCAATTTACTTTTCAATATCTTCAACTAAACCAAATGAAATCAAATATATATTTCGTGTTATTTTCGATGTACAAGTATTGTGTGCAGTTAATGTAACTACTAATCTAATTATATGAATGATGTATGCATATAAATAGCTATATATAAATATATTAAAGTGAAAACGATAATGAAGTTCTCTGAAAAGACAAACAAAATACCTACACACACACATACACACACACACACACACACACACACACACACACACAAAAACACACACACACAATGTCGAACATACACACGCTTTAAACATATTTAGTATTTATGTATGTACAAACATACATATATACATACCTACAATAATGTACAATAAATGTCATCTATACTATATTATATACATCTATCATTTGTGTTAACTATGACTATAATTGTTTGCAAACATTTAAGAGATTCTCCAAGTATGCATAATATTTATTTATATGGCAAGTATTTAATATACATAAACAACCAAAACTTAACAAAAACGAATTATTATATTTGTGAATGAAGAAACATAAAAACTATTGCTAATATACACAACTGTTGATGTTATGTTTAGTCTATTAATGGATTTCAAAAATAAATCAATATACACACGCAAATACAATGATTTTTTTATTTATCAATATTGAATTCTACTGAGATTAAATAAAAATACTCCTCATAAAAGTTTAAGTATTAAGCGAATTTTAATTAAAATCGTCTTTAGTAGGTGGTCCTACATATACACACATATATTAGTGAAGGTGATATGTAAGTCAACACGGTGTACAGTCAAATGTTGGTAAGGGTACAACAGGCTGCCTTAAAAGCTTCTTCAGCGTACAAGCCCAACTGTTAATTGCTGCGCAGAGCTAAAAGCTCTCTCTTCAATGTCAACGTCGTCGTCGTCGTCGTCAGCGTTTAACAAAGAGAAGCACAAAAAGTTTAGACGAACGAAAGGTAAACACACAAAAAGCAGAAGAAACAATCATGAGAAAGTATCGTTTGCAAGCCGAATGCTGTTTGCGCTTTTTTATCAACTGGAAATGTTAACTAAATAGTGCCTTTGATTGAAACTTATAAATTTGTATTATCATAGATTTTTTCAAAGTAAAATTATAGTAGTATTGAAAAGGTTGATTTTAAATTCATAATATAGGATTTTCAAATTTTATATTTGCTATTATCACAGACAACAACAAAAAACTGTTCTCTACCTGACATTCTATAAAAGATGAGTCTGTTGACTCGATGATGTGCTTTAAAATTTTATTTACTTTTTAATTTCTCGACACTTTTTGGTTAAAAATAAATTAAAGACTATATAAATTGCATAGTAAGTTTGTCTCGTGCCGCTTGAAACAGCTATGATGCTCTAGTCGAGGGTATTAAAAGCTTGCTGGAGCTGCAGCTGAGACCAGCTGTCAACGACAGCACTGTTGGAGCTGTTGCTGCTCAATTCAGTCGTAAGTTCACTGCCAAAGTGGTTGGAAGTGGGACGTTTGCACGTGCGTGGTGTGTGGCTAGTCAATGTGCGTGTGTGTGTAGAAGGCGTCCGCGTGAAAAGCTTAAAGTGCCGCAATAACCAAATACTTGTCCTCACTTTCACAAAGATACAATCCATATACACCGTGTGTAAGTGTCGGTACCGCAACTTGTGACGAATCTGAGACCAAATTGGTTTTTAATACGCTCAGCTGAGCGCCCGGTAAATGGCGATAAAATACACATACATACATGCATTTATGGATTTTCCAATAGTACACAATTTATGATAGCCCTAGTGAAATTATATAACGCTAAGAATATTATTGTTTTGACTGCATAATCGCAAAGCTTAATCGCGGCAAACACATATTTATAGTATACAAACATACATATGAATTCGCATACATATACATATGTATACATATATAAAGTTCGGGTCATGAGGCCATTGATAAGCGTTCTGGACAGCAACTGTGTTTGTTTGTTTTCTTAGCGACTCAATTGCTTATGTTATACATATTTTTCTATTATTGGAATGCCTCTAATCAGCGCTAATTACCAATCTTTATTCCAATAGACGTACAAATTTTAACCGGCATTTGAGACAGATCCACATTAAAAATGTCTGCCTTACCACGAGTGGACATTGACAGTCCCAAGTTCGATCAGAGTACGTATTTGGGGCGTGTCAAGCACTTCTGTTTGGTGACCAACCCTCTAAATGTGTTCGCCACCAACGCCCAGCTGGAGAGGGCGCGGCAAATAGTCCTGAAGTATCGGGCCGGGAAGCAGGTGCCAGAAGTGAGTTCCATCGAGGAAGTCTGGAAGGCGAAGTATCTATACGACTCGGCCTTTCACCCGGAGACGGGCGAGAAGCAGCTCTTAGTGGGACGCATGTCGGCGCAGATGCCAATGAACATGCTTATCACTGGCTGTAAGTATGATGCTCTCCGTATATTCCCCTAATTTAGGGATTGGCTCGCTTTCGGTTGAGAATTTCAACTGTGCGCTTCCGCGCTTTTATTAATAAACAACTATTAATGCTTTTGTTGTTGTTTCCATATAGGCATGATGACCTTCTACAAAACTACGCCGGCGGTTGTCTTCTGGCAGTGGTTCAATCAAACGTTTAACGCTATCGTCAACTACACGAACCGCTCGGGCACATCACCAATTAGTCAAACGTAGGTGCCACAGATCCCCCATCTCCAGCTTCTAGGCAAATGCTATATTTTATTCAAATTCAAATACACAGACAACTGCTTACCTCCTACTGCCTGGCAACGGGCGGAGCTCTGGGCACAGCGCTCAGCCTCAACCATGCCGTAAAGAACATGAGTCCCTTGGTCGGGCGGTTGGTGCCCCTGGTCGCAGTTGCAGCCGCCAATTGCATCAATATTCCTTGCATGCGAATGCAGTAAGTAAACACCTCAAATCTTGAGTTCAATTAAATTATAACCTCATCTTCTCAATCACACAGGGAGCTGCGCAATGGAGTCACTCTTCTGGATGAGAAGAATAATGAGGTCGGCATTTCGAAGAAGGCCGCCTTCGTGGGCATTTCCGCCGTTGTGGTCAGTCGTATTGCAATGGCTACTCCCGGAATGAGTATGTTATCGGCTAGTCCATTTACATATATGTTTATATATCATTCCTAAAATATTACCAATTATTTACAGCTTTGACGCCCTTGCTGATGAATAAACTTGAGAAAAGTGGTTTTCTTAAGAGGTTCCCCCGTTCCAATGCACCAATTCAAACGCTTTTCTGTGGCTTTGTACTCATCTTTGCCACGCCTCTGGGCTGCGCATTCTTCAGCCAACGGGCCGCAATCCCGGTGGAGAATCTGGAGTCGGAGGTGCGCGACTCCATACAGAAGAAACATCCAGATTTGAAGACAGTTTGGTATAACAAGGGTTTGTAAGTGAGAAAATTGGAGTTAAAGTAAAGTAAAATTTTTAGTAAGAATAATAAGAGGAAGTTTTACTGTGGACAATAATTTTACGTAACCACTCATTATGCATTTAAAATTATTTATAGCTGAAGCGCAATTTAATGATTAGTTGCATGTATTTATATCTATGAAGCATTCATTTGTCAAATATTAAACATTGTTAATAAAAAGTGTGAATTTACAAAAATTGTTACTTATTTTTATATTTTAAATGTGTAACGTATTTCTTGTGATTGCGCACTGTTGGAGCTCTGCTATGTAGCGTTATAGCAGACAGGTTTCTGTCAGCCACTTTATTTGGTATTAAGTGCAGTAAAAATACCATAAAAATGGGTTTAACTATTCAATTATATAGTAGAAATAAAAAAGTGTTGTTGCAAAGAAGCAGGCATTACGAAATACATTGATATATTTTATTTGATAAAATTCCAAGCAAATGCTTATTTTCAAATATTTAATAAAAAAGAAATACATCTGAGTAAATCGGCACTTATCGATACTTATACTCACCTATCTTGCCTCATACTCACCTATCGCTAAATGTACTCACTTATCGATATACATCAACAACCACAAAGCACCAAAAAATACCAAACAGATAGAATTGAGCGCATTTTGTGACGCAGTGACCCGATGTTTCAAATTAATTAATTAATTACACAAAATGGAAAACGCACCGACTATAAGCAAAAGACGCTCGCTAACGCTTAGCAATAGGTTACTGCACAAGCGACACAGTGGTAAGTGAAACGCTGCTCTGCCAACCAACCGCAAAGAGAATCGTACATAAATATTTAAAAATCAGCCTCACCACAGAGTCGCGTTCGCGCCAGCGCAACTCAGGAAGATGCTAATGATTGTTCGCCCAGAGTGAGCATTGATGGCAATGTGGAGAGCACTCCGCCTCACAAAAGGATGCCGACGCTAGACGACAGTCTCGATTTTTCGCAGCACAACAGTCTGTCGCCCAGCTGTTTGTTCTCCCAGACGCTGGTCACCGGCAGCCCGGAAGTCAGCTGGCGATGGAGCTCCGATAGCAATGCGCGCGGTGATAAGGTGAACACTACCTCAGACAGCGGCTTCGATTCGGAAGAGTTCGGAGCAAATGCGAGCAAGCTGAGAGAACGACGCAAACAGGTGCGTGCAGAGTCTGCCAATGAGCACAGACGCAAGCAGTTGGACAACAGACAATGGCGAGCTCAACAGATACGTGATCACGAGCTGCTCAGGGAGCGGTGCGACAAACTACACAGGCAGTTGGATCAACAGATAGCGGCGCCAGCAGCAAACAGTCATACAACAACAAACTGCGATATTTCTACAGCTGCAGCTGCAGCGGATCCCGCCTTGGCAGATTTTCTTAACGATTCTGATACCGATTGCTTTCTGCTTGAGGCCTCACAGCAGCTGGAGACGAAGCTGGCGACGAAGCCAACGCCTGCCATCGTCACGCCCACTAGCCATTCCAAGCAGAAGAGGGAGAAACAGAGTTCGTTCTATATGAAGTTTCTGGAGGATGAAAGCGAAACTGAGGATTGGTTTGCTGCCCTCGACGAAGCCATGCTGGAGGCCACGCAGCCCAAGAAGCAGCGTACCTCGTTGCAGCGGTATAAATCAATGCCCAGCAAAACAGCCGACGCGGTTGTGTCTACAAATGTGTCCTCCGGCACTTCGACTGTCCCCGGATCCAGCAAATCGGACACGCCACGAATTAAACGTCACGCCAGTAGCCATGCCTTGTCCCCAATTACGTTAAATGGTAAATGATGAACTTTATTTCTAATTCATATACTTGAAACATTAATGTAAAATATATTTTTGATTTTTAGCAAGAACCAATCTTTTTGGCAGACGGCAGTAAAGCCTCAGACAATGCGTTTGCGCCAACAATAAATAAAATGTTCCAGCGGCTTCCCATTTACCATTACCCAATGTGATGCGCAGAAAGTATCGCCCGCCTTTTTGTTTCTCATTGTTTCATTGTATATGTATACGTTAATTTAATCCACATAGTCTTAAGGTACATTTGTAATTAGAATTGAAACTCAATTAAAAGTTAATTGTAATTTAAGTTGAAGTTGCTGTTGAATTTCATCGTTAACACAACGGCCGAATGTTCTCCACTAGAAATTTGAGTTGTTGCCATAATTGAAAACGATTATAAAGCGATTTATGCTTGTTACCTGCGAAACGCTTAATGCCGGCCTAAAAGCGGAATGGAGCTTTTACCTTATTTCACCCACAGCGTGCAAACAAGTTGCAGGCGAACTCAATCTAGTTTATGGTGAATGGGTCAATGATGGTGGCGTGGAGCATAATTTGTAAACGTTTAATATGTTATATATGTATATATGTTAAATTTGCCTTGAACTATTTATATGGTCCACATACATGGTCAACATTTGTGTGGCTCTTAGTCGCTCACTAGCAAGAGATTACAAGGAAATGCATATCAATGTGAAAGGCAGGCTGGCTGCCGCTTAAGAAGGTTGACTGTACCGGGGAAACGTTTGCATTCGGAAGGCTTAATGGCCGCTTTCGGGAACAGAGCACTTGATTGGGGCTAAGGTCAAAGTTGAAGCTCTTTTCAGCTATTATATGCGTAAAAGCCACTTCAAAGGGACACACACACACTTAACTGAGTATATATTAGTGAGTATGTATTGGGTTTTATGAAATGCAATGAATCTAGAACATAAAGTATGTTGCCATATGCTGGCAATGCGCAGCATAAACCAATCGCAGCCGAGCAATCAGAAAAAAAGAAAAAAAACAGAAAAAAAGAAAACAAACATAGGCAACAACAGTTAGCGTGGAGCGAGAGGAATGTGGTGTACAAGGAATACAAAAAAACAGAAGGAGGTATTAGCAGCGGGTCACCCGAATTGGTGACGTCTACAAAGCGCAGAGCAAGCTGCAAAAGTAACAACAAAGCTGGAATGAAGATTGAGCTTGAGCCCATGGTGAAGGAGCAGCTGGGCGTGCGAGTAGCATAGCACTAGTGACAAATGAAATGCACTGTGTGGGCGCCAACTGTTCGGGGGTGTGGGCGCTTGCAAAGCTTTTTGTAAGCTTTTCACTAATGCTTTTGTATGGTGCGGCGCCTTTCGTATATTCATAATGGCGTCCACATCCGAGGCGAGCAAACAGTTTTCTGAGCGCAACGCCGAAGTGAAGTTCGTGGAAGCGCACAACAAGACTCAACTGGGAGCCATACAGCGTAGACAAAAACAAATTTAATAAAGAACAAATACAGCAAGAAGAGACACAATAATAATTCAACGGCAAAAAAAAAAAAAACTCGTTTGCCCAAGTCCAAGCCACACAACGCTAAAGTTGAAGTGTTTGCCGCCCCTTCAAGCACTTGTAAATAACACAAACAAAAAGGAACATACGAATTTTGCCAGTGTTTAGTGAAGCGCGGTCTTTATTTTTAACATTCCACTCCCGCTTCCGCTCCCGCTGCCGCTGACGCTAACGCTCCCGCACCCGTTATAACCCAACAAAAGAGTGTGCACGAATTTGTGGCGCCAGCGTTGCCCCATCGTCGAAACAGTGAATTGAAGCACAAACAGAGACCAAAGGAAAACAGCCGAAAAAAAAAAGAAACACAACCAACGACTTGCGAGGCGAATAGCGTGAAATGTTCATTGCCGCAGCTGCATGGAGCTTTGCTGCTTCATGGCGACTGCTGTGCATCGGGATGCTGGCACTGGCGATGCTGCTGCCCCTGGCGCTGGCCACGTCGGAGACCGTCACCGGCGGCTCTGGTGGCTCTGGCGGCCAGCCCAACCAGGCCGTCTTCACCAGCTCGTTTCTGGTGCGCTTCCGTCGGGGCGTTGACAACGATTTCGCCCACAAGGTGGCCAATAAGTATGATTTCGAGAATCTGGGACCGGTGAGTAATGACCAAGCGGTCAAAGTGCTCTACAAAGTTTGTTTTCTATTGTTGTAAGCCTCTGTATTGGTCATCCACAGAGCTGGTTGCACGTTCCAGCCAGAGTTAAGTACTAAGATCTCAACTTGTGCACTAATGGAGCTTTCACTGTACTCCTTTCTACTGGTAAAGGGCGGCCAGTCAGCCGTTTCGCTGTGAAAAATCAATTATTTTATGTTCCGACGGCGTTGGCATGTTTTCAGCCCAAAAGAGACAACCAGCAGCAACAACAAGCTGCAGTCGTCAAGGGCTGTTAATTATTGTGACTGCTTAAGTGGATGTCTGCCTGAGTGTATGCGTGTGTCTCTGAGTGTGTGTGTGTGTGTCTGTGAGTGTGTGTGTGTGTGTGTGAGTGGGGCGCGTGCCTGGTTTACAAAGCATTGCAAAAGTCAGCAGCGGTTGTGGCCAACATCCGGCTGCCGCGCAAATTCATTTCCATTGCATATCGCCGAGGCGCAATTTTTCAGGCATTTCGTGTTGCATGTGGCAAACGGGCACAAGGCCAACAACTACGGGCGAGCAGACAAACTAAGTAAAAGTAAAACAAACATTTGATTCTGACATGTTGCGCCTCGCAGTCAGGCACGAGCACGCAACAGCCCTCAGTTGCAGATGGGTAACAATTGTATCCACTGTGCCAGCCGAATTGGGTAATACGAGTATTTCACAATCCGTCTGGAACTGATGGCTGTCGTGTGTCTGAAGCTCCACTTGTTGCTTATGTGTGCGGCCATCAATCGCAACAACAGCTCGAATCGGGCCAAAACGCGTCAAATTAATTGGCACAACATGTTGCCGTAATTAGGTAGCTGGCCCTTAACAACCTTATATCAGGGTCAGCAATTGCGTCAATAAAGAAATATGAAGCAGGCGCCAAATCCAATTAGTTTATACACTCTTCATTATTTATGCAGTGCTGATTTATGTGTAAATTGATATGCCCTTCAATTCCCTTTTCTGCGAAACCCGTTTGCCAAGACACGCCCTCCTCCTCGTGCTGATCCTATTCCTGGCCCTTGGTGTTACCTATGCTGGTTACGTTAACACGTATTGCGCCACAGACTCAGCTGCAGCTCAGGAATGTGGCACTGATTGCGGATGGCTGCGTCAATGCGTTGCACAATACAATTCGAGGCAAGCATCAAAGCAAGTGAATTCTTTTCTGCCTTAAATTACAGCTTGTCATTGAATGCCATTCAATGCCAATCAATGTCACCGATAGCTTCCTCTCTAGAAATATTATGCTTAGAATTCAATTGAATTCCTCAGTAATGGAAGCTTCTATTTAAAGCAAGGAATGCTGAAAAGTAATTATATATTTATATTATACGATACTCATTTTTAAACATAAAAACATGCAATTCATGGCAGATACACATTTTAGTATTATTAACATTTTCTATTTTTAAATTTATTTTAACTTCACTATTTTTCGTAATTTTGGCATTTTTTTTTTTTTACTTATTTACCCAAAACAATATATTTATTTGGTATTTGAGGGCTTTATCGGTTTCGAATAGTTTGGTATATGTGCACTAGAGGAATGCGGGAAACATATGTAAAATTTGTAGTGGATCTGACCGGTTTATCGGGGGAATCGGTAATGCCCCATAAAATTAAATAGCACAATAGGAATCGCAAGAGCAATAGAAAACGTAATCAGAATATTTAATGGAACATAGAAAAAACAAAAGATAAGAAATGAATTGAAATATACACGCATTAACATATATTCCATTTTTTAAATAATTTTTTTTTAATGGATAAATAGGGTATATATATAGACAGAAGGAGGAGTTCGATATATTCTTGATTTATCTGTCTGTCTGTCCCTATTTTGTTTTACAGGATATCTCCTAATCAATCACACTTGACAAGACTTTTGTTACTTGTTCACCATATGTTAAAATATTTATTAGATAAAATACTGTTAATTTTACGTATTTGCGATTTCTCATTGTTTGTGAAGTATGTATCGAACATTTTTATTTTAATTTTAAAATTCAATAACTTATAACTTTTAAAAATTGTTGAGTTTCTTAGCTGCTTCATTGGTGCTTATAGATGCAATTACTATATATTTAATAGATTAAAAAAAACTGAATAAAGCTTTCGGCATATAAATCTTATATATAGAATATATTATTACATTTTATACCTGCACTTACAAAAGTATATCTCTGTTTCATTAACCATCTGCTTTTAAGTCCTCATTAAGCATTTTAATCTGCTTTCCATTTGCGGTTTATTTATTTGGTATCCGAATAATTATTATAAATGGACAAAAACCAGATAAAATACAAATATTTGTGTATTGAATATATTGCAATTATTCTTATATACATACTTATATACATATATATTTATTTTATTAGCTCTTTTAGCTTTAATATAAAAATCATTTTTGCAAAGCAATTTCTTGATTTTCATTTTGTTGTGTTTGTTTTTTCCTGCAAACTTTGTAGATTAAAAAGTTTGTAATTCTCTAAGTCGACGTCATTAGAGCAAGTTTTGCTGCAAATAAATTAATAGATTAGGCTTTGATAGGTATCTATTTATAGTCTTATTTAAAATGCCAAGAATATCTAAAGATTAATAAAAGCCTATACCTATCAACCTTATGCGTGTGCAGGATAATATCGAAATATATTTTTACTTCCACTTCCACAAAGGCATTTCATATTCTCCTGCCAGTCTTAAATGTACACGGAAATTTAATTGGAAATTGGTGTCGACTGGACTTCCGTCTCGCATACTCATACAATTCGTTCCCCAATGCGTTCAGCAGATAAACACCAAAGATCCATCAGTATGTTGTCGTTGTTATTTTTTTTCGTGTCTGTAATAAAAGTGCCGCACATGTAACCGAAAAAAATCTGTTGCTCTTACGTCAAACGCTATCTGGCAACAAAAATCACACAATATGCACGACAAAGCAACAAAATAAAAAAATAAAAAAAAAATAAAGGCAAACCTTTGAGTGGGGAATAGGAAAGAGGCGCAGCCACACGCCTCTCTCAATCGATATTGCGTATACGCAACGTATGAAGTGCCGCTGAATTTTTATCTGTCACACAAACGGCTGACTGCGTTTAGGCTTTATTGCTTTCGATGCTAGAATCGTATTAGCCATAAACTGTTAGTGTTTGGAACTCAGCCATTAGATACACACACACACACTTACTGATGTAAATTTCGATAAATTTACTATGATTACAGATTGAGTCTGCACTGGGATAACAATTTAAATATTTGATCAAATAAATCAATTTCGTGCTTTGGTAAATACATATGCTCTGGCATGGGAAATAATTCTTGGCCCCTGGACAGTCGCTGCCCACGCATCTTGGCCAACGCAATCAGCGCATTCCGTCCTCCAATTTTATGGTGGGCTGATTTCTTCTCGTTCCCCCCGGTGCTCCTTAAGAGTCAACAAATTCTTAAAGTGCGGCCTGCCTAATGCCTAATGCCTTAAATCGCCCTTTTTTACTGTTTGCCTTTGTGGTGTCTAAAAGTTTTACTTAATACCTACTTTGTATCTGGTCTGAGCCGTTGGGCATGCACATTCCCTTTGTGTAGCGTATGTTGTGGTGTTTATTTCTCTTTTTTTGTTTTTATTTTTATTTTTTTCTTTCCGTATGGTGTGTGTAATAACTCTGAAAGCTAACAAGCTCACCTGTCGGCGAACTCCTGTCAGCTGTGGGCTGCTTGTTAGACGGCACTGTGCCGCAAATCCTTGCACAAAGCACTAACTTAAGATTGCTTTTTTCCAACCTAAACATTGACAACAGTGCCAACAGGACTAAAGCAACAACTTGTTCACAGCTCCTCACACCCACGACAAATGCAACATATATATAACATAGATATCTATATATATATATTTTTTTAAAAAGTGTGTCTGAGCTTTCCTTAAATTTTATGTTTTATGTAAGTTCTATTGATTTCATTTTGTTTCACTAACTGTTGCTTCTTATTAACAAGCTGTAGAACAACAATAATGATATTAAAAAGAAACTATTATGTACGATTAGCTATTCTTAGTAACTTATTTGCTGTTTTTTTTTCTTCTTTCATACTAATTCGATCCATCATAATTTCATGGTCTGCACTAACAGCCGATTTAACTGTCAGTTTTACTCTAATCTCTCAATCTCTGCGGTTGATAATAGTAATAAATGTGTAGTTGTTGTCCAAATCAAAGCAATTTGTTATCTACATAGTGTAATAGTAATAGGTGGAACAGCAACTTTTATAGCTCATTAACAACAGTTACTTTCTTTAGCTGACTTCAATCGATAATTGAGTATTTGTTGTCATTGCACAAATTGATAAAAGACTCTGAAAATGCAGCTTTAATTAGCGGTCCATTTTAATTTAGTAAAGTTTGAGACCTTAATGAGTACAACCGCACAATCCCCCTATAAGTTTCTCCAACATCAAAAGTTCGCAGAATGTCAGAGCTCATTAAATATGCATTGCTGCAGAATGCAGTCACTTTTTTCATGGTCATGAAATATGCAACACTCATTAGTTGTTTGCTCTGCATAATCTAGCCGAAGCTATATGCTCGTGCATTTTGCAGCCATCCGTGTGGAAAGGTGGGCGGTGGGCGGTGGTCATGGGCGTGGTCGATGTGAGAAATGACGCCAATTGATGTGATGGGCTGACAGACGCAATTTCATATAAATTATTTAGCCATTTAAGGGCATGCATCAGTTTCAGCTTTAGCTTCAATTTGTCGACTGTTTTCATTTCATTAAGTATGCAAAATGAGAAACGAGTTTACAAATGTTGAGGTCCTTCTGTCTGGCCGCTCGGCAAATTAACGGCACGGACACTTGCTGGCAATTTGTAACTGAAGGCAAACATATGTTGGCAAATAAAAGACAAACAAAGGACTTGCACGTCGGGCAAACAGAGACGAAAAGGTTATGCCTGGGTTCTCAAAATATAAGAACCACAGGCACTGAAACGCCACATGCACAGACTCACACTCACACAACCGCACACCCACGCACCCACACACATAAATATATATATATTTGGAAAATAATATCACGTATACGCAGCGTTGTGCGCCAACTTGATGTATATTTATTTTTAGAATCGGAGAGCAGCCTCCAGCCTTAGCTGGACGCCGAAAGTTCAATGCTTAATATAAATTGGTTTTCGTCCTATCAAATGTTTTTTTGCGGTGGGTTTTATTTTTATTGGAGAATAGAAGAGCATCTGATAAAAAGAATAGTTTCCGTAATACAATATTTTAATTTAAATAGCTGGAGTCTTTGCACTATTACAACTAAATAAAATTCATTAATGCATATGTGTTATAGTGGCACTTACCTGTGCCATGCGCACACACACAGACGTACATTCACAAACAACTTGATCCCAGTGTGGGTCTTAGCCTTTTACTCTTGGCTCATTTGTGCTTTATGGCCAACAGTTGGTAAACTTTGATGAAAAAGCCAACTTTTGGCAAATGTTTGCGAGTTTCCCGTTAGTATGTGAGGTATCAAATTATATTTACCCCCTCCCCTAACCAGTGGGCTTTCAGCTTTACCCGTATCATTTTAAATTATATTTGTGTGTGTGTGTATGTGTTTTAATGAAAATTTAATGGCCTCCACTGGGCCCTAATTTAGCACTAATGCTTATTAAAAAGTTTTTGGCGCACTATCTGCTAATTGCCACTAAAGGCAGCAAATATTTATAATATATATTTGATAATTTAATAAATGCTCTTTTTATGCTCTTTTGTGCTGTTTAAAATGCAAATTGTTTCTGCTTCATCAGGTCCATAAATTGTGTTGTCCTTAACGTTATTAAAGAATATTACAACAGAGTAAACTTATTTTTTATTTCTCAATTTCTCCTCCACCACACAAAGGAATTGGGTACTGAAATTAGAGTATTCAAGTCGTTATACCTGTTGAGAGATACTTTAAATATTATTTTTTTCTCAGCACTTCACTTTAAGAGCAACGCAGCACTTCACAAATGCCAAAGTGCAGAAGGAAAAGTTTCGATCACCAGTGCGGCAAAAAAAAATACATTTTTTCCACATACATAAGTGTTTGGGGAACTGGAATACAGAAGAAAAAAGACACAGCTGAAAATTAGATAAAATCATCAAATTTAATTACCCAGCAGACGGCTGGCATTCGAGGGTGTTGCATGGAATGTGCTCTTAATTGTATTGCCACTGTTTGTGCTGGTGTCGTATAAAATCACGCATACGCAGCATGCGCCATGCACAGCATGTCAATGTCAACAGTGGGCTAGATAATTATTTTGCTTGCTAGAGGGTATGTTGTCTTTGCTCCAAATAGCGAACGGACTTATACGATTATGACATGCCCTCACATACGCTTCGTCACAGTGTTTCTTTGAATGTGTCCATCGATTTCTGCCTGGTCGGACCAACGCCTGGCCTGGCCCGGCCCGGCCTGGCCTTTGGGTTGGCTTATAATCAAGTGACCCAGATGCGAAATGAGTTTCTGCTGCCATATTAAGTAGTACCCTTTCAAAAGTGCAATTTTAATTAAAGTGAAACTCGCTTCCCTGCTAAACTGTGACAACCACTTGTTGTGACACTTAGGACTAATTGAATGTCGTGTTTAGTTCTTGTTGCAACTTTGTAGCAACAATATCAACTAATTTGCTGTACATTCATAATACATTCATAACTTTTCAATTATTATCACATAGCAAACAACAACAACTTTTACTTCGCCCATGTCAACTAGTTAGCAGGTAACTAGCTTAAGCCAGGCCAACAAATCAGAGCGCTGTTTGCCAGGCCAGGCGGCGGCTGGCTGCCACAATGACTGCCACATGCCAACAGCCTCAATCAAATCCTATTAGCCGTGACTGCTGTTTGTCTTTGCTTTGCGCGGCATATCCTGCTGAATTATTCAGCAGTTGTTGGCAATCATTTGCATTTCACTCATTTGCCACCTGCCACAGGCCAATAGCTAACGCATATTTACTTATTTATACACACCTATATACAACCTTAATATTTGGGCTCTGCTAAATTTGCATGCCATTTATTGCCAACTGAATAGGGCTTACGGTGCTGTCAATCAATTTCTCTCTGTTTGCACTGCTTGCCACAATTTGAGCCAAAGAATAGGCTGAACGGTCTTAAATTACATTTCAGACATCACAAAGACCAACAGCTGGATCAGCTTTTACAATGCTACCATTAGTTATAAGGCTTGCAAATATTTAGCACCACATAACATTTTTATTTGCCTTCTGATTGATAAGCTGCAATCAATGCGTTTGTTTTTATTTGCTGCAACTAATTGCTGCACAAGTGCAATAAAAATGCACTTTATGCCTCACTTACTTATTATAACGAGCACACATTGCAAATGGTTTTTTTTTTTGTTGCAATGTTTGTAACAGGCGGAAAAAGGCGTGACAAAGTCCACTATCTGCCTTACTAGAAACAATAGGCTAGCCGATTTGTTACTTTTATAACCTCTAAAAGTTACAGATATTTACTAATTTTTCTACTTGCTTCATTAGATCCAAGTTCACTGAGCAGATTTAGCCCATTCTGAATATAATATATATTCTCTTAACACATACAAAGAATTTAGATACAATTTGTTGTTAGATATAGTGTATTCCGTTGTCGTATATACTCGGTTCAAGCTTTTAACTTCGAGTTTTTGATCAGTTGGTAAATAACACAAGATTGTTAAAATGTATTTTATAGAGTGTTTAAGTATATTTTTTTCTTTATGTTGTATAACCTAATATATAAAAATTTGACATACACATGAAGATGATATTTAGGTATAAATAAAAAATGTGCAAAGCAGTAAGAGCTCGAAATAAGTACGCAAAGTATTTTCTTATAGTTCTGATTCACTTAAACTTTAGGTGGCATATAAAAGTCAAAGAAAACTTTCCACTTTTTGAGGCAAACTTTTTAAAAGTTGTAAACTTTGTGCTTGGAGCCAGAACAAGACCGATGTTTATAACTAATATTACAATCCATACAAAACTTTATTAAGTTTGGAAACTAACTAGTACCATTTAGTTTCACAAACTAAGTGTACATATGAAATACTCAACTTATTCAATTAAGTTCGTATTACCCTCGGTATCTGGTGCAAAGAGCACTATTATCAGCTGCACGAAACTCCTATCTGTTTATTTATGTATGATATGTGTCTGTATATAAATATACCAAACACTTACTATGTGCGTGGCAGAAGTCATTTGAACAAGTGCTACCAGAATTGTAGTTGGCTACTGATAAAGTGACACGCGCTGATAAAATAGATTGGAAGAGCTTGTCACACAGTTGTGCCGCCGGCATAAATGTATCAAATGGATTTTGCCTTGGCTGTCAAATAGAAAAAATAGCTGCAAGTACTGCTAAAGCTTCGTATTTATAGAATTTAATGATTGGGCTTCAAATTACTTAACAGCAGAAAGTGTTGCCTACTTCTCAGCTGAACATCAAGATATAATTTTATTCTATTCTGGGGTATATAATTTGAACTTTATTTGAATGCAGTCGGTACCACAGATGCACTATAATCATATTTCAGTCTTAAATTTATAGAATTTAATGATTGGATAAGCCAAGAGCAAAAAGTGTTGCCTACCTTTCAGCTGAACATCAAGATATAATTTTGTTCCATTTTTGGGTACATAATTTGATCTTTATTTGAATGTAATGCGTGCTACAGGTATAAATATAAGCATATCTTAATTTTAATGAAGCCATATATAAATATTTTTTTTATAAATAAATTGTTTGTTTTGAGTTTGTTGATTGGTTCAAATTAAGTTGCAAGTAGGTTTGAAAATTATGTTCTTTTTGGTTTCCTTTTTGGGTGGGACTGCAGCAACCTCTTAGAGAATCGTTTCTTGGTGCTTGAGACGGTCATTGTATCGCCTTGACAATATGTGGACCTCATCCCCCACTGGCATCAGGTATAGATCTTCTTGGAGGGTGGAGTTACGCACAAATCAGTGACAAGGCGTTTTTTGTCTCAATTGTGTATACCTTGACTTTTCTAGTTGTTTTATACTGTGTCAGAATCATATTCAAACATTAAAGCTAAATTTAAATTTCATTTTATATTTTGAATCACCTGATTGGCATTCTTTATATTACACTTTTTCATAGCATTTCACTTTAAAAATAGTTGTGCTCGAAATGAATTCCACGAATCGGAACGATGCACACAGTCTGGGCTAATGGAGTGTTCTATCAGCCAAAACAAACAAAAGCTTTTGAATAATGTATACGGCTTAAAGTCCCTGTTGTTGGCTTCTTTGAGGTTGCAGCTTAACAAAGGACTACGACCTGGTATGCGTGGTTGCCTCCACGGCTATCAAAAACATAAACAAAATGGCATATTCACACACACACACGCACACACACATGTAGGTGTGCATGCAACAAGAATGCAGCTGTTGCTTTTGTTGGCCAAAGTTGTTGTTGTTGTTGCTGTTGCTGTTGCTGTTGGTTATGCGAATGATGTTGTTTGTTGGCGGCGGCAGCATTCTGTTGTTTTCCACTCTCGCCAGTGTTTTCACTTTCCCCGCTGAGTGAAAATCCATAAATTTGTAACGTTGACAGCGGTTGAAGGATGATGTGTCACATGCCACATGCGTGCAGATACCACAAAGCCTTTGCCGCCCACGCTCTCCCGTTCTCCTCTGATGTAACTACACAGCCTTTGTCCTGCTAGTGGGCATACCTACATACATACATACATACATATAGATTGAAATTAACATACTGCAACAAGTGTCGCGGAGAACGACAGCTTCCACTCCTTCGCCAGCTGCTGTACGCTGCTCGCATTTGGTTATAAGCTGTGGTGTAGGATAAATGTAACCTATTATGGACGCCATTTTGGCAATCGACGCGTTTACTTGCCACAAATAACAGTCACGCACGCACACAGGAGACTTTGTCAAATGTTGCTAAATTCGCGTGGGTGTTATTTGGGCTTAAGTATCTCACACGAAGCCTTGTCACGAGGTCGACGGTTGGAGGAGCTCGGAAGCGGGGGAAGGTGTGGCGGGGTCATATGCCACATGAAGTGTCTGCTCGCCTAGTCTGACTTTGCTTTAGCCTCTGCTGCTAGCTGCTGGCTGCTGTCCGCGTTATCACCCGCTGTGACACATTATTTTTATAATACATTGTGTACCACACACACACACCAACACACACACACACACACCGACTCACACAAATGCACATAGAGACAATAACACTGAGTGCTGGTGGCTTTGTGTGCTGTGTGGCTATTTTTGTTTTGCTCAATCCACTCGAAGCTCTGGCATCAACTTTATTTATTGGTTTATATATTTTTTCTTGCCCTTTTTCGCTGCCATATGTTTCGTTTATTACGAATAATGCAAAAATTATACTGACTTTCGAAAAATATGCGCTCAATTAAGCCGCTGGGATTAGTTTGCTTGCCTTATTAATTTATATGGGGCGCCAAATGTGCGTATGCGCAATGTTTTCATTATCTTCTGCTATCGCCCGCGACCAGTTGGCCGACTGCTCATTCAGCTCATTGAAATGGCAAACAGGCAACAGCTAAACGGCTATACAGATATACAGCTAAAAGCATACAGCTAACAGCTAACAGCTAACAGCTGGCCAGCTGTTACAGTACCCATCGTACTTAGCGCTCAAATTAACAGCACATAAAAATAGACTAGCTCTTTGCCCTCACAGCTTTGCCCCTTGAGATACATTGGGTTATGGACAACATTCCAGAGGCAGACGATTGACAAACCTCAATGGATTGATGGCGCACAGTTGGCCGCGTGTCCTTCTTAATTTGGCTAAAGTAAACCGAAAGCGTGCTGCGGATTCTGTTTGTCTTGCGGCTCTGTTTGGGCCCTGGTTAACTTGGCTTTGTCCCGGGCATTCCATGAATAATTTCAATTGCAGGCAAACAATTTAAATAACCCATTTAAATTTTACAAGCGAATTTCTGTTCATTTTCGATAGGAATTTCAATTTTATATACTTTTTCTTTGCTTATTTGTGTGCAAAAGAAATTTTTGTTGATGTGTAGATAGATTATTAATATGCACTTCTTGCTGTTCGAATTGAAGCTTAACAAAAAAAATTAAAAATAAAATAATATAATTTTCCGGCGTATTCGCGCAGCTGGCGGCGGGCCTAGATATATTATTCTTAACAGCAGGCGATGCGCATAATGAAATTTATTGCCTTTAATTTTCATTTGGCCGAATTGAATGGAAACCTGTGGAGAGAGCTATTTTTAAACGTATGCTGTTCTTTTTGAAGAGTCTGATGAGACGTAAAAAGAATTATTACTCTTCATCAGCCACAATCCCCATGCGATTTACGTGAATGGCCGCAGGATACTTTCAGACATAACTCAGCATAAGCCTCCTTGCATAAATTCTGACAGCTGCTCAAGCTGCAAGAAGGGTTTTTCATAGTATTTTTACTTTACAAAGGGACATGGCTTAAACTTGAAGTCCAGCAATACTTCATAGCCAAAGCCGTGCATCTTAATCCTTTCCGCTGTATAAATAAATATAAATAAATATGTGTGGGCAGTCCAGCAGCTGTTCCTGATCAAAGTAATTCAACGCCCGCGATTTAGTTAGGATAGTAGTCCCGGCCATAGCTAAGCCGTTCATCAAACGCGAGTAGCGCCCGAGGAAGTTGTTAATTATTTGCAATCTGTGGGAGTGAAGATAACAAAAAGGCAGAATGTGTCCAACAGCTGTTCGAAAGCTGCTGTGCGAAAGTTGGAAAGAAGAAGTCGAAAAGTCTGGCCAGTACAACTTTTACTCGCCAACTATGTTAATGAAGGATGAAACATGCGCAAGTGTTTCTACTTATCTAATGGATGAAGTATCTAGTCTTACATAGTGTATCTATTTACAGGCCCATAAGTTAACACTTATTTACATATATTTCCATCGAAATCTAGTAAATATTTTTCGCCTTAGCATATTTTTTTTTTTTAATTTTTACTTTTTGTAGTTAAAACTGTATTATAGAAGTAGAATTTTTATGTGTGTCTGTTATAAAGTTTGCAAAATGTCTCACAACTAAATCATTTTTCAATTAGAAATTCGTTTCCAGGTAAAAAATAATCTGTATCTTTTTCACTAACTTTTTGGCTTGATCTCGTTAACTGATATTTGTTTTGGGTCTCTTCCGCCTTTTCTGAAAATAATTCTAGAGTGATTTATTTTTATAAACGCATATCGAAATCAGCTAATTATGTTGCATAACTAAATCGAAATCAGATAATTATATTGCATAATTAAATTTAAAAAGTTTAAACATTTTTGCGACACATACATAAGTGTATTATTTAAAAAGGTTGTCATATAATCGTTATATGAATTCAGTTCAGTTATAATCGTTATATGAATTCAGTTATTAGCAATATCGGTCCTCAATTTCTTTGGGTTTAAGAAAAACATCTAAGCGTAAGAGATTTTCATCTAGATTAATTTTCCATTCTTCGTCGTGCTTGCTTAACGAACATTTTTGGCCAGCTTGTTAACTGATATTTTTTGTGAAGCGAACCATGTAAAAGTAAATTGTAGGCTTTTATTACTGTGGTTCGTAAAAAAAGGCCTTTTTATAGGGGCGTTGTTTTTGAGCAAAGAACATTTTTAGTAGGGTCACATTTGGGACTTGGGGACAGAACGTGAGGGTCCGCCACATGCGAGTAATGTGCGTAACTCGATATGCTGTTTATTGGAATTACATTGAGGGAAAATGGAAAATAACTGATGAAGCTACAGCGGGCTGGCAGGCAATACTGTGAGATCTCAATTTACTAAAGCTTGGCCATGGATGGTGGCTAATTTAAGTAACGATGTTGTTCATGATGATGATGATGTAGTTGTTGGTTTTCTTGTTGTTGTTGTTGTATTTGCTAATGATGATGGCAATGCTGTGAAGATGATGCCCATGACTAGCAATTTAAAACGCAATTATGGACTCTCGTACTTACTCTTTGCATGTGCCTTTATATATATTTAAGTAGGCGGTCAGGGAATGGCTAACTAAACTCAATTATGTCTCAATTATGTAGAACGCAGCACAAGGGAGGGGACAGAGGAGTAAAGGGAGAGAGGGGTAGAGGGAATTAATGTGTTAAGCTCAATTAGAGTTGGAGTGTGCCTCGCATTTAATGAATTAACATTCTACTACTACTTTTTGTTTTGCAGCTGGTGGGCGCCGATGGACATGAGTATCATTTTAAGCACAGGACTCTGCCACACGCACGTTCACGTCGCAGCGTGATGCACACGCGCGTACTCAAGAGCCATCCCTCGGTGAGTATAACTGTGAATGTAAAGACCGTTGAAAGTCGGCACTCACTTCCTTCCAACAAATGGCAAAGTTCATTTCCGCCAGCTAGTTGGCAATCAGTTGGCAAATTGTATTCACTAGCACTCCAAGTCGCACAGCCACAACCACATTGATTGCATTGCAATTGGAAGCTGGTCCGTCTGTATGTCCGTCTGTCTGTCTGTCTGTCTGTCTGTCCGTTACGTGACAGTGGGCCACTGTCGATAATTACTATTCAGAATGCAACGGGCTGGCTGCTGGGCAACTGGCAAACAATACGCACAATGACAGATGCAAATGCGAATTATGCAGATTTGTTGCTTTGTTTTGTTTGCCAGTTGGGCTGTCAGAGCAACCGGAGCCGCAGCCGGAGCCGCCGCCGGAGCCCGAATCCGCAATGTTTGCATTGTATCTCTCCCAAATTAACATTTCTGAGCGGCACGTTTGGTCGACCTTTAAGGGGAACGTGCTTGTTGGCCTCTGACAGCCGTTGACAGCTGCCAAAAATTCGATATGGATACATTTCCCTTGCATCATTTTATTAGGTTCTCACGGCCGTACAGCAGTCGGGCTTTAAGCGTATGAAGCGTGGCCTACGGCCCGTAATCCCGGCGATTCATGGACTGCACTATTCAGCAACACTGGGCGAGCCGAATACCATCGATTTGGAGCCCACAGATCCGTACTTTCCCTTGCAGTGGTATCTGAAGAACACCGGACAGAATGGCGGCAAAGTACGGCTGGATCTCAATGTGCAGGCCGCCTGGGCACAGGGTATTACGGGCAAGAACGTGACCACTGCCATCATGGATGACGGTGGGTGATACGCATGAGTTAACTGTTCCGAATCGTTTCAAAATTGTTTTATTTTTATCCCCTCTGCAGGCGTGGATTATATGCATCCGGATCTGAAATTCAATTATGTAAGTAATTGCTTTCGCTCGTAAATAACAAACTCAAAACGCAACTCGCAACAAACGAGTGTGCATGGATATGTCTGAGTGGATGTTTGGATGTGCGTGTGTGGGTGTTCGTATCTGTGTGTGTCTCGATGGCTTTCAGCTTTCAAAATTATATTTGCAGAGTGCTTTGGTCAAATGAGCACATCAATTGACGTTTATTCAACTGCGCAGAGTTCCACAGAATCCAGTTAATATACAGATGCAATTCGAATCGAAATGCAAACCTTATTAAAATTTCAGACTGATTGCTTTTTTGTATTAAAAGTTCGATTTAAAAAAGTCTAATTTGATAAGCTGATTTAATACGAAATTCCTTTTTCGTTAAAAAAAAATGTTTATTTTTATTAAAAAAAAAGTGTTTTATGTGGAATATGTTTTCGCTTTAAGGACTATAGCTATATGGATAAATTGGAGCAACAAAATAAATATTTTTTCAGCAGTATTCTCTTTATATATATGCGGTACCACTGTATCAAGCAGACCAATAAACTAACTCCCACAAAAGCTGTCAACAATGGTCACTAACTTAAAATATACAATGAATTGGCCTTCCATTGACCAACTCCATTAGGGGTTTATCCATCAGTTAAAGTGCCAGTGTTTACGAAAAAGGATAATGATTGACTTCATTAATTGCTTCATACTAGAAATGATGGTGTCCAAAATAACTGTCATTGACCGTGCAATCAGTTAATTAATAAAACTAATCTTATGTGAAATTGCTTTTGATATATATAAACTTCTAGCTATAAATAAAACTAAAATAAAGATCGAGTAATAATCAATATATTTCGGTATAAAAATTGTATCATTAGATATTCATATATATGAGAAAAACAAGACAATATAATATAATATATAAAAAAAATATTATCGAAAGAGTTAAAGTTAGTTACGAGTTAAGCAAAAAAGATTAGCACAATAGATATGTGATTAACCCAAATGTTGCCTTTGACACCCATTAAACTATATATTCTAAACATTTGGTTAAATTTTCACAATTAATATAGAATTTGGCAAACTCATCGGGCAACGCTCGCATGATATTCGAGTGCTTTGCAAATATGACAGCAAATTGTTATTAACATTAATGAGAGGCTTTAGTAGGCGGCCTTAGCGTGATGCGACACCAAAATGCACTTAAAACTCACACCAATCCAACTATTTAACGCAACTGCGGATAGTACTAATATCTCACTTACCCCCCATCCCCGACCTTGATTACACCCTCTCTTGCAGAACGCCGAGGCCAGCTACGACTTTAGCAGCAATGATGCATTCCCCTATCCAAGGTACACCGACGACTGGTTTAACAGGTGAGTTGTGGGACGGCCTAAGCGCCTTTGAGGCTTATACTCATAAGCGTCTTGGCAGTGGGTAGAGGGTAGTGGGTAGAGGGTAGAGGGTATAGAGTAGAGGGTGTAACTGCCTGGCTGTAAAAGCCAATGATAAAGTACTTTTCAGTTGCAGGGCTGTCATTCTGAATTTCAATTGTGTAAAGTAAGCAGCTGCTGTGCGTAAAAGAGAAATTCAAAACAGTTTGCAAAGTTTTCCTTTTTTTTTCTCCTTTGTTTCTTATATAAGTTTGTTTTGACATTTACTTTGCAGCTTCGAAAATAAAACATAAAAAGGTTTCTGTTAATTGTTTGCTTTGTTATGCTTTACCGCTGCGCATTTTGTTATTCGATTCACCTTTCCGACTACTCAAGCCCTTGACATTCGAGGGTATTCCGCGGATGCTCTTGTTTGTCTTAGCAGCCTGCTTCTGCTTTATGCCTTCTACCTTCTGCTTATCGCATTCATTGCATAATGGGCGGTTTTGAGCACTCGGCAAAGGTGCGCACAGAAATGTCACGTATTTGACATACATACATATTTATGAAATGGTCACCCTGTTCATTGCTCACCACTTTCTCCAACCTTTCTCTTCCCCTGATTTCTGCAGCCATGGAACTCGCTGCGCTGGCGAAGTGGCTGCCGCCAGAGATAATGGAATTTGCGGAGTTGGCGTTGCTTATGACAGCAAAATCGCAGGTAAGTGGATTTCACAAGGATCAGATGCACGGACTGGTTTAAAAGACTGCTTTATATACTAAACCTTTCGTCATGCCCAAAATCAGCATGAATAAATCCAGCTGACAAAATATGTGTGTGTGTGTGTATGTATGTATGTATGTATGTATGCATATATGTGTAAAATCGAGTGTGACGCTGGGGAACAAAGTGCCACAAGTGGGCACATAAATCGGGCGGAATCTTATCTGTCGCTTTTATGACACAAGTGGGAAAAATCATGTGAAAAATCGGAAATATTTGATAATCGCACACATTGCGTGTGTTTTCATTTTACGATTGCCATAAAGCGTCTGGGCGAAAGTGAATAATGCGGCGAATAGCAACAGTTGGGTGGATTTCGATATAAGCAGCTTGTATAAATCTATAAATGTTGATTTATAATTGCAAGCATTAAGATTAATGGATACTCAACAGGCATACGCATGCTGGATCAGCCCTATATGACGGACCTAATCGAAGCCAACTCAATGGGGCACGAGCCGCACAAAATCCATATATACAGCGCCTCCTGGGGTCCCACGGATGATGGCAAGACGGTCGATGGGCCGCGCAATGCCACCATGCGCGCCATTGTCCAGGGTGTCAATGAGGTAACAGAAGCTTTGCGCGTAGCTTAAGCTAAGACCCTGGCCTTAATCGGCATTAATTTCTGGATTCCCGCAGGGTCGCAATGGTTTGGGCAACATCTATGTCTGGGCATCCGGCGATGGGGGCGAGGAGGACGATTGCAATTGCGATGGCTACGCCGCCTCCATGTGGACAATTTCCATTAACAGCGCCATCAACGACGGCCAGAATGCCCACTACGATGAAAGCTGCAGCTCAACGCTGGCATCCACATTCAGCAATGGTGCCAAGGATCCAAACACTGGCGTTGCCACCACCGACCTCTATGGCAAGTGTACGACAACCCATTCGGGAACCAGCGCTGCGGCACCCGAAGCAGCTGGCGTCTTTGCCCTGGCATTGGAAGCCAAGTGAGTGTTGGGAGTTTCTGCCCTAGTTTCTGGCATTTCGATCGATTTATGCTAATCTCAATTGCAATTTGGCCAACAGCCCTCAGTTGACTTGGCGCGACATCCAGCATCTCACTGTGCTGACATCGAAGCGCAATTCGCTGTTCGATGCCAAGAACCGCTTCTACTGGACAATGAACGGCGTTGGCCTCGAGTTCAATCACCTCTTTGGGTTCGGTGTGCTCGATGCGGGCGCCATGGTGACCCTCGCCAAGCAGTGGCATTCAGTGCCAGCACGCTATCACTGCGAGGCCGGCGAGATTAACAAGGCTCAGTGAGTGCACATATTTTGCTCCTGATTAAGTTTGTGACTGTTTGCTAAGCCTGGCCTTCATTTGCAGGCCAATTATAATGGGTCGATCGCTGTTTTGGGATATCAAAACGGATGCCTGCAAGGGTACCGACACGGAAGTTAATTATTTGGAGCACGTGCAGGCGGTCATCACGGCCAACGCTTCCCGGCGCGGCGACTTGGAGCTCTTCCTCACCTCTCCCATGGGCACCAAGTGAGTGTCTGTGTGTGTGTGTGCGTATATCTGTGCTCCACTCTATCTACATTCTCTTGCTTGCCAGATCCATGATTCTGTCACGACGTGCCAACGATGATGATCACCGCGATGGCTTCACCAAGTGGCCCTTCATGACAACCCACTCCTGGGGCGAGTATCCACAGGGCACATGGAAATTGGAAGTAAGTCAATGTGGCTATCAGTGCAGATTGCGATAACGGCTTATTTGCATTTGCTTTCCAGGCTCGCTTCAATTCGGCCCAGACGCGAATCGGACATCTAGTGGAATGGTCGCTGGTGTTGCACGGCACCCGGGAGGCACCTTATCGCACCCTGTCGCCATCCTCGCCGCACTCCAAGCTGGCCATCGTTAAGAAGGCCCACGAGGAGAAGAAGATGAAGTAAGCGCTGTACGTGTGCGAGTGTGATGTCGTCCATTAGTCATCCTGGCTTTTTCTTATTGAGTTTTCGTATGAAGTGCAAAAATGTTTAGGCTGTGTTTATATTTTAAATGGGATTGATTGATTAAGTTTTATTTTATTTTATGGAATTGACTTATTTCGATCTGGTCTGCAATCTTCCGCAAATATTAATTGAAATGTTAACTGAACTCAAAGTTCAGTTTCTTTGTAATTTAATGCAATTCTAATTCTCCTTCTTAGTTAATTCTTGAATTCGATGAGCTATTAACTAATTTAGCACCCAGGGTGCAATTTCCAAGCAGAATTTCTCCTTGAGTTAACAATAATACGAGTTAGTAAAGTTGTTTAAGCGCACATTATTTTTTTGAATCGACTGCAAAGTGTATTCTTTAAAAATCACAAATTCGAATAAACAAAAGTAGTTGAAATGTAGCATGAGAAAAAAAACTGTAGTATCGATTAAAGCTTAGCAGCGAGAATCAATTAAAACAGGTATAGCATACGTGTATAACTGTAGTTATTGAGCAACAGAGCGAGGGAATCATTCAAAAAAAATAAAATAAAAATAAAAACAAACATAAAACTAATCTCCTTATATAATGGAAATGTCCTGTAAATGTACTATATCTAACTATGTGTATACATATATACCTTATCTGTAACTGTGTCCTATGCTCTTTGACTCTAAATAATTATAAATAGCTAAAATATTTAAAAGCTATTCAAATGTCTCTATACAATATAAACATAAAATGTTGATGATCTTAATAACGTGTATTAAGTCCAAGCTGCACATCGCTTCCAAAAATCTGTCTATAAGTATGATCTAAATATTGTTTATTATCTCTATATATATCTGTATTTGTATTTGTTTTTTATTTTGTTTTGGTGCAGGTAAAATGCATACGAAGTTTTTAGTTTCTTTCGGGGGCCAAAAATAATAAAAACAAGCATGAAAATGGTTTTAACTATAATCTTTATAAAGCGATGGTAAATATATAAAATGGAGAGTGTTATTTATGAAATGTTTAATGATATATACATAGAGAGTACAACTGCAGAACATTTGAATGTTTAATAACAGAGATTGGTGTGTTTTGTATAAAGCAAATTAATACTTAATAACATAAAGGACATTGTTAAAGTTCATGGGCTAAAGTGCAAAAGATTGAAATATACCTACATACATATATATACACACGCATATATACATATATAAATATATACATATTAAAAGATATGCAGTACATGTGTAATTATTAACCAAAAGCGATGGTGACGCTGAGATAACATAAACAGAGAAAAAATATTATACAAAATAAATATACATATACATTCAACAGGACAGTGACTATATAGAGTACTTATATATACATATGGATACATATATATATATATATATATATACACACTCAATAACAAATTATATTGATGTGACGTTATATTTGATGTTGTAGATACTAAATATCCACAAAATACACACATTATGAATTTGCAAGTCGTAAAATGTCACAAATTACACACATTATTGAAGTTGCAACTCGAAATAATGTCTATAATATACAAGTATATATATATTATATACATATATATATATATATATATATATATATATAAAGTGAAACTAACAGTGAACAGAGATATCTTTGAGCGGTATTTATGATTTGCCATTGAAAATGTGTTTGTTAATCATTAAATTTTATCATTATTATTGGCTTCTTCGATTCTCCTGCAAAGGTCTATCAAACAAAATCTATTTAATTTTGTAAATAAAAGTTGAAAAACGGCCAAACCCGACTTTTGATTTCTTAAAGCAAGAACTTTCAGATATATGACTGCCAACACAATCACAGAGAGAGATAGATAGAATGGGACAGAGACTGAGAAAAAAGCTTAAAGCTTTTTCCAAAGCTTTATATGCAGCTGCGCCTTGAACCAACGAAAACGCTACAAAAGCCCAACTAAAAGCTTTTTGCTGGATTCTTAATTATTTCTCAGCACTATTCTTAAAAGTCTCCAAAAGCTTTTTCTAACAATTAGGCAGTCATTTTTTGCCAGCTACAAACATACATATTAGGTGTTTGCTTAATACCCTCAAACGCAATCAATTATGCAGCACTATTTTGGCAGCCTACCTACAGGACGTGCAGCTGAAATATAATTAATTAAAGCCAATTAATGTGCCCGAACAATCTTTTAATATAGCGAGCAATGGAAATGAATGTAAATCAACATCGAAGTCAAATGGAATTAAGAAGGTGGGCTGCAAACAATGAAAACTCTATTTATTAAGGAAAATACCCATTGATGACTTTATATATGTTGTATGTCATTACATTATTTGAATAGTTTATTAAATCAGTGATTTGAGTAAATAATCGTCTAGACAATTATCGAGCTAAGAATTAATAACAGGACAAAAGGCCATTGCCTTTAGGCATAATTTTAATACCTGTGATTAATGTTTCAACTATGAAGGCAAAAATCATTTAGTAGTTTTTATTAGTTTGTGGTTCAACACTTGAATGAATATAATGGAAATTAATTTTAAGAAAATTAATATTTTATTTTTCAGTTTAATCTCGTAAACTAGAAAAAATAATTATAGAAAAAAGTATTATTGTGATCTCTAAATAAACATATTCGTATGCTTAAAATAAACACTTTTAAGCGATACGTCACTTCCTTAAAGCTCCATTAGTTTAAAACTAAATTTCTAAAATATACATATATACAATATACCGTTGTTGTGGGGCGAGTATTGAAAAAGGCGCGCAAAAGTTTTCTCACAGGAAATGTTTATTAACTATAAATTGCGGAACGCAAAGGCAAAAGGCGGCGAACAGCTCATCGGAAGGAAGGAAATGAACAAACATCGGAACATCGGACGCACCCGCAAAAACAAATAAAAATGCGGCCTACGCAAAGCGTTCAAAATGGTCGCCGTTGTTGCTGTTGTTGTTGCTGTTGTTCTTGTTGTTGATGTATTGAGTATATGGCAGCGGGCTGAGGGTTCATAAATCATTTGCCTGCGGGCCTATGATAAATTGTCATACTAATTGTTTTTAGCGTTCAAGACTGACAGGCAGCCCGGTCTGTGGGCTTGGTTTGGGCATTTGTAGCCCACGTAAGGATCTTTGGCAATGGCCAAGCCATTCCCAATGAGGATGACGCTGGTCGGCCAAGTGCAGCCTGAGGCTGGCATAATTTTAGGCTCTCGCTTAAAAATGCCAAATTGGAAAACAAAGCGATTTTGCCACTCATTTACTTGCCATGTCAAAATTTGCATATCATTTGCTTTTCCGCACTTCTGCCAGCTTCAGCATATTTCAGTTTTTGGCTATGAGAACGTTTAAGACACAAATTGTGCGTCAGAAGTTTGCAAAAGTGTGTCAAATGCAGTTGGCATCAATCATATACGGATGCGCAACTTTAAGGGCCAACATGGCTTGGGAGCACTTGAAATACAGTTATTGGAATTAAGTTAGTTATTGCCGACAAACATGTGAATCTTTTTGGCAAGAAGTAACAAGTTTTTGATTTATGACACGTTAATAATGACAGCTAACTTGGCCCGAGTGTCGGCAGTTGCCAGTTGGCAGTTGGTAGTTGGCAGCAGCAACAGGTTTGTTTGCATGTTTGTTATGGGTTGCTCTTCGCTTCTTGTTGTTGCTTTAAAAAAAGTTTATGTTTTGGCTGGGAATGATAGATAAATGATAGTGTAAAGGGAGAAAGAGAGGGGGGGGGGGGTCTGTTTGACTTTGGACATTTCTGTAAGCCGGAGTATTTGACAATTTAATGAACTGCCCGGGGTCGCGTGTGTCGCAGTCGTGGCGTCGCGTCCCCAAGCGGTTCATTAATATTAATGCTTCGTTTTGGCCAGTTTTCACCATGACAAAATTGGGCTAGCAGACTTTAACCTGCGCCACACTCCCCGGAAGGCCAATACGCAGACACACATGTCAATCGCCGTTGCTTCGTTTGTTTAATTTGTTGATAATTGCAGTTTAATTGAGCTGCGATAAGAGATATGGCAGACACAAACAATTTGTGGCCACCGATCAAATACGACGACTGTCATTTTGGCCAGGCCATTTGCTAATGCGTTTGAGTAATTATGGCACAATTGCATTTGTCTGCTGACCCTTGGCCAAACACAGCTAATGCCCAATACCCAAAATGGTTTTGTGTATTTTGACCCAGTAATTGCTACTATTGGATGTTTGTATGCGGCCCTCCTATATGTGTGTATGTATGCATGTTGAATTTGTGTGTGAGTGTGTATTGTGGCTGTTGATGTCATGATTTATGGGCTTATGCTTGAAGAAGAAATTAAGGCACGTGCTGGCTTTGAAAAATTTTAATTAACAACGCCAGAGCGAACGCCGATATCAATTACCCAGTCCAATTGAGGCCGTATCGATGGCCACGAAAATTTGCACGGCAAATGAAATCTGAGCGAAACTCAGGAAAATCTTATAATTTACTTTATCGCTTCGGCCTGTTTTGTGGCAACTTTTGACTGCTGTTGTTGCTATTTCCTATTTGTTGTTTGTTATTTCTTATTTGTTATTTGTTATTGTTTCAGCTTAGTTTTGTTTGCGTTTGGTCTAAAGATAAACAAGCGGCAGAATACAAGAAAAACAAGCACCTGGCAACCTGACCCTAGGCCATGTTATTTAACTTCGGACACGCAGCTATTGGCGGAGGATCAGGGTCTCCATATCAGGGGGGTATGACAGCTACCCACCCACCTAACTGTATTGCCCAAACTTTCCCTTAGTTCGGCTGCCTCTAGCTTGCTATCTAAGTCGCCAACGCCTAACCAAATTTCTATTTATTCTGCTTTTCTTTCATTTTTTGTTGTTCTTTTCTGTTCTTTCTGTTTTGTAGACCGCCGGCAAAAGTGATTAAATTAAACGTCGCTGAGCCGCGATTCTCACAGCGAGTTTTAATTTATTTAAACAAATTGTACGCTTTAAGCCAAATATAAGTGTTGCCCCAGTGGCCAATGGGCCAACTGTACTCCAAGACGCCAACATTCGGCTGCCCCATGCTGATATATGGCGCCTCGTTATGCGTATAAATGGGCATTGTTAAGTAGAAAGAGACAGAGAGAGAGAGAGAGAGAGAGAGAGAGAGAGAGAGAGAGAAGGGAGACAGAGAAAAAAGTGTAGCCTGTTGCTGCGCACAATGTTTGATTGGGTTGGCCTATAAATCTGGCCAGCAACAAGCTTTGGCCAGGCTCATTTATGATGAATTTCAATTGACAGCTAAGTGGCCATTTAGCAGCGCATGGCCTGAACCATTATCAATTAGAGCGTATTCTCTATGCTCAACGCACAAGCTGAAGCACACGCACACGCACACACACGCACACACACGCACACACACGCACACACACGCACACACGCACTCAGGCACAATCCACACTTGGACATATGGAGACATAATCAAATTTATGTGCAGCAATCAAGACAATTACCTAGCAAGCTCTGCAAACTGTATGAATCAGTCTCTAGCTGTGTGTGTGTGTGTGTGTGTGTGCGTGTTTGTTGTTAAAATATTATTTATGCAGTAGTGTTTATGTACTGCATGTCTCCAAGGAGCTGTTTATGCCTAATTTAAACGCATTTGTTGCCAAGACAATGTGCCAATTTGTAGTTCTTAGCCAGTTGTTCTACTCTTGGCCATGGCCGAAACGTAGCTCAATGCTGTTACTGGGGAGTTCAGCTCAGGCATCGCTGAGTGTTGTCATTACTTTCACACACACACACACACGCACCGACGCAGGCGACAGCAAGAAATGCAGAAATTAATAGCAAAATCCAAATCAAACTCAAAATCAAAATCCAAATCAAAATCATTTTAACATCTGCTGGCTGCCAGTTGACTAATTAATTAATTATGCATATTTCCGCATAGTTTTTGGTGGCATTCGGTCGCTTTGTAGTTGGCCGCCACGAACACGAGTAGTTTTTGCCGCGCTTCGAGTTTATGTAACGGAGCGCCCAACCAACGCCCCATTGGGGGCAGCCCCAAGGCGCGGTGTTAGCGCTTAAATGCTCATTTATCTTTGATTAACTGTTGTTGCCTGTCGGTTGCTTGTTGTTGCTTGTTGATTGTTGTTGTTGATTTGTTGTTGTTGTCGGTTGCTTGTTGTTGTTTGGCTGCTGGTGGCGCGTGTTGCAACATCTGAAATCGAGCACAAAATCAAACTTAAGTTCAAAATCAAAACTAAAGCTGAAGCTGAAGCTGAAACTGAAACTGAAAATGAAACCCAAGCCAAAACGTTGGCATATTGTAAGCGTTCGCATCATTTATCATTTTAGTTACAATTTCAAATTTTCACTCTTGTGTGATTTTTGGAGGCAGCGAAATCAAATGCGCGCTTAAAAGTATAAAAATCAGAGAGAGCTCAGCTCTGGAGGCCAGTTTGCAACTTTTAGTAGCACGCAGCAGATCCGTGCACAGCGTCGGCGGCAACAACAAATCATAAGCTCATGATGCATGGATTTCTGGTAAGTATTTGAGAAATTGAATGCCCCGAAATGCAGCACTCACACATACACGCACACCATGCAGCTTCTTTGCCTTGTTGCTGCAGCAAGCGCGATTAAAGTGGGCTACAATTACCGGACAGCTGTGGACGACGGGCGTTTTGCTGGTCTTATCGATACGGAGGCCACGGGATTCCGTGCAACGAGTGCACAACAACAACATCAGCAGCAGCAGTTGCAGCAACAGCAAGAGCTGCAGCCTGTGGCAGATGAATTTAATAAGGAATTCTATACCTATGCCGCGCCCGAGGAGGACTTTGCCGATCGAGAGGCCACCGAGCGCATTGCCAGTATGCTGAAGCGTAATCTGCGCGTGCTCTTCATCAAGTCGCCGGAACACCAGGGCCTGACCAATGCCGCACTGCAGCTGGCCAAGGAGTCCAGCGAGCAGCGCACGGCCATCTATGTGCTGACCAAGCAGGCGGACGTTGGCGAATTGGCGCAGCGGTTGCAGTCGGAGAAGGCGGGCCACGCCCATAAGCCAGAGGTGCACTTTGTTAAATATCGCACGTCCGAGGATGCGGTCCGTGCACAGCAGCTCATCCAGCAGCAGTTCAATGCCCTGGGCGGCAGCTCGCACAGTTCCGATGAGGGCGTGGCGCCTGTTTTGGACTTTAGCTCCGCCCCGGCTGCGGATGAGCGGTCTCCAGCTTCAGCTTCAGCTGCTGCCGGTTCCAAGTACTTGCCTGCAGCGTAGCACATTTGCGTATTGTAACTAGGTTACGCTTAGTTGTAGTTGTTTCTGTTATGTTTTATTAAAATAGGATTCTCGTTACAAATTGCGTGCTGGTTTTAATTTTCCTTTGAAGTCCAATCTCGCCTCAAGCTGTACTCTTTTCAGATATAACTAATTTAAATATTGTGGCCAGCAAATTCATATTACTCGGAATGCTTTCGCCTTGGCGGCTTCTTAAGCAACATTAACCGTTAGCTGTCTTATCTTAACGTTTTGTTTACTAGTGTAAACTTCTGTGGACTTACTTATTCGGAATTAAAATTTTCATATCATCTGTTCGCAATATACATATGTGCGAGGCTTAAGGATTTATTTAATTCATTTTCAATCACAAATACATACGTATTAAAAATGAAAGCATAGAATCTTTAAATCTGTAAAACACAAAATCTGCAGAAATTATTTCGGTTTTCATCTTTATAGTTTACACAAATTTCTGTTTGATTCACCCAATTGGACTTGGCAAGGCAAACTTGATCTGTATCTTAAATGTTTTGGGCATCTAAAATTATCAGCTATCTGATTTGTGCCATAAAATATATTTATGACAATAAATATCTCGTATTTGGGGTCCAACTCAAAATAATTGTTATAAAGCAATGGGTTATGTATTTAAGCGGTCACATTTTCTACATTTGCGGTTTTGGTTTTATTTTCCTTAGGATTTACTTGCTTTTAGATACTTTCCAGATCAACATTCTCTGCCTTTACCGTTACTCCTAACAACGAAGAAAACAGGAAACAACTTTAAATTTGATTTATTTTTCTGAGTATTTGCTTTTGAGTCTTAATAAGAAAAGTTTCACATTATTTATTTACTATATTCCCCAGAATTCAAATAGCTTATCCAATAAAAATAAAGGTACGTGGGCCTGTTGTATAGATAAATATAAACAAAAATTACTTAATCATTTAACATCCGTTAACATTCCTAACTTTTACCCATGACTGGAATGTTATGCTGTTATTGCGAGAGCTGTTTGTAAAGTAGAATCTAACTTAAAGATATTTAAAAAAAAATACTTTAAAATTTTGTATAAAGCAATTAAATAAACAGAGTTTAGTGGCTTCTCTATATGTAATATGTAAGTTGAATTTACTTTTAAAAACTACCATAGCTATAGACTTGAAATTAGAAACTTATATTCTAGCATAAGACAATCATTTTAAAATTATTCATTCAATTATTTTCTCATTATAATTTCAATATTTCTTAATTGTTGAAGTTGAAGAATTGTAACTTGGGCAAATTATGTTCAATTTTAAAAAGCAATGTCTCAAAATATATCTGAAAATATAAAAATCTTAATTTTGATAATTTAAACAATATATAGCAAATGCTATGAATTTGGACCTAAATCAACTTAAAAACAGTTTTTGAGATCATTAGATTTTACCGACTTCCTAAGTTCAAAATGTTTCTTGTTTGATTTAAATATTTATAACAATTTGAAGCTGCAAGCTGCACAAAATTGCATTACATATTCAAAAAAAAAAATTCTGCAGTCTGCTGTAGGCCAGTTGCCTACTTTCTATCCGTCTCAAAGGTAAATATGGCCATGACCTTGTTAGCAGATAGACTCTTTTTTATTTAAGAAGTTGTTTATTATCAATGTGTTTAACAACACTTATTAGAAAGTTAATATCTGAAGCAAATGAAAAGAATTGCTACTAATTTTTGTAAAACATATTTTATTTAAATAAAAAATATTGACCTGCCTTGTTTTTTTGTTTTTTGCCTGAATTTGAAGTTTGGTCAAATGCACTTGCTAAGAAATGGCTATAAATATCATTATTAGATAAGTGTACATTTTTTATTTATATTTTCAGTGACAGTCATAAATACTCTATACTACATACTATAAATACTCCCCATACATACTATAAATACTCCATACATACTAATGTTGAAGCTGTTGCTGAAACAAATATCTTTAAGGACACGTTTGACATACACTACGGAACAGTTTGCGCACTTTAAGGCTGGGAAAAGGAAAGCTTAGACAGATCCCAGCAAATGGCAATTTCAAACGGATTCAATTTCAATTGTTGCCGTGCGTGGCAATTGCCGTTAGGGGGAGGCGAAGCAAGTTGTGGGCGTGGCAATTATGTGGATACTGTGGGGCAGGCAGCACGTATGTGCTGTTGTGCAATTTAAGAGAGAAAGGAAATTAAATTCAATAATGAAAATAAAACACTGGCGAAAGCTGCTTAAATAAAAATTAAAAACACATCAGATATAAAACGGAATATCGACAGCAATTTTTTTTAGCCCGCAAGCCTGTGAGAAAGGAGACCCTCATATTATCTATGAGGCCTTCAAGCACAATTCTGAGTCAATTAACACAAATGAGTAGCTCCTGATATGGAGGGAGCGGAGGGGCATCTGATTTGCGCCATAATTCACTGCATTGGGGCAAAGAAGTTGGAAGGAATTTTTGTTCTGTTTGCCTTTTGCAATTTAATTAAACAAACAGTTTGCGCTGCGGTTTGGGCCAGCACCAGCAGCTGCAGCAGTTGGCCAATGGGAATTGTAATTTGCAGTGGCAACAACAAAAATGTTGGCCAAGTGTCGACGTGTTGGCAACAGCTCTAATCCGTTGTGAATAATTGTTATTGTTTTGGGTGCTCAGAGAAAGAGAGAGAGAGAGAGAGAGAGAGTGTGAGAGAGGGAGGACCAATGCTCTAAATTTAATTGTCTAGGACTGAGGACAGTCATTGTCGCCTTCCAGCCAGTCATATCGATTATTTTTAATTGTTCATAAAAATCGTTGTTACATAGTATAGTATATATAAATATATATGTAGACGAGAGTATATGACAGTTCTCCGGCTGAAAAGTACGCAATAAAAACACCTTCAGTGTATTTGAAAATCAAGATTAAAACGAAACCACATTAAAGCAGAAGCCGTGCGCCTAAGCACATTAAATGTCCTTGCGTGTGAGTCGAGTCCTGTCTTTCGTCCTGCCACTGCTTGTGTTAATGTGCCAAAAGCTTTTCCAGCTACAAATCAGAGCATGAAACACGGAGCACGGAGCACGGAGCATGGCGAAAGTGACAATAAAATCAAAATTAGACAGAAATCTGGCTTCGAATTTATGCCCACATCATTCATGATTGATGAAGGAAACAAAATATTAAAAGTTAAGATGCTTGTAAATAAGGTTAAGAGTGAATATTTACAGATGAATGTGTTTTTTTTTTTTTTTTTTGAATACCCGCTTGTGGGACAGCATTCAGCATATTTAATATAATAAATTTATTAAGTAAATTGATTTAAAGATTTTATTATATAATATTATTTAATGTTATCACAATTTCAAATTTAATTAAATAGTTATCTAATTTTTAAGCAATTTGAGACTAAGCAATAAATATAAATTTAAGGCTTTGGATATCGTTGTGAATGATCTAACAGAATTTAACCCTCACAAAATCTCAAGGTCTAAGCTGGTGAGTGTTTGGGTGTGAGTGTATGTGTGTGTGGGTTGCTTTTGTCGTCTCACAGCCAATTCAACCACCTGAAATGAAAGAAGAGACGCACGGCAAAAATACGGCAAGAGCATTGAAACCGGGGCTAAGAATCGACGTATGCTTGGCACACACACACACAAGCACACACACAAACGTATACACTCTAATAAGCGAAAATGTGCGCTTGTGTTCTAATGACCTGGCCGGGTTTTATAAGGCTCTACCCTGTGCATCAGTATCCTTTTTTGGAAGCTCAAATTGATTTGGAAAGGTTGATTTCTTGTCCTGAGCTGTCAATCTAATTGTGGCCCGTCTAACCAATGCTCAACAGGATACACTCCACGGTGGATGTACAGGTGTGAGGTTCTATTTGTAGATGAGTATTGTTTGACTGATCACATGCCACGGTTCACGGGCAATTAAACCTCACATAGAACGCACCAGCTGAAAAGCGCCGCATGTGGCTTTTACCATACGACAGGTTTATCAAATATGAATGGCTGCTAAAGTGTGATGAATGGAGAGGAGGATTGTCACGTACGTAGTGAGTGTTGATTATGTGTTGCAGTTGTTGTTGTTGTTGTTGTTGTTGCCACCTTGGCGACCACACACTATCGACATAATCATTATCGCATTTGCAATGCGGAAACCGAATACGCGTTTACCACAGTCGATTCCCTATTTGTCAGCACAGACAATCGCGGCTATTTAGTAAGTGTGTTTGAGTGTGTCTGTGTCTGTGTCTGTGTGTGTGTGTGTGTGTATGTGGCGTTTGATTATGTTGACCTAATTTGGCCTGCACTCACTTGACGGTCGACAATAGGCGGTTTCTTCGAGAAGTCCTTCGGCTTTATGGCTACAATTCAAATGTAATTTCAAAAGCGCGAACTAATACGGCTAATAAGCTCAACCAAAACTTAAAGCCGCAAAGCAAATAGGTGTGGTTGTTGCATGTGGTAAGGAACTGTCTGGGGTCTGGGGCGGGGGCAGGCAAAGGGTCGGCTCGCCTCTTGCCCCACACAGGCATAGACAGCGCAGCGCATGAACGAAAGCCAGCACAAAACGGAAATGAAACTTATTAAAAGATTTGAATCTAATCGATTTTCGTCCTTTACGCCGAAATGAACTTTGCCGTCGCCAACTAGCAGCAAGGAGTCACCAGTTACCAGTTGCCAGCTGGCAGTTGTGTGGCATTAAAGTGGTGCGGCGGTGCGGTGGGGCATTCATGGCTTTTGCAAGCCATAAATTTAATTGAAAACCCGAATGGTATTCTGTCTCTGACAGTAGCGTGGCAAGGCGAGGCGAGGAGAGTCCTTGCGGCTCGCATGCATGTCCATGAGAACTACACACTACTATATATGTATATATATACTACCATATATATATATATATATATACTATGTAGGTTTTATTAAATTTACTTAAGCGTCAACTAACTTAAGCAAATCATTGGCTTTAAGTGCAGAAAATGGACGTGATGGTTTCACCTGCACGCGCAGACAAATGCGATTTCAAATAATTTGAATATCAAATTGAATGTGTGCACTTATCGTCACGCACACACACCTCCACACCTCCACACACATACACACACACACACACATACACATACAGAGAAGCATTGAGTGTCATTTCGACCTCGGGCTGCATGGGCAAGTGAAGAGTCACGTTTGCCAACTTGCTGGCGTTTAACATGAATGCCAACCCATGCAGAGCATCAATTGTCTATTTGACCGTAGCCGTAGAGAGGACCAATGGCAAATCGGTGGTACATTGAAAGACCAAATAGACAGTTCCCATTTGCCGTTGCCCGACGTCCGTCGCCCGAGGCCCGAAACCCAAGACCGGAGACCGGAGACCGGAGACCGGAGTCCGGAGTCCGGCCTCTTGCAGCTCAAGTTAAGCTGCGTTATTGAAATTCGACTGAGCGGGAAAAGTGTTTGAGTGCATTCAGGCATTCATACACTCACACTTTGCAGCTGTGCACTGGCACTCACATTTCAAATTGCAACAACAACTTTGCCGATTGCATTTCTACTAACTATAGCATACCTTTCAGCGTCGATCCGTCGAGTGTGCTTTGTGGAAAGCTGATTATAAATGCGGCACAGCAGCATTTAAAAGTCACAAGAAAATGCTTTTATTTCTGGCCAAAAATTTGTAAACAGACTGAAAACTGACCAGTTTAGCTCTGTTCACATCGCTTTGGCATATTTATTCTTTAACATTTATCGGCTCATCATATATCCCACTGGCATTATCGTACAATTGTCATAAATATGAGAAATAGCTTTGTCGATATTTAAAACTTAAATACAAATGCAAATGCAGGTGTTTTTTGTATCTACATAATTATTAACTGTCAATTAAGATTCAATATGTAAGCAAATGTCATTTTTGTGTTTCGTAATTATGATAAATGATAAATTACATGAATACTAAAGAATCATTTGATAGAAGTTAATCACTTTTTATTTTTTTTTAATATTAAATATGCCATGTAGTAGTTTATGCCAATATGTAGATAAGACATATGAAGGTTAAAACAGATTAAGAAAGATAAAATTAATTATTTTTTTAAAATTGTCACATTTTAGATCGAGAAAGAGTATTACACAGTCGATTTTCGACATGGTAAAAGAAGAGCATCCTCTGTTCGGCTGGCCTTTGAACGATTGCTGCCGCATGTGCATTACGGTGGTCTTTTTGATTTCGTTTGAATTCGATTCCATTTATTTAATTAACTTCAAATAGTGGCAACAAGCGACAGCTGCGCCGCACACACATACATCCTGCAACAGGATACACGTGTATGTGTGAGCATGTGTGTGTGGGCGTGTGTGTTCATTCGGATGAATGCAAGCAGTGACTCAATCATTTGTTGCTGTTATGTCATCAAATTGAACAGGACAGAGCAACCGAAAGCGAAGCGCGTGAAAACCAAGCCGTAGCCAAAGGATATGCTGGTCGATGGCCAAATGCAACTGGTGCATGTGCAATTTTTGTTAAATTTGTAAAATTGCAGCGAAAGTAAATGCAACAACAGCAGTAGCAGTAGCAGCAGCAACAATTCAGCAGCTGCAACTTCTGCTGACAATTTAATGGCTGAATTGTTTTGCTCGGTGCTAAAGAGTTATAGCTGTCCAACTCGCATACCAAACAATTCGAGTGTAATGAAATATATAAAAGCCTTTTGCAATTGCAATTGCAATTGCAATTGCATGAAACAGTCAACAAAAAGTGTGGCCAAATAAACTTTGGGTAGAAGTAGCAAAATATATACTTTTTTGGATATCTAATTTGACTGATTAAAATCGATTAATCTTGATAATATAGCAACCCAAATTTTAAGTATTTCAGATTTCAATTATTACACAAAATAATTACAAGAATTTTTTTTTCAAAATCAGGCATCTACAAGTAAAGTTCTTCGCTAAAGTATAGTGTGGGAGCGAAGAGGAAGCACAGCAGCAGAATGTTTCGAGTAGCTCACAAATAAGAATTCGTTTTTTATTTATTTATTTTGCACAAATTAAATTATTGGAGTTGGGTCTCGCTCTTGGTTTTCAGTTGATAAAAATACGCTGCTCGGTTATTGAATTACAATTATTTTTCATTCGCTCAATCCTTTAATAACTGCACAGTCGTGCTGCACTTTTGATTGCATGCCACTTGATTACGTGACTGTAAAAATGTGCATTTATCTTTTTAACCGCCGGCAGCTGTCATAAATACTGCCGCACATGCAATGGCAATCGCATAAATACAGCAATTAGCTAAAATTGCGTATACGAGATGTTGCCTCACGCCATTCGGTTGCATGTGTATTTTATTGCCTGCGGCTTTAAGGCCTTTCATAAACTAACACTCACACACTCACACACACATATACACTTCACTATGAAAATAAATGCATGCAAAGTGAAGGTAAGTGTGTAAATGGCAATAAAAATCTATAGAAGCTGCACATTTGGTTCGCTGCCGTACTCTATTAGCATCGATTGCTGTAGCAGAGGAGCCGGAGGTCAGGAAGTTGGGAGGCAGGTGTTTGCACGTTAGTGTGTGTGTGTGTGTGTGTGTGTGTGTTTGTGTGATGCGTGCAGATTCCAGCTTAGCCGCATTAACGTCATTCAAAACGCGCATCTAAGCCGCGTGGCCTTAGCCCCAAGCTAAAGCCCACGCCGTAGCCCAAGCACAAGCCCCATGCCACGCCCCAGCCCTTGCACGACTGCACACGCAGCCGCTTACACTTGCGAAGAGTGGTTTGCTGATTTTGGCTGGCGGTGGTGCACAAATGGCATACAATACATACATATTTAAGTACAAGAGCAAGTGATGGCGCTGTCGCCGTTTGGCCGTGTTAAACACGTATTCAACACATGCTCGACATGTCGACGGTGGCTGTTGTTGTTCTCATTGTTGTTATTGTTGTTGTTGGTGTGGCAGCTATTGCTGTTGCTGTTGCTGTTGCTGTTGCGTTCGCTATTCAGTTTGTATAGCTAGAAATCATTCTGGCGCACCCAGAACGTTTCTTTGCCCGGGAGCTATTGGAGCCTGGCGCCATATTCTAGTATTTACTGTGGTATGTACAAAATGGGAGTTTTTATTGTTGATTCCATAGCTACCTCTCTCTCTCTCTCCCTCTCTCTCTCTCTCTCTCTCTCTCTCTCTCTCTCTCTTTCGCTCTCTCTCTCTCGCTCAGTCTTTTCGCTTCTTCTCGCTCTCAGCGATTTCAGCTTTGTTCGACAGCATTTCAATTACTACAAATGATATTTGTGTGTGCTGCAGGATGTGATGTGTGCTCTGCGCTGAGCTGCTCTGCGGCTCCCAGTCCGACGAACTCCTTCAATTTAGCTTTATTTTTAGCTATCTCTTTTCTCGCTCTTTTGGCTCGCTCTCTCCCACGAGCACTTAACTTTCATTGATTTTTGCACCTTTTCACTACTATTTGCTAAAAGACTTCTATGCTAGGGACAGCAATTGGAAGTCCTTTCATTGAAATTGCTGCAAATTGTGTAAGTTAAGGCAATAAGGGGAAGTGTGTGAGTGTGTGTGGAGGGGGTGGCTGATTAATGAATTACCTCGAGCAACTTGTTTGCTTTTATGTCGAAAATCGCAATCTTTTGTCCCCTTCTGTCATTAAGTTAAATTGTGCGTGTGTGCCATTAAAAGTTTGCCCAGCCTTTGACGTTGTTCTTACTTTTAATTATATATATCAATGTCCATCTGCCCACGCTCTCACACACACACGCACACACACACCCACGCAGAGACATGCACCCACTCATGCCCCGGGACCTGGAAGCCGTTGACCAGTCGCCCAAGCAATCGAGCGGTCATTGGACCAACTTTTGATGAGGGTTGTCATCGTCAGCGTCAAACAAATGAAAACATATGTAGCGGTAAAAGCAGCACCCACAGCACCAACAACAGCAACAACAGCAACAACAGTAACAACAGCAACAACGGGAACAACAAACTGAACAGCAGCCCAAACGAGTGTCCATATTAATATCAAATGAACTGTGAGCACAATCATGATGTGCCTGTGTGGTCCTGCGGCAGCAAAGTGTGCAGAACAAAAGTTTCTGATGGCATGTGACATCGCCGCCAGCCACTGTCCCCGAATAGATGACCCAATTTTACATTTTAACTTTGTGCTTCTGATTTCATAATCAAATGCTATTAACTAACTAACTACATTTTTCATATACTTACTTAATTTCGGCGAGTGTGTTGCGAGTGCTTAAATTTATTTATTTCAAGTGGTTTAAGATATAACTTTACCGTTGCTTTCGTGAATCGATACACAATTCTTAATTTTATTTCACTAGCCTCATATTTAATTCAATAAATTTGGGCAATACTCCACAAACCAATCAAAATTTCTTGTGCAACTAAAGCCCCAAAAAATGCACAATCGAATTTAAAAAGTATTTATGAAGAGAAAACTGAATGTGTGTGAATGCAAATGATCTTTAAAGTGAAATGTTGAAACAACGGAATTGTTTTCCACTACGTTTTTATGTGCTAAAATAATTGAGAATTTCTGTGCCGAATGCAATGGCTCCGGTTGAGGCGATTGCAGTGCGTGCTCCGTTGTTTGTTTACTGAGCATAAATAAGGTAAACAGTCTCTATCACAAACACAAACACACACACAAACATACACACACACACACACACACAGACCAACACCCACACACCTCCATACACAACGACTGGTGTAACGTAATCAAGGGCTTTGGCATTTTGTACCCAAGAATTTCGAATGCAATCTGGTCAAAGGGGTGGCAGTATGCATTGCTCCCCCCCTCTCCTCTCTCTCTCTCTTGGAGCTGGGAGTCCTTTGTCTGGTTGGTGACCAAAGGTCTGTTGGGCTTACTCAACTGTTGAGTGCAATTGTCGGTTATTGGCGCCCGGGTGCACACACGAATGCCCCTGGGCCGAGGGCAGGTCGTAACTGAATGCCAGAGCGAGTGACACATTGCTTGACGGCGCAGGTTGAATGGTAATGGCAGGTGAGGCAACACCTCATGAAGTTGCTCGTTGCTTCATTAGCCCGACGTGCATGCCACAAAAATGCCGACGACAGCTGCTTTAAGGGTTTGCTTAGATTAGGCAATATTCATATCATAATGATTAAATCTTTGACTCAATTAGCAACAGGTCAGCAGAGGTGTGTGTGTATGTGTGTGTATTAGTTCCAGTTGACTACTGTGTCCCCATAGGATAATCACTGTAAATTGTTGCCATTTATGCATATGAATTTATTCAAATCAGGACATGGACGGCAGGCATTTTGTTGTCCCGCTGATGATGGTAAACTATTTTGCATTTAGAGCCAAACCGAAGGCAAAGCCATATCCAAGCGAAGCCAAGCCAAGCCCAAGCCCAAAGCCAGAGCCATAGTCAGAGTCAGAGCCAAAGCCAAAGCCACAGGCATTGCCAGAGTCGATGGCAAGCGCTTCGTCCTGCGCCCAAATACATGCATTCGCAATATGCGCGCGTGCCTGTGCCTGTGTGTGTGCGTGTGTCAATGTGTGTGTGTGTGTGTGTCAGTCTATGGGTATGGGCAGCTTTGTTCACATGTTTTCACTTGCTGCTTAATTTGCATTTAAATGGTTTTTGCACTTAGGCTATTTCCCGTGTAAATGAGCTTTGTTTGCTGTTGTTGTTTTTGAAGTTGTTTTGCTCTTTGTTGCTGCTGTTATTGTTGGCGTTGTTGTTGTTGTTGCTTTTGTTGTTTTTGTTGTTTTTGTTGTTTTTTCCTCGTTCCACTGAGCAAGGCAACGCCGGCGGCCGAGCTTTTGTTTTATGTAGGCTTAACTTGCATTTCACCAAGGACACATGCCCAAACCTGGTCCTTGCGAGCGAACATTTTGCGGCTGCACATACAATACACACACACTCACACACACATAGCTGAGGATTTCGCGACGCTGCGGTTGAGCGTCGAGGGAGCTGCCACTGCCACTGCCAGCAAGTGCTGTCGGAATATTCCTGGAAGAAAGGTAGTCAATGACCCGACTTGGGCATGAGAGTGTGTTACTTCCAGTTACTCAAAGAATTTCTATGTTCTAAACAATTTCCCACTTTACTTTGAAACTTGGCCAGATAATAACATAATAAGATTACATTGTGTAAGCCCTTGTATTTCCTGTAATCTAACATTTATTCCCCTTTAAGCTACACATAACATTACTTAGTTGAGGATTTTCTGTAGTCTGCAGATGTCTCAACCGAATTTGAAATAATTTGCGTTAGATACTTTTAATAAGTAATTAAAAATATATTTAGAATTGTTTATAATTAATGTGATGCATTTCAAACGCTTTAAAGTGGCAACGTAAATATTTATAATTTTAATTGATTATAAATCTAGATCAAAACCAGCAAAATTGGCCATATCTTTGTTTATGTTTACACAAAACAAAAAAAAAAAAGAAAATATATGAAATGGTAGTGCAGATTGTGAAATGGAAAGTATAATATTAAACGCTTAGCGCAAACTGTTTACATTTGTATTTGCATAAGCAAATAGAGGATATGGCAAATATTTATCTATGCATATCAGAGTATATGTATTTCCTATTTTTGGTTGTGCGCATAAAATGTATACAAGCGGAAAAATAACAGGAAAAATGTTATTTGTAAAATTGTGACATGGCCAGCGCCGGCTGCGCTTTGTGCCCTTCATCTTTTTGGCTGGCTGGGATTTATGTAACTGACATTTATCATACGGTAAGTTGGCACTGAGTTTATCGATTGAGTGCATGGCTGCATGTCGGCTGGGGGATGGTTGGGGGACAAGAGCTGGGGCTGGGGGACTAGGGGGGCAGGGGTTGGCGGTAGCCTGTAAATTGTCGTGGGCAGCACAGTCAGCAAATTAACGCTGGGCACCAGCCACGCCTTTTATGACTTAATAGCTGAGCTGACTTGTATAAAATAAGTATGTCAGTCAGCAAACATTGACCGAGCGGAGAGACCATGTTCCCATTTAGCACACTGTCAACTTTTGTTGTGGTCACTAATGATGACAGCCGCCCAGCCAAAACATCAACACACACTCAAGCGCACACTCACACACACACACACACATGGTGTCCCTCGTAATTATTGTGAGTGTGTGTGTGTGCATGCGAGCTGGTTGTATCTGTCTGCTTTTGTGGCAAGCGCCAACTGCCGCCTGACTGCAAAATGCACAAACAGTCCTTGGCTCTCACATGTCACAATGGTGTAACCAAACACATACACATACACGTGTCCGTGTCTGTGTCTGTGTCTGTCTCTGTCTCCTGACCGCCGCTCCTGCCGGTTGCCGTATCGGGGCCTGACTTTTGTTGGTAAAGCGCGGAGCGTCAAAAACAAGCTGATTTGATTGTTTGTAATTAAAAGTGGACGCAGCGAAAATTAAATGAGTATCTACAGGATATACAGTGGTCCGGCATTGCGTCCTTGTCTGCGTGTGTTTGTGTGTTCGCCGCGTTGCGCATTAAACTTTATGTCCACGTGCCCCGTTCCTGTTCTTAATTTAAAAGTAGAAATCTAATAAAAATAAACGCGCAATGCAAAGACTTCGTTACGTGCCAGAGCCTCGCCGACAATATAAACATATACAAAGGAGTGCGGGCAAATTAAATCCCAAATGTCTTACAAAACTTTTCTGGGCACTTTATTTGCGTTGTGCCTAACGACTAATTGATCCGCCGCACTGTCACGGCTTGTGTCCTTGTGTCGTTGTGTCCTGTAAAGAGTCTTAAGGGACTTGAGATACTTAAATCTGGTTCCAAATAGAAAGATGCCTGTCAGCATATGCATTAGGGGCAATAAGTAATTGACTGTGGAATGGGTGAGAAAAACGCCAAAACGGGAGCTTGTGGCTAACGAAGGAGGGGAATGATTTGAATGTGAGAATTATTAAGAAGGTTATGCACATATTTTTGGTATACTAACAAAAACTGTGTGGAACAACTTCAGGTGTTAATCATTCTTATACCTGCCCCATAATTCTTAAATGTATGTATACTATATTATATATTCTATCTGGTACAAGGGTCGTGCCTATTTATATCGTGCCTGCTTTAAAATGTAAAGGTTGGCCAACACTTCGACTGACTTATTTTAATTATACTCATTAGTCGTTTGTACTTTTTGTCGCTTGAAACAACTTATTAAAATATTTATTTTGAACTTTGACTTTTTGTGGGTCAGTTATGTAATCAGGCAATTGTGCTGCTGGATTCTCTGATCGGACTCTAGGCCTTAGCAATGGATTAACTTGAAATGTTGAATAAAATTTAAAAAAAAAAAAAAAAAAAAAATGTTAGCCATGATATCAACTGCAGGTTTTAATTTACAAGGTCTGTTGGTGGCTGGCAACAAAATTGAGGTAAGCCGCAAATTCAACCACAATTATGAACAAGCAAAATTATAATTGTACATAACAATTAAAAGTTTCCCTTTTTATTAAGTTCACTCCAAATTGCAGAAGGAAAAACGTTTTTGGTTGCGCAGCATAATTCCCATTTCAGAGCTTTAAACATTCTTGGAATTTGATAATCGTTCAAATGTCCTTTTGTACATTCACTAAAGCATTTGTTTGGGGCTGGTGCATTGTTTGCTGTTAAATAAGTAAACTGTCTGGAAATATAATTTCATACTTGCCAGAGCTTTGGCAACTCAGAAAGCAATCAAAACAATGGGGCATTGGGGTTGCTATCTACCACATTTAATGCATTTAAAAAGGCCACTTTGGTTGCACCCCCGTCTGGGTCAGGGGGAGTGGGCGTCGAATGGCAACCAATTGGCCAAAGCAACTCCAACAGCCTGTTGCTTCTGTTATCACTGCCAGCCGGTTCCAGGGAGCGCAAATGCAAAGCCTGTTGCGGTATAGCAACAACTGGCTGGATAAAAGAGAGCCAAAGCTCTCCTCTCTCTTGCTCTCCCTCTGTGAGCGCCTGGAAAGCTTTCGCTCTCGTTGCGGCGTCGTTTTCGACTACGCTTGAGTGGAAAGGCTACTCCCACAATGTGTTCGTGCGTGGTGTAGGTGTATGCAATGCCTTCGGTTTTCCAGAGCCGTCGAGTCTCGGCGTTGGCAATTCAGTCTAGGATAAACGGTTAAGGCGGCCACAACAAGTGCGCGCGTGCGAATAGCCTCAGTTGGAGCCCTTTAAGAGCCAATCAACGGTACAGAGTGCACGGACTGCGTGTAGTGTTGTGTAGAGTGCTGCGAAAGCGAAAGCGAAAGTGCTAACCAAGACACACCTTCAAACGTTTGTGTGAGTGTCTTTTTGTGTGTGTGTGTGTGTGCGTGTGTGTGTGTGTGTGTGAAGCAGTGTTAAACAGTGTTTTAGTGCGGTTTCCCACTCGGGGCACTGTTCAACACATCTTTTGTCCGCTTTTCTGGACGGATCAGCGCAATGTTCGCTTGAAGCACCACAAAGATGTAACTCCCCTACATATATTTGGATCCGAGCAATCAAATTAAATTTGTTTTGTGTGCTTGCTGAAGGCAATTTGTGAATCATTTTGAAATTGGTGCCAAAGCAAATTCATAGAAATAAATGTAAAACAAACGCCACCGATTTGGTCAAGTTAATGCAATTACCTACCCCAATGCAAATTGTTTAAGTGTGAAGATAATCAAGAAAACGAGAAAGCGTTTATAAATGTAATTATTCGCAACAAGTTGAGGAATTATATATTCGCAATAGTTCTATAAATTGCAAATTCCAAGTCCAAAAAACCCAAAACCTCAAAACCACTTACAAGAACTTGCAACAGCTGCAACGCCCACCACAACCACATCGGAAATATGTATAACTTTTGGATAATCGTTTTATGTCTAGGATTACTAGCAACTAAGCCAACAAGTAAGTAAAAGAAAATTGTCGATAGCATTTGCAATCTAATAGCTTATCACAGCTTTGCAGTTGGATTTGACAATGGGTTTATTTTTAATTAAAAACTTTCAAGTTTTTAAACAATAATTGCTTCTGTTATTAAGCCATTTTAATTATTTATTTCAAGCTGTGTGGGGAAAATGTTGAGCAAATATGGCTACAATATAAAAATTATCGATCACAATTAAGTTTTTTAATATTCTACTTATTATTGTGAAAGATATACAAATGAATGTGCAAATCTACATTAAGTTTTAAATTTGATTTGAATTATGTAACTGCTTCATTTTTATAAAGATACATTATGCTTATCGCAGACTTGTGTAAGAATAAAAAATTATGTCATTTTGTTTGCTATTTAGTAGGTAGATTGGAAGTTGTCAGGAAAACCCTCAAAATACATATCAATGACGATTGATTTATTTTTATTAGTTTGTGGCTTACTTCAATGTGTTACATAAATTTATAATATTATCTTATCATATCTTGCCATATTTATTCCGATGCACACTAAATTGAATCTGGTTTTCATTAAGGGAAAATTTGCACATTAAATGAGGTTTTATCTGGCCCAAATTAATTTTTAAATATTTAAATATATCTTATATTTACATCGAAAATTTAAGTTTACCAAAAACGATTTAAAACTCTTAATTTAATATAACTATTAAAAAAAAACTTATTTTGGTATTCGTGCATATTTTATTCAAGAGGGGGAACCAAAGGAATGTATATACTATATTATGGTGTAGCTTCAAAGCCAGCCTTACGCTTTGCTTAAGCAAAGGCTGACTGACGAATTCCACGTATGTAAGGTGGAATTTCCTATGAACTGTGGAACACTCTATAAATATATTAAATATACATTTAGTGGCTCGATTAAAAACTGTACGATTTTATGAAATATTCTTACACTTAAGCAATGCGTTAATCATTCCGTAAATGAAATGCCAAAATTATTTTGTTTTTGCAATTTAAAGTTCAATTTGTAAGAAGAAATTTATTATTTATTTATAATTTATAATTGTATAATTAATTATCAATTTTTTCATTGTTCAAGAATTTAAACTTTGCAGGTTTTTCAATGCTTTGCCAGTCTCAAATCTGTACTGTTAAAAGTGAGAACTTGGAGGACAGTGCTTTGATATCTGCCTCTTAGAGTCTTAAAAATTGGTTCGTTCCATAACATTATGAATATTTGCCGTAATAAAATCCTTTATATTATCGTCTGCCACAGGAGTAAATATTGTTCACTTGGTATGCAAAGCCCAACCTTAAGCTTATAAACTATGGAATGTAAATATGTTTTTGTTTAAGCATTTCTCGGCTGATGAAGGCGGTTCATTTAAGTTGCATATTTATGCATTTGCTTAATGTGTAATCCGCCTTAAGCTGTTGCAGCCAGCAACAATTTAAATATCAAATGCCAATACCAGACTATTCACATTGGACTTTTGGTTGCTTGGTCTCTTGCCTCATCCTTGTTCACCAATTTATTTATAAAATGTTCCGTTTCAGCTGAAATATGCATATGCAAAAGAGGTAACAGCAAAGCCTTCTGGCTAATTGCGAATGGCTAGCGAGCATGCAAGCAGCAGAAACACCTGACCATCCCCTCTGACTCCAACCCCCTCGCCAGTCTATTATAGAAGAGACGTGTTGATTTCCTTGAACATCGACTGACCTTGCCCAATGAAATGTCACGCAGTTGGTCAGTCGCTGCTTCAGTACCTGCCCTGCAGCTGCTTCCTTTTAGCTCCCGCTACTGCTCCCGCTCCTGTTCCTGTGAATACTCCTGCGAATGCTCCAGTGGCAGCTCTGTGTTTTTTCATAAGCCTCATGAATTATTCAGAGCGCACGCTTCGATTATTTACTTCATAAACATTCTGCTACCGTCATCCCTGTCCTGTGTATGTGTGTGTGTGTGTGTGTGTGTGCAATGTGTATAATGTGCTGGTATGAATCTTCGAATTTTATAGCCCGAACAAGTTTTTAATTTTAATAAATTGTTACTTTTCGGCCTGCAACATACAATGCACATTTGCCTTTTAGTTTGGTCTCCAATAACAATCTAAATGTCAAATAAATTAAAAATGTCGCTTGGCTAAATGGCTTGGTCGATATGCCATGTGCGATTGGATTGATTACCTAACCAATAAGTGACTCCGTTACTCATTAATTACGCCATCTGAAAAGTATGCCACGAAATTAAATTTAATTACAGCTTCATTTGGGGGCGAAAGTTAATCAAAAACTCAATGAGCAGCTCGTAAAGACAACAACCTCGTATCTATTACACGTTGTCGAGGCAACGTAATCGCTGAAAAATTAATACGCCACAGAGCAGCAAAGAAGAAGCTGGAGCTGGAGCAGGAGCAGGAGCGGGAGCAGGAGCAGGAGTAAGAGCATCGACGCCAGCTTTCAGGACGATGAAGCAACAAGGATCGGTGGGTGTCGTAAAGCACGTTTGAGCCATATTACACCGCCAATGGCTGAGATACGAGCAAGCATCGTATAAAATGTTGCGTTGCCACAGTAAAATCAATTTCAAGTCGTTAAACGAAATGAACCTTATGAAGAGTTTTCTTTCTATGGCAAGTGAAAGTTTCTCAGACCCACTCACACAAACACACACACACACACAACACGCCCAGACCATTAGCAGCTCTGATCGCCACCTTTAAGAATTTAAAACACGTCTCTAACTCCGAAAGTGTAATCCAAACTTAGCGTCGGAAACTGATGCGATTATTATTGATTTTTGCTTAACTAAGATTGCTCAGATTGAATTATTTATATGGTAGGGCGGCTAATGGGATGTGGTCAAGAGGGATGCAGCAGTCAAGAGGCTAATTGCATTGAAAACTCTCAACTATTTGCTTTGATGAACCATTGAGAAAAGGACACTCCACGTGATGTGCATAGCAATTCGATTTAATCAACATCATAATTTTAATGCTGATTGCTGTTTGCTTAGCTCTTAATGTCGAAATCAATTTAGAAATTTGAAGAAAATATAAATCAATTTGGTTGCATAAACGGAGTGAAAGGGAGTGAGAGATGAAGGGCGAACCCTTATGAAAATTACATCCATGCAAATATTATGTCAACCGTTGGCAGCAGTCGCAGCGGCGTCGTTTGGGATGGCATCACGCCAGCGCTGGCCTTCACTGCGTATGCTTAATGTGCGCACATGTCCGTACAAATGTAATAGTTATAAGAGCCACCGGCAGCCAGAGATATACCAACAACCACGCGACAAGTGTGTGTGCTTTGTGCAACCTCAATGGCAGGTCTAGCCACAGGCAAACTTAAGTTGTGTACACACACACACACAAACACACTCACATATACACATACGCATACAGAGCGAGACGAGCCACGAGTAAGGAACGTGGCTGAGAGACGACTTGGCCTGCAGCTGAGTGACTAACTGGCTGTCAGACTTGGTGACTGTCTCTGGCCAGAGCTGCCTGGCTGCCTGGCTGTCTGCCAGTCTGTCTGTCTGTCTGTCTGTCTCTCTGCCTTGCAGGCTGCCTGCCTGACATGTGACGACTTTGACAATCCAGAAGAAGCCGTCGCCCGGGCGCCACCCTTGATTTTGACTTGTGCAGAGACGTTTTTGGCATATTTAATGCAACTTTCTGGCCAACAGACTGTTGAATAGACTAACTCGCGACTTTAAAACTTAACGCAGCCAATACATAAGTGTTATGAAATTATCTATAAATTGTTGCCAAAATATGTGCGCCATGGGCAAAGTTTTGCCAGCTAACAGTATCGAAGTTAACTTGAGCGGCTGAAATCAGATTAAAGTAAACATTGCCACACATGGCACCGGCACCGGCATCGGCATCGGCATCGGCATCGGCACCGTCACCTGGTTTACCGTGTCGCGGCTCCTACATAGGTTACGGCAATACAATTTGGTTAGGCGCCAGGCAGAAGGCATTTGCAAACGACTGGAACAATTTTCCCCAAATTTGGCGCAAGGACAATCAAAAAGTTATAAAACCAGCTTCGGCAAAACGAAAACAATGGAGACCTGCGGCCGCAATACCGTAAAGCCCCAATGCCAAATCAACGGTACTCTGTCAGAGCGTAAATGATGCTGAGCTAGGTCTACAGTGGTATGCGATCTTATTGGGAGGCAGTTCTGGCGTGTGTGTATCGAGGTGTAAAAACTTTGGCAAAGTTTTTTTTTTTTTGGTTTTTTTTTTCGTTTGTTACTTGCGGCATTCGCTTGTTGTACCTGGCTGGCATTGCGTATACGCCACGTGGTGCTATTATCAGCCGCATCAGCGGCGCCGTAAAGTAAATGCAAAGTGTGCAAAGTCTATAAACGAGCGGCAAACTTAAAAGCCCCAAGGTGGCGGCACCTTGGCAAGGACCCCGAGGAGGGGGGTGAAGGAGGAGGCTCGACACTCCCAATCTAGCATAGATCGAGCGCGAGTGGGAATGAGAGGCAAATAGACAAGCTTATCGACGGGCAAAGCGCAGAAACAACTGAGCCTATCAAAAAGTTGCTCATACGACAAATTGTCACTGCGTCGGTAGCAACGGAAAACGGAACATGGAAAACGAATTTTATATTTTAGCTTTTGCGTTTGTTTATATTATTTATGATGTTTTGAGCAATGTCGTTAAACTGCGGCCATTAAAAAGGTTTTCGTGTGTGTGTGTGTGTGTGTGTGTGTGTGTGTGGTGTGGGACAGACGTCAGCTGCCTGAAGGCGGTACAAAAATAAAAAGAAATATACGAGTATACTACAAAACAATTAGGCCTAAGTGCGGCGACTTAAATATTCATGAAGGAAGCGAACAATTTCTAAGCATTTCTAAACAATGGGAGAGTATTAAAGTTCCGCTTAAACATCATTTAATAAAAAAGCCAACGCGAATAAGAATAAAAAAGATACTCGTACTTTAAGTTGAAACTGCTGTGAGCTACTTATCGAAGCGTGGAAAACGACGCTGAAGACCACTAAATTGAAAACTATTAAAATGTCAACAAATAATTACGCATGGCAGCAGCTGCATAAATCTGATGGCATCTTATTGCCAAATCCGCCACTAAAATGAAACGAATTTAGTCAAGGAAAAGTCGGAAACTGCGGCTCAACGAGGCGTTGCCACTGAAAATGGCCATAATGCGACACTTGGGCCAAATCGCGCAAAAGTTGACAGTCAACCAATGCTGGCTGCTCTGTCTGTGTGAGTGTGCGTTTAAGTGTGAGTGTCGAGAGAACGAAAGCACTTTATCAAAACGGATTTACGTAGCTACGTCCAAAGGAGTTGGCTGCCAATGCAGGCAAATTCCAAGGTTGCGCCTGGATCTTCATTTTCTTATATTTTCTCTTCTTCTTTTTCTTTTTCTTGTTGTTGTTGTTGTAATCATTTTTTAGTTGCTGTCTTTGCTCTGACAGTTTTGTAATAACAATAAACGCAAGAAAAGAAATCGATTTACCATTTTTCACTCAATTTATGGGTTTATCAAGAGTCGCACTCTTTGTTGTTGTTGTTGTTGTTCTTGTAGTTGTTGCCTTTTGTTGACAGGGCAACGCGCCCTTTTTTATTTATTAAACATAAGTGTGGGTGTGAGAAAAAAAAGTTTAAGATTTTTATTTGATTGCTACCGCCTGAGGCATTGGCTTCACAAAAGTTAAATCTGCAGGCTGGTGCTTTGAAGTTGGTTTTGTATTTTGTATTTTGTATTTTGTATTTTGTATTATTTTTTTTTTTTTGCGGCCGTTTTAATGAGCTCTAATAAGGCAGCAAGTGGCAGTCGGGAAATGCAGCATAAATCCCAGCTAATTCAACCCAAATCAAGAAAATGCGTTGGCATTGCCGGCAGACATTTGTTACTCGCAGACCCGAAATAAATTTCAAAAGCCCATAAATTGGCAAATGGCACGCAATGGGTCAGTTAACGCTGACAAACACTCTACGACAGCAGCAACAACAACAACAACAACAACAACCACCAACAACAACAACACCCTCAACAACAGGAGCAGCAAAAATGTGGAAATGTTGTGTAAAATCGAATTCTGCTGGCCAAATGTAAATTGACTCTCAGCAAATGACAGACAACAATGGAATGCGCTCAAATCGGGATTCAATGCTGCGCAGCGAACCGTTAATTATTCAGGCATATAGACTGGAGCCGAGTAAGGTGGAGTAGGATGAATCCAGAACTCGAGCCAGGCCATAAGCTGACAAATTTTGCGACGCATTCATTACTGCCCACAGTTTGATTTTTGGCACAAAGTTTTTGGCTCTGGCAGAAAAGTTTTAACAAAGGTCGAGAGCATTTTAAAGTCAAACCCTGCCGGCAATTCATGCAAAATGAATGAGGCCTGCTGGTTAGCAATGACAGCAAGTTTGGGGATTTAAGGGATTTAGGCGGACGCCCCAGCAGGCCGTTCTCAACCCGGCCGTAGCAGACCAGAGGCGGCCAGGTTCAAAGGCTAAATTGATAGCGCATAAATTTGAGCCCAAATTATGAAAATACTTTGCCGCTAGTGTGGCGTGTGGTCAAGGCAAACAATGCCTGACTAACTCCCTTAATGGCCCAGGCCATTGTGCTTTCGTAACCGAATCTTTGCCAACTTATCAAGAGTTTGAAAATAGATCGGAAAAGGAAATTCTGATTCGGGACGTGCATTGTTTTTCAAAAGATATACAGTTTAGGTCACTTTGAAGCCCGGTTTTTACTTCCGGCCGAATATATTAAGCACACAGTATAAACACTGCAAATTAAGTCGAATCAAAAAGTTTGCATTGTTTTATCCAAGCGCTATTCTCGCTGCATATTTGCAGAATATTTTCATTCGTGCAGCTGTCAAAACATTTCATGTTTATATTCATTTGCGGTCAACTCATTTCCATATTATTTATTTCAAGTTAAAATTCGCTTTAATGAAATACAATTTCTGCAAAAATGTAACAAATGCATTTTTACTGATTTACGATAGACGATAAAGACATCAGAAGCTGATTGCCACTTAAATATTAATTAAAATTATTATCATACAATGAATATTTATGATTCCGAACATAAGAATATTTTAATTATACATATAATATAAATCATTATCATCATCAAAAGCAAAGCCGTTTCCTAGAGTTTCATTGATTTTAAAATTCTGTCATTAAATGATCCCAAATACGAAATTCTCAAATATCTTAATCAACTGATTGTTTTATTTTCACAACTAAAGCTAATCCCTTGATAAGGAAGCTTAGAAATGATTTAAGAATATATTCTATGTGGCTCAAGCTTAAGCTTAAGCGGTATTTATTTCTATTTTATAAACATATATACATATGGATGAAATATGCATTCAAATATATGTATCTGTGAGATTCAAGAGATTTTTGTTGATTGCATTTGCGGCATGCCTGAAATTAGTTTCTTCTGCCGAAATGGTGTCGAGTTTATCATTTATATTTCAAATGTGAGTTATGAATTGAAAACATAAATAAGATTTGCTCCTCTACATGTTTCATTCATGTTAAATGATGCGAGGCGTGTTATTTGAATCATCCAGAATGTGGCATATCTACAGCTCAATTTTGGGCTTGGGATTGTTCGTGGTATCGCTTTAAAGTATTCTTTTATCAGGGAGAGATGTGAGCAGTCATAACAATTTAATCACTGCCAAAGCTAAGGACGATTTTCAGCTCAGTCCACATATGTATTTTATTTTATTGCTATTACGCACACCCATGCAAACACACACAAACGAGGCAGTAGTAGGCAAAATTAATTAAAAACGCTGAGAGTGAGTGAGTGTATGGGTGTGTATGTGTGTGTACTGTGTTCTTCTGTTTCTGTGTGGTAGGAATTAAAACAAAAACATGTCTAGGCACTAAAAACTTTATTAAGTCTCAGCAGTGAAGCAAAAAATTACACATAAAATGGCCGAAAAAAAAAAGAAACGAGAAAGCTCGCTCGTTCCCTTAGAAAAAGAGTAGGGAATGAACGCTGAGTGAAAAGTTAAACATAGGCGGAAATGTCACACATACAAGCCGCGCCCATCCACCCATCTACCCATCTACCCAAACACACACACACACACACACACATACGCATGAGGATATAACAAGTTGGCAAACAAACAAACAATAACGACAGCAAATGTGGAAACAAAGGGCTACCAATGTTGGCTGACGATGACGTCGACGGCAACGCTAACGCCGACGCCGACGCCGAAGCCGACGGCGACGCCAACGACGACGCGAGCGGCGACTGCGGCAGAGACTGGTAGAAAAAGTAAACTACACATTTTTATTATGCAAAGGGGACGCAAATGAAAGGCAAATGTTTTTGCTTTTTCCACTCGGCTGCTACTCCCGTGCTGCTCTATAAGACTGTCTGCGTGTGTGTTAGTGCGCGCTCAACTTTCTATTGCCGTGCTTGTGTGTGTGCGTTCACTTGAAAGTATGTATTGTTAACGGCTAGCATAAAGAGCTGCCAAGCGCGCACTGTGTGTGCATGTGTGCATGTGTCAATGTGTGTGCGCGCCGCTGTGTCTGTCTGTGTGCAGTAAAGTAGGCAATAAAACACTAGGTTTAGAACTGCAGAAATCTAGGCACGCCCACAAACACAGAACAGAATAAGCAGCTGTGTTATTAGGCCATTTCCGACGGGCTCTGCCATGTTTGATGAACAACAAATATGGGCCAAATAAAGTGTTATTACTCAAAATTGACTCAGCCGCATGATTGTGTGCGACAAACAGCAAACCGAACTTCAATCTGTTGCAAATGAAAACAAAGGGAGAAAAGTAATTTTCAGAATGGTTAACTCTGATACCGTTATCTCCTAGGCTTATACAATTTTAACTGTGGAAATTCTAGAAGGTTCTTCAATTTGGAATCTTAATCAAGGATCAAAAGTTTTATGCTCGAGTCGCCGCTCTAGAGCAACGAAGCACAGATTTTAACTGTAATCTGATAAATAAATTACATAAAATTACTTTATTATCTATTTAAGAAAACTTAATTAACACTTGGATGATTGAAAGGTTACCGTTATAATACAACATTTTAATAATATAAATTGCTTTCTGGTTTGTTTATACTCTCGATAATTTTCTTAAAAGACTTTTGATTAAAAATTTGTTACCCTGTTCTAGCATTAAGTATTATATGCAAGTATTAATTAATTTTATTGGGGAATAACTAATTCAGTTGGTATTTCTAAGCATGTTTTTATGCCTGGGACAAAGGCTGATAGAATAGTAATAACAGAGCATAATAATAATATCAGAGATGCATAGGAAAATGTATGCTCTTGAGATTCTTAAGCCTCTAAAGACATATTCAATTACGAAACATTATTGCTGCAAATGAATAGCCCAGATAATTGATGAACGTCAGTCGCAATCATATTGATAAATATGCTCTGCAATTAAGCAACAAATTGTAGTCTATAATCGCATTGAAATTAAATTCAGGATACTCAACGCCTTCTTGTCTTTCAAATTATTAGAGAGGCAGTCGGCAGAGCATAAAACTGAGTCGACGACCAGTCTGACAGTTGCCTAATTAATTTGACTGACTCTTCGTGTACAATCCTCGCCGGTTGTTGCTTTGTAGTTAGCTCCTAATGATGCGGCTTATAAGTGTTTGTGTTGGTTTATGTATCTCGGTGTGTGTGTGTGAGTGTGTGTGGGTGTGTGTGCGTGCCTAAACGTAGCGGAAAGCAAGTCATTTATCTAACCTGTGTGTGCAATGAGTATAGGCAACGTCACCGACATGGGAACAGGATGTATCGGTCTTAGCGTGTGCTGACTGTAGCGGCTACGATGATTTTGCGGCTCTTAACCATGCTTAATACCTGCAGTTAATATGCGTCAGGTGACTCGACGCAATGGCAGACACAGCTCCTGCGTTCTACAGCTGTTAATGAGCCCATAAGTTCATGATTTAGCAGCTGTTTGCAACCATAGACACGCCTTTGCCCAGATACAGAAACCGCCCATTCATATGGGAAAGGAGCAAGCCGGAGGGTTGCGTATGAATAAAATATTTCATGCGTTAAATTCAATTAATATTATTAATGTAGAGCGCTTATGAATATGCGCCTTGCCGCCTTTCGACTGCCGACTGCCGACTGCCGACTGTCGAGTGCTTGAGATACTTGACTTGCTGCCGGCGGCGCACGCGGCGTATGCGTAATGTGTGCGCGTATGTGAATGCGAGTCAAGCTCATTTCGACGCGTTATTAATTGCCACATTTATGCAGTTTAAGCATTAGCCTGGCTTTAATCAACGCCAGCCAAGCCATTTACTAAGCACGCACTTTATTTGCTTGGCCTCATCGACAAAATTCTTAAGCCTGGCAAGCATTTAAAATTCAGAGCCAAGCCCAATGCCAAGTGCCGGGCTAAGCTGCTTAGTATTCGTGGTGCCACGATTGTGTTCTTGTTGTTATTTCTTCTGTGTTTCACGCAACAATTGACAGTGCTCAAGAGATGGCAATCAAGAATGGGAGACCACAGCCAAATCTCGGCGCTGCTCAATAATTGTATAGTATTATGTTGGGAGTCCAGGAGTACGAAAGGAATAAAAATAAAATAACAGCTCGCTTAAGCACAAAGTCAAATATGCGTCAATTGGCAGCCACATGCGCACTCAAGTAAACACAATCCTTAAGGAATTACCAACAGAGTAATAGCACAAAGACAGAAACAGAAACAGAAACAAAAACAGAAACAAACAATACAACAAAATGAGAGGAAAGAGTGAAAGTCGTTACTGCTTAGTTGTAATTGGATTGGTGTAAGTAATGGCATAAGCAAATGCTAAAAAACAAGCTTAAATTATTCATAAATAATAAAATATTAGGAAAAATGTACAAATTAACAAGCACCCAAATGCACATAACTTTAAGAATTCTCAAACCGTTGAGAAAAAACTTGTTCATTGTAAACTAAAAACAAAGCCAACAATTTATGCAGCGGCGAGTTGAGAAAATGGGCATCTGGGAATAGGCCAGACAAAATGGTGCCAAGTAGGGAAATATGCCTTAAGAAAAGGAGCTGAAACAAGGCTACTCTCACACACACAGGCACACACACAGGGAGACACTCAAGAAGGGACACACTTGAATGGCTGGCACTTCTGCGCTGGTAATTGTGGCCCCAATGCTAATGCCACCTTTGGGCTGTACGAAATGAAAATGCGTAAATTATTGATTAGAATCACCAGAAAACAGAAGGTTGGCCGAGTGTCTGGTCAGCTTAACCACTCTACATGCACAGATACTTACTTGTGTTGTATAAATATTTGTATATGTATGTATGTATGTATTTGAGAATACTTTTTTATATGTTCGGGGCTGATTGTTACGCCTTTTGTGGGAGCTTTTCGACTGAACGAATATAAAAATATGCTCGCCCTTGGCATTAGAACGGTTCAGAGACGCATAATAAAGGCACTTTGCGTTGATTTTTAAATGGCGCCAGAGTCCTGCGGCAACCGGAGAAGAAGAAGCAGAAGCAGAAGCAGAAGAAGAAGCAGCAACAGTAGCAGTGGCAGTGGCAGTGGCAAAAATTGGAATGCAAACAAAAGCCAGTTGGCATTGATTGGACAAGGACTCTGGTGCGGTGCTGTTTATCGTCTTCCCAGCGCTACGCCGTATGTTTCAACAAGTTTTGTGGCCACCGGGGATGGTCAGCTATCGTCAGCTCTTTATGGGCACTAAACAAATATGGCCTTATTATTGTGGTCATGCGTGTTCGACGCTGCAAACTGCGCCATTTCTCGCTCAACTCGACTCTAATACGCATTTATTGTTCTCGCAATGTAAGATAGAATCATATACATATACACATATGCACATATACATACTATTGCAAAGACCACAGACCATGTCAGCCAGGATGGGCAGCAGGTGCTATCAAGTGTCAACAAAAAAAAAAAAAAACAGTGCCCAGCGTTTTGGTTAAAAAAGATGAAGCTACCAAAAAACAAGAGCAAATGACGACTGCGGACTGAGGATGCGGATGAGGATGAGGATGAGTGCGGGCTGTTTGCTGTGGGATGTCGGCTATCTGCCGAGCATAAATGTCAATATCATCAGAGGGCTCGGAAATTCCCGCTAGCTCTGTGGAGGCCCATGTTTGTGTCGCTGGTCTAATGCCTGTGTAGATTAAAGATAAGGGCAACATAAAATACTGGCATTTGGGCTATCCGCAAAGAATTTGCTTAGGCAAATTGCGTATACGTAATACAATAATGCAGCTGTGGTTGTGGTTGGGCTGAGTTTGATATCGGTCGTTCGGTCAGCCACTGAGGCCTCAGGCCTAAATCCAATGTCCACGTTGGGGCAGTCCTTAATTAATTGTTCAGGTGGTCTCTCCTTTCGACTGCTCAACGTGGGCCGTCAGCGTGGCAAAAGTTTTTAATTTAGAATTTCTCAAACAGCAGCTGTTTGTGTCATTGAAAATAATAAATAATTCTCAACTGTTTGTGACTCGCAGAGCTGTTCTTTGTGCATTGCACAGATTTTAAATAAATAAATCCACATCTAACGCAGATGCACGCAAAATTCTACGAAAACTTCAGAATGAAATTCAAATCGCAGTCGTTTGTCGCTCTTTTTGTATCTGTCATCAATGTTTTAAACGAGTTTTCCAAATTGATTGCGAAATTTTTTGGTGAAAAACAAGCATTACTCTTAATGACATGAACTGATCGACTGAATGGTATCCTGTAAATAAGGTTTATTTTTAAAACACATTTTTTCTTTGTGCTTTAAACTAAAACGATTTAGAAGAACGATGCTTGTATGATGCTTGTATATTTTCACACATTGGTAAATGCCTTCTTTACATTTTCAGTGGTTACAGGGTATCATGAATAAATGTGTCCGCACAGATGTTGCGACTAATGTACAGTTGTCCAACTCTTGAGCCCATTTCAGTAACCACTTGAACCGAGCACCATTTTTGGCATTAAAATTACATTTTTGTGGGCACAAACACACACACACACACACACATACACACACACATTTCTATTCGTAATGCAATTTGAAATAAAATTACGCATTCGCAGCGTTTGGCCAACGGCCAAGAATGAAAACGAAAACGAAAACCAAACCAGAAAAAAAGGAAACAATTCGCGTTACCAATTTGCAGTGTTATCCAGGCTGTCATTCTGATGTGGATGTTGTAACTGTTGTAACTGTTGTAGTTGGTGTTGTTGCCGTTACTATTGCCGGCTAACACATTAATAAAACATAATTTCGCTTAAAAGTAATTTAAGCTCTTTTATGTGTTTGCCAACGTCGTTGACGATGGTGTTGGCTGCTCTTGCGTTTGTTTTTCATTTCTGTAATGGTCTGCATCTTTACGAGCCAGGTACAGGTACGAGTACTGTTAGGGGTACGGTTAGGGGTACGGTTAGGGGTACGGGCAGTTGTACAGGTCCGGGTCGCGCTCACTGGTCCGGCAACTGGCACAAACACACTCACACCCAGATACACACACACACACTCACACGCAGATACGGACACACAGACACGCTCACATACATAGTGTTAAAGGGCGGGGGCCCCGTGGCGCATGACTAACACTCGTTATGAGATTCATGGCCTACATGTGTTTGCTCCACGGCCTTGTAAATGGGCACTGGGCGTGCTGTATGTGCCTTTCGTGCTGGGCGCTTTGATGGCATGCCTGTGCAGTTGTTGTACCTTTGGTGCCTGTGTGCAGCCGCCAAAGCGTGCCCTTGAAGCCATTTTCTTATGTACTTACTTATAAACGAATTTTTTTTTTTCTGTTTTTTTTTTTTTTTGCTTGTTCTGCCCGTGTTGTACTGTTATCCCGGCCAGGGCTGCCGGATGCCCAGATAAAATGTTCAGAACGGGAAGTTTGCTTCCCGTAGCCCACAGACACTTGCTTCTCTTGACCATTAAATTGGCTACTTTTGTCGGCCATGTACATGGCTCTGGACCTGCCTCTGGACCTGCCTGTGGACCTGGCTCTGATTGTGTGTGCGTCGCAGACACACACTTTGGTCATTTTCTTTGATATTTTTCTTTTTTTTTTATTTATAAAATCTGATTTCATTTTATAAATGTGATAAAAATATTAAATTGAACCTTTCACGAAAACATGTCCAGAAAAGAAACGCTAACAATTCATTTGTACCCATTTATAAAAATGACATCTAAAACATGAATACGAATAGTTAAAAGCACGATTGGGAGAACTCTTTATAAACTATATTACCATAAATTTGAATTCCCATACAGAGTAGAGTAAGCAGCAATCGAATAAGTTATTGCTGCAAATAAAAATGGATTATTGTCTTAGATATATGGGTAAACTAAATACAACTTATCTTCGTGATGGCAGCCTTGGAGCCGCTGCTCAAGATTCACAGGCCAGCCGAATAACTTACATACTAGTATATCCGCATGCGATTTGGCTCGCATAAAAACAATGGCTTAAATACTTATATACATATTATATTTCCTTTTTTTTTTTTGCCATGAATTTCGCACCCAAGGACCGTGCAGGCCACTTCCTTGCCAAAGACAACCATTTTTCTTGTGTCCCCCATTGTTGTATTCGTTCCACTCTCTTTCTCTGCCTCCCACTGTGTCCGTTACATATTTAAATTTCACGCGCGCATACACAGGCATGGATAAACGGGATTTATACCCACTAATGCCTGTGATTTGTTCTATAAAATTACTTTATGCCGCCGAGGCGTTGCCTGCAGACCCTACTTTAGGTGGCCTCCTCTCAACTCTTGCCCACACCCAAGGTCTTCGGTTGATACAAAAGCAAGAGCAAGAGCAAGAGCAGGAGCAAGAACAAGAGCAAGAGCAGTAGAAGCCCAAAATTTGCTATTCGTTCAGCTTTGGCAACATGACGACTTATGCCTTTATCCCTTTCCTTACTTAAACAAAAATGTGTGTGAGTTTTATTCTACTTTTTGCGTGTGTGTATGTGTGTGTGTGTGTGTTGGGCCTCACTTAAGCTATAGTGCAAACATTTGCTTGTCCTTTTCTGTGCCGTGTGGTTCTTGGGAGCCACAACAACCACATCGTTTTGATCAAACTTTCAAATATATCAATCAAGCATGAATATAAATTGAAGTCACACAGTGGTCAATTAGTAAGTGGCGGCTTTCATTATGATTGCCACATTGCCACATTGCCACATTGCCACATTGAAACTGAAAAGTTACTGGGCCAAGCAATTGACAATAATAAGTATGAAAATACTTTGGTTAATGGAAGAAACTGACACTCACACTTCAATCATGTCTAATGAACATCTGTAGACGGTAAGTTTTGCTGTAGTCGGAAAAGTATTGTGGTACGACTGCCAATCAACAATAATGATTCAACATTATATTGATAAGCAACAACAGTGTGTGTGTGTGTGTGTGTGTGTGCGGTCAGTCTCGGCCTGGCCAACTGGCAGCTGGACAGGCCAACTGACAGCACACCTAGTTGCTTACCACTTCAATTTGTGGGCTGTAATTGCGTTCTATGTTGTCATTGCAACAGGCGTGTCATGTCACCCACTGACAGATCCACCGACAGACCCGCCGCTCAACCGCAACGCAGGTTTGTTATCTGCCATATTCGTTGCTCGCAAACGTAGTTTTTGGTTTGTCTGTTGTGTCAGCCAAGTCGCGAGCTGCGACCACAGCTGCCAAAGTTCAAATATTGATTTAGCAATCAATTGAAAGTATGAATACTATCGAACAATCGAGAAATCGTGCAGTAAATGCCGCTTTTGGTTGCCCCTTCACACCCTGGCCTCAGCCATTGTTCCTTTTTGTGTTTGTTTTTGCTTTTCGTTTTTTTCTTGTCATAATTTATTTATTATGTTATCGCAATTAGTGTCCAATCAGCCGACATGTAAACTGTTCAATTTCTGGTCTTAGTTCAAAATTGAATTAATTTCTTTTTTCAGTCCATTCTACGCAATAAATCACTAAAGTATTGATTTTTCACTCAAGCAACTTATCAAGAAAAACTTTTGGTAATTATTTTAAATTGTTTCGTTACTTGAAAGTGCGGACTTACAAAATAGGTAGGCAGGCAATTTAGTAACTAGGAGATATCCTTGAGTCATGCCTGCACATTTTTAGTATATCAAAAAAAAGATATAGTATAAATTATTCCACTGAATAGCACTGCAATAGCTGGCTTCTGATTTACAGATACACGGCACAAAAAAAGCATTTAATCAAGTTAATGCTCAAACTCAAAACAATCCGCTTACGAATAGTGGCCCAAAGACGGCCTAAAGCCACATTTGTGAGAAGAGAAAGAGTGGAAACTTAACAGCTGAATCGGCAAAGACGAATTGAAGAAAAAGTAGTATAGTTCCTGTTTTAGCTACAGGGCAGAGATGGTTTTACAAGCTCTTAAAAGTGTGGGAATTAAGCGTGACAGATAAAACTTTAATTTCTTTAACTCTTTCTCCATATTAAGCTTGTCTGCTCTTCTAGCATATCATCAGGTAAACATGAAGTACTTCTGACATTCATATTAAATAGTATTTAAGGGCTTGCATATGCAAGTTATTAAATATAAAACGGATTTTTTCATTCGCATATTGCGTTGCGTTTTAAATGAATTTTCCGTTTGAGAATTTCAATTTCCACAGCATATCAAAAATGGAAATGTAGTTGCTCTTGTCGAATCGGTGGCAAGTTCCCTTGGGGCAACTGTTGCAACCGTTGTAGGCGCAACACGCCCACTCCCGTCTTGATTAATGCTGATTGATTGATTATTTGCGTTTTGCTGACATGCTGCACGCTTTATTGTCGCTCGACTCGTGGAAAATCATCAATTTCCGCTTGTAGAACACGTACACCACGTATAACAAACGTTGCCACTGTCGTTGTCAAAGTGAGCCCATTTTTTTTTTTTTTTTATTCTTTTTACTTTCATTTTATTTTATTTATTTTTTTTTTGCCGCCCCGTCAGCAACAAGCAGCAACAAGCGGCAACAAGCAGTCGGCGCGTCGAAGCAGCCAAAGCGTTTCGTTGTAATGAATATTTTCTGTTGCTGGCAGGCTGCAAAACAATTATTGCGGTTGGTCAACATCTTGCCGTCGAACGTGCTGTAGAGCTCCCTACTTTTCTTTTCACTTTTTTTTCATACATTTATTTTTGTTTTCTTTTTTTTACGTTTTTTAAATTTCGTGAAAACAAGTATTGGACAGCTGCCAGGGCGGGTCATATAAAATTGATGTTGAGCGTGGTGACATTAATGCCAAGTATTCGACATGATTATCAAGGCAGGCGTTAGCGAAAAGTCACTCAACTCGGATTTGAGTTCGTGTCAGGACTGTCTGTTCCTTGGCCGGGCTGTGGATGGTTGGGTGGATGGTGGCTGGGAGCTGCTGGATCGATCGGCTTGGAGGCTGCCGCTTGGTCTGTCGAGTCTTGGCCAGCTGGGCATGATTGAATTTTCGTGAATTACGGCTCGTTAGCGTGCGGCACGAACATATACACAAACAAACACAGTCTCACACATGTTGGCAAAGACGTCCTGCTGTTGGCAATGCCACAAAACCAATGAAAACGTGGCATGTTCATTGTGTATTGCAACAAGTTGCCGACCAGAAAGGCAACAGCGTTACCATGTTTGACGCGTCCTGCCTATCCGCCAGCCCGTCCGCCAGCCCGTCCGCCTTCTCGCCTGTCATGCACTTGACGTGCTTCATTTCATTTGGTTTTCTTGTTTTCCGCTTTTCCATATTTTTCCATCGTGCGGCCTGACACGTTTTTTACTTACTCAGTCGTTGACATTTTGCGTGACTGACGACAACCGCGTGGTGTGAATAAATGAAAATGAAATTGGCGCCACTTTGTAGGCCGTCCCCCGCGAATGGGGCAATGTGTTTGCCTTTTGCCATTTTCCATTTGCTATTTGGTGTCTTAATTATGATTGGAATTGAACGCTCTGCTCGCTGCCCTGCCACATTGCCAATTAATTTATCGATTTCTATCGGCCAATTTGCAAATTGTTGCCACTGCCCGCTGCCCCCTGCCCCCCGCCCACTGTCCAGTGTCCAGTGCCACATGTCCAAATGCGAAGCTCTCCCAGATATTAAGCCAATTTGCCACTGAGTCACATTTAATAGTTTAGCGTTTATCAAGCAGCTGAATTTTGAATATTTAATATATTTAATCCAGCTAAACCGTTTTGCTACATTCTGTAGTAATTTAACTAAGTAACAATTATATTTTATTTAATTACAAAATTTAATAAATATGTTTTAAAATAATATACTTTACTATGTTAAGCAAAAAAATGATTAAATTTTTATATTATTATGACTGACTAAAAATACAAATGGGAATGAATTATTATTTATAGTCCATAGAGTATGTAAAATATTAATCTACAAATTCTAAATGTGAAAGAATTTCCTAATTGCAACGATCTACCAAAATAGATAGATTATTATTAAATTATTATTATGTTATTATACATTAGATATTTTTCAATATTATATTTTTTTTTATTATACAATAAATACTTTGAAAAATGCAAAACTCATAAAGCGCAATGAATTAAAGTGGAACTCAAAGTGAAGCCTTTATCTTAAAAGTGTTTGCACTTTAAATAAGAGGACTTGAACAGGTGTTCTCCAGCCCAGCAACGGTAAAAAATGCGGAAAATGTAAATTGCCGGTTCGGACTTCACGTGTCATTGTGGGGTTAGTGGGACAGGCGGTCGTAAATATTTAAGATATTTCGGGCGTCCCATGCTTCAGACCTCCGTATGCATTTTTCGGAGTGCAGGCGACAAATATCTCGTGTGCAGTTTGGCAAACAAATTAAGATTTATCGAACCGATCGGAGGTCGGACGCAGGCCCACATCCCATTAACTGACAATTAAGGTGTTGGTTGCTGCTGTTTTCAACTGTGCTGGCCACACTTAAAATGGTCTGCATATTTGGAAATGTTATTTTTCTTTCGATTGTGCTTAATGGCTTTTCAATTAAGCCGCAATTGAGCGTTGCTGCAGTGTGGGAAAATTCTTTGGTGCGGTTTCCTCAGACGCGTCATTTGCAGCTATTATAATTCCGTATTTCTTCTCTGCCTTTTTCCCAGATGGACAATCGGACGTCGATGTGCAGTTAGTGGTGCCGAGGTATGTGGAGCGTGGCTCCAGCGTCACATTCAAATGCAATCACAACGTGATGTCGGAAATACTGTTCAAGGTGAGTCTGAACATTTTGCTAATATAATAAATAATCTTTAAATAAATCAACGTGCTCGTAATGCATGTCGCAAGGACGTTGAAAACTTTAAACTTCAAATTGAAAATGAAATCGAAATGGAAATGGGAATGGGTATGGGAATGGAAATGGTAGCCGCGAGAAGGCAACTTCGTTTGCCTTGTGCTACTTTGTGCTGCAAGTTTACGGCTTTGACAAAAGCTAACCCAATCAGTGGCAGGTGCCGCTAAAAGTGCACGTTGTTGGTGACGCCGCAGACACAAACATCAGCAATTGCAGCAGTCGTAAAAAGTTGCAATCAAAGAGCAGCTCATTGTGACACGTTGCCCCCGGAGTTCTCACTTCTGACTAAGTTTTAGCTTTAGTTTTAGTTTCAGTTACAGTTGCGACAATTAATTTCACTTCAAGTCTCTTATTACTGTCACGAAACATCAAGGGACACGCACAGCGAAACGCCAAATGCCAAACTCCCCAAAGGCAACGCCTTTGAATTTATGGCAAATGAGCTGCTTAGTTTTCCCGCTACAGTGGGCCTTAGCCAGCGTGAATACTTTCTGTGTTAGTTTGGAACTTTCTGCGACTGCAAATCGTGAAAAAAGAAAAGAATTTCAAGGCCAGGCCCAAGCACCAGAACAAGCACCGTTGGTGCTTGCGGCAAGGACTCCACAGGATGTAAAGGTGGAGATGGAGGTTGTTGGTTGTTGGTTGTTGGTTGTTGGTTGTGCTTGTGCTTGAGGTTGTCGTTTTGTTCTTTCTAAGTACCATAAAAGCGTACAAATTTTATGGAGCAAAAATGACACGGAGTTGAGTGTTTTAGAAGCGTACAACATATTGATTTTCTCTCCTTTGCTTACATTTTCTCTCTTGTTTTTCCGGCTGCAGCAGCAGCAGCAGCAGCAGCAGCATTTGCTGTGAGCAGTTTCCAGCTACTTATTTTAAATAATAAAAAGCATTTTAGGTGCAAGTTCTGGGTAAATGTTGTTAAATAGAATCTTTCATTATTTTTAAATTTACTTTCAGCGGAGTAAGAGCTAAAGTAAATATTAATTAGCGAGTTAACTGCTGGGTAAAGTAAATAAACCTTCCTATGTTACTTTTTTGGTTAAGATAAACTTTTTTTTGGCTGTTAAGTCGGTAAACAACTTTTCTCTTTCTTTTTGGTAAACAAAAAGCTTGAGAGTCTCTTGTTCTTGGATTTTTTTTTTTTTAATATGGGTAATGTAAAAACTATTAAGTTCTCAATATGCTTTCTTATACTAAAACCATTAAATTAGGAATAAATAATGTTTAAATGCATTTGAGTTTTGATAGACAATTGACATATGCAAAAATACAAATTTAAATCGATCTGCACCGTTTGCTTATCATAAGCAATACAATAGTTTCCTTATATTACGATATTACGAGAAAAATCAGGTTGAGATACCATATTTTGAATAGATATGTTATTCAAAATATGGTATCTCAACCTGATTTTTCCACAACCTTTTTTGTGTATAAGAAATAAGATAGTTTTTCAATAAGGAAATTAATCTTCGATTGAATATTTCTTGTGCTGTTGTAGAGAGACAATTCAGAACAAATTTAAATAATACAATATTTCATAGAAATGCAGGTAGGCCCACGTAACTCAATCGATTTATAGATGACCATTAAGTTAAAATATTATTTATGGGCTGGGAGACACATTTTTCAATGCGTTATATACATGTGTATAGAAAACAAGTTTCTGCCAGTGAACGATTGAATTAATTGCATATTTCTTTTATCAAAACATACAAAAAATAAATTTACCAAAAATCTATTATGTAAAAATGTATAGCTATCATATTGATATTGATTGATATTGAAATTGGATATTTATATTGTTAACTAATTGACTTTCGATTGCTTTCATTTATTAGTTAAAAATGTTATGAAATTTATCTCGCTGATGGAGTTTTTCTCTAGTGTGAACTAACAAATTTAATATGCATACCTGTTCACCTATTCCCCGGTACACCTGTCACCTGTAACGGTACACTTATACAATTAGTTGGGCAGTAGAACAAGCGCAGCAGTTGCCGTGTTTACATGTAGACATTATTTTATTTGGCCAGTAGGCCGTTTGGTGGATACTGCCGACTGGCAATGGCTAATTAGTATAATTGACTATATAACCGAGTGCGCCGGCCACTCGGCTCCAACCCGCCAACTGGTTTTGATTCGAATTGTTGGACGAAGCGTGGCAAATTGTGTGGAAGTGGCACTAAAAAGGCAATTAAAACGCAAATGCGAACACGGTTACCCATGGAATTGAAGTTGGCTCAGTGGTGCGGTTTACACATGCTGAAGCATACTTTCGCCTGTACAGAAGCAGTGCGAAAAAAAAAAAGAAATATAAATTAAATAAACTAATTACGCCGTAAATGGCAGCCCGGCAGGCTGTGCCATCGGTGCTGCCACCTCCGGCCAGGCCACATAAATGAGCTTTTGATTTGCCGGCTAAGTACAAAAATAAGCGGGCTAATAAACACAAACAAAATATGTACAAAGTCACAGGCACAGCGGACACGGAAAAGCTAACACATGCCAAACTCATGCCTGGCTAAACAAAAACAATGCCAGAAGCATTCCGTTCCCTGCGGTGCCCATCCCCACTCCCATACCCACCATCTGCACCTCCACCTCCATCTCCATCTCCAAACAGAGCCACCAGGACCAGCAGCACCACCGGCAGATACTGTCACATACAGGAGGACAGTTTTGATTATTTTGCGATACGCAGTTTGGTTATTATTATGAATGGGACTGTGGCACCGAAAAGTTCATATCATATCATATCAAGCGAAATTGTTTCAAAAATTTCCACAAGTGGCTGATAAAATTTGATGGGCATTCGGAGAGGCCGCTCGAACGTGGTTATGTGCGGCCGAATGGTTCAGTGGTTCAGTGGTTGAGTGGCTGAGTTGTTGCATGTTGATGTTGATGTTGATGTTTGCTTTGTCCGTACAACTGAGGGCTTTGTGCCAGGAGCGTGTGCTTTATCGATTGCTGTGACAAAGGACACACGCGTGAGTAATGACGACATTTGCGATCCAAATTGCGCATACGCCACATTGGCCGCAGGCACTTTCAATAACGACATTAATATTATTAAGTTGTATGCAATCAATACTTATACAATTTATTCTGAGGCATGTTAATCAAGCCAACAAAAACTCCTTGGGCGTTCAATTTTATATGTGCGTAAAAATTTGCATAACTTTCGAGTACATTTTAAGTCAGCTGTCAATGCGTATTAAAGCGAATCATGATATAAAGTGCAATAAATAAATATCGAGCGTAATTAAAAGTCCTTTTTGACTTCCGGCCCCTCAAGGGTTGTCGCTGTGCCGGTTACCCCAGACTAAAAACTTTTCCACAGTCGTAAGTTGCGAATGGAAATTTATTTTCATTTACATTATGTTTTCACATTTGCTGATGTTGCTTTAAGCACGGACAAGTCCCTCATGAACTGCCACAACTTTTTTTCAGTTATTCTCGAGCATTTATGTTGCTTTCACAGATCTCGTTTTTAATTACGTTGCCACCACGTTCCACCACGTTCTCACCCGGGCCACCAGGACTTGCACCACTGCAGGATGCAGGATGCAGGATGCACTTGGCAGGTCTCCCCTTTGGACTGGCTGTTAGTGACATTTGCTTGTGGCATTTCAATAAAGCATTCTATTATTTACAGTTTTACAGCTTAACGCGCATTTTAATTGTCGCTGCAAAAAGTTTGTGTAACTTGTTGCAAAAGTTAAATTGCATTCCATTTGTTATATTATGTATTATTGTTTAATCTTTTTCTGTATTATTTGTTCACTCATGGCGGTCGGTTTTGCCATTAAATTGGGTACTCCAGATACAATAAGCGGCGGAGTCATGAACCCGTCGAGCGGCTCACATTCAAATTGAGGCAGTTACTCAATCAATGTCACAAGCAGCCTAGCAACAACACAACTGTTACATAACAATATTTTAATATCGCAAATGTATTTGTTTGATTGCAGGTGACATGGCTCAAGGTTGAGAAGGGAAAATTCTTCGAATTCATAAGAGGACGGACTCCGCCGTTTCGTAATTCAACAATTGATGGAGCCGAAATTGATGTAAGTAGCCACAAATTGCCGCCGGCGGAAAGAGGACAAGTTGTTAATTTTGACTTGCCGAAGATTAAATACCCTGGCACGCATGTTAAATAAATAAGTAAATAATAAGCCTGTTCCCAATCACTGTCTCAATAATTGTTGTGATTATATGGCATAGGTTAGGGCCAACGATTAGCTTAGAGGTCAATAGTATTACACAAAAACTGATATGATTGGCGATACTATATATTAATACATATACTTATATTACTTATATTATTACCATAAAACACATCTTTAGGGTATCTCGATATTCATTAAAAACAATAACAGTCTAGACGAATCATGAGTGCTCGTTAAATGTGTTTTCGTTTAGGCAGGTGAACAACGAGGATTCGGTTTTCAATAACACAATCGAGTATTTGTAAAGAATTTAATATGTATTAATAATTATACTGCACAGACTTGGCTGAAGAAAATAATAAGGCAATCAATTTTTGATGTTCTCATTTTAAATAAAGGATATATTTATGATAATTATATACCCCATAAATTACGTTTGTTGAATGGAATATTTAAAGCAAAATTCTTCGCGGGAAATACTTTACATAATAATTTCTGCAGTTATTTATCTTTTAATTGCAAATGTAATCACTAACCAAATTATCATTAATTAAAGATTAATTCTTCGAAGTCCAATCTGAGAGAATTCTTAGCATCGTAATCGAGCAAATAATAAATAAATCATTTTTGAGAAGGGACAAACAAAATTAAAGACCATAAAATTATTTGAAGTTATGCAATTATACAAGTTATTCAATTATTGCAGGACGTAACAGCAGTCGAAAGCAATTTGCGACATTTCAATTAATTGTTATTTTAATAGTTGGTCGACTGGCTGATGGTTTCAATAAAATATATCTGTAATATACATTTCTATATAGTCAACACAATTAATAATATTTAATGAGTAGCAGGATAGTCGTGAGTCTAGTATCTATGCATATGTATAGATGTGTATATATTCTAAGAAAAACACATATATAAGTTATCTAGGATCTGAGTATTACGAAAGACAGCTACGTCCGACTGCAATGTTCCTCTCATATTTATGTGACATATTTTGCTCGATTTGCTCAACAGTGGGAGAACTCGAACGAAACCCAAGTGACATTGAAGGATGTGCAGTTCGATCTGTCCGGCCAGTTCTACTGTGAGGTATCGACGGACACGCCCATCTTCACCAAAGCCAGCGCCGATGAGCTAATGAGCGTTTTCTGTGCGTAGCAAATGTCCAGCCAATTTGAGCTAGCCGACACTAATTGCTGTACCCATCTTCTAATGCCTTTACAGTGCCCCAGACAGGACCACCCACCATTAAGTTCCGCAAGCGGACACCCTTTGCCGTGGGCGAGAAGCTCTTTGCCCTGTGCAATACGACCCGAGGTCGACCGGCGCCGCATATTACATGGTTAATCAATGGCAAAAAGGTGCGTATACGTAATTTATACTATTTATTGATCGGAATGTGTGGCGAGGTTCACAGTAGTCGGCGAGAGGAATTGTACTGAGAGCCGACTGTGTGACCAGAGCTGCAGCTGGAATGGCTGCCAGGGGATGTCGGAATGTCAGTGGGACTGCATTAAGATTAACATCAGTTTAATCCATTTTATAATTATGGCCTACATGCGCGGCTCATGGAGCTTTCATTTTAATTACCCAGACCCAGATCTCGACCCAGAGAACCAGAGACCCTGAGAGCCTGAGCCTGTGTGGGTCAGCCGCAGCATCCGCAGCAGCAACAGCAGCTGCTTCTCCCCGACAACAACAAAAATATGAGTTAAGGGAAAAGGAAATGAAATATAAATAAATTTATTATATCTGCCGTTGGCGCACAGAATATGGTAAACTCTAAAATGAAATTTATCATATCATAAACGCGCTGCCTCGCCGGCATCTGACCGGGCATCGTATCTGTATGTGTTGGAGGAGTTGTCCCGCCCTCGATCCATTTTTAATTTACAGTTGTATGCGAAAGTTTGACATTGAAATGACTTTTATTCGCACTTTTATTACAAACTCTCACTCATCACCTCCCCCTCTCCCACTCTCTCTCTCTCTCTCTCTCTCTCTTTCTGTTTGCAGGTCGAGGAGAAGTTCTTTCGCACCCACCATGTCCACTCGCTCAACGGCAAACATCAGCGCCGCACCCAACAGCAGCCGACGTCGCTGACCCAGCAGCAGCTGCAGCATTACTATCAGCAGCAGTATTTCAATCAGCTGCAGGCACAGTATCACGTGCCCCACTACTTCGATCGCTATGACAAGAGCCTCCGCTGGGGCGGCAGCCGTCCAGTCGGTAAGTAGGCCACAATTCCAACTATGCTCAACATTTTGACAAGCTAACTCTGGAATGCTAAGCTTGGCATTTTAATAAGCCCACCCAAGTTTTTCATAGAAGAATTTCTTTTTGCAAATTTTGACATATGTAGCTTGTGTATAAACCGACAGAAGGTCTTACCTTTATGGACTCGGTTGTTAAATAGGAATGTCTTCATTTCAGTTACATAGTTAGTGCAACACTTGTGAGACATAAAAATTAAAAAGTTAATTGTATAAACTCAGTTGCTTAGTAATTATATATATATTATATAAATAGTAATTATAGTTTAATTAAAGCCGTCTTACGGAAAATTCGCGCATTTGGTTTTGTATAAAAAAATTGCTATTAATTTATTTTATATAAAAATATTGATATTTAGCATATATAATATATATCATATTCGTTTTGGATGAAACGGAAACCCTTTGGTATTCAGAGTAAGAAAATTAATAGTTATGCAGGGTATGCGGTAGTGGGATAAGACTTACCCTATTGTGTACCCTGCTGACTGACTGACGACTGCGCACAGTAAGTGCAATTATGTAATTGTTTTAAGTTTGTCATTGAGTGCGTTTACTTTAATTAGGCCAATTGAATGCTACTTTCTTGCCATTGCAGATGAATTCTCGCAGTATGCGCCGCACCATGGCCACGACGGACACGGACACCACGGCAACATGCACAACAATCCTTTTGGAATGCTGGCCAATTATCACGATCTCGGCGAAATACACGAGGTACATCAGCGGAACTATGATATAAGCAAGAAGCAAATGGAGCTGAAGAAGCAGCAGATGGAGTTGAAAAAGCACAGGTGAGTCACACCCGGGCCATTAATCAACCCAACCTGACCTCTGGGGATGCCTGGCATAAGCATAGGAATTTAATTTATGAGGCTTACAAATTAAAACGCAGCAACTTTTAGCCGTCAGCTAAGCAGACGACGAACTGTATCTAAAAGTATGCAATGTGCAAAGTTTTTCACCCTTCCACCTTCTATCTTCCACCTTCCACCTTCCGCCTTTGCCACAAGCAGCCGCCCTTTGCCGAGCTACTGGGTTTTCTGAGACAGCTGCTCAGTGCCCGGCACAAACTTTTCATATTCTTATCAATTTCCCTAGGTTGCGTGTGTGGCGTGTTTATTAAAGTTTTCTTATCTATGGTCTAAAAGGATTTCGCTTGTGCTTGTGCTTGTGCTTGTGCATGTGCCGCAATGTTGGCACATTGTTAAAACTGGCTGCCAGACGAGCTGCCGTTGCTTATCCTTTGCTCCTTATGCCTCTTATTGTGGCAGGTATAAATACATTCTGCGTTCCGCTGCTGGAAATGTTTATGCGCCGCGATTGGAAGTGAAACGTAAATGAATGCAATAAATTATTTACGCTCACCTGTGATATTAAAAATCAAGAAGGAAAACTTTTCCAATATACCAACTTTTTTAGCTCAAGTTTCAAAGCCGTGGGCATGCGTGTGTAAGCAAGTGTAAGTGTGTGCTTAAAGAGACCTGCGTGTGTGTGTGTGTGCGAATGTGTAAGCGTAAGTGTAAGTGTGTGTGGTGCTAGTTTAATGACAGTCAGAGCCACAATTCCTGGCTGCTGCTGTTGCTGCTGTTGCTGCTGCTGCTGCTGCTCTTTGAAGTTGTGAGGTCGTGCGTCCCACTCACATGCCACGTATGCCACGTGGCAGGCATTTACATGGCCCAGCTGCAAAGTGGCCCTGACATAAAGTGCAATGGCAGAGGTAAAGCTGTGAGCCGGATCTGGACAGGTGCAAGACAATAACGCAAATGCGGCATGTTCTGGCATTCTAATGTCATCTTAGCTGAAACAGTTGGTGGTTACGTTAGGCATTTTGTTAGTCAGTTTACGGATATTTTCAATTAAGGGGTTAGCCCTAAATCGCATCATATTTAGGTTAGGTTAAATTTTTGATAGAACATTTTAGAGGCAGCCTTGAAATGCTTTTAGCGCAATTGCCAGCCTATGCTGCCTGCACACACGAATTTCTCATTTCCTAATTGTGTGTGATGTGTGATTACTTGTGAGTGTGTGTTTGTATGTTTCGGTAAATGTTAGTACATGGAAAAGCCACTTGGTTAATTTACCCCTAAGTGAAAAGCCTGATTTACTATTGCGCTTTTCCTTACCAGCTAATTGCATTTGCTGCGTGCAAAAGTAAAAGCAAAAGCAAAAACATTTTATAAATAATTTGTGGCAATTCAAAATGCGGCTCTTTGGTTTGTGTGTATGTGTGTGTGTGTGTGTGTGTGTGTGTGTGTGTGCGAGTGGAAAACTAATTTTGTTGAAAACTTAACGTTAATAAGCAATAATTTATATCCAAGGTGCACGAGACCGCTCCCGGAAGAGCATAAGCCAGGTGGCATGGGTGCAAATGAACTGCTGTGTGCCTGACCTGCAGCCCTCGAATCCTTGAAAGTCCACGTAGCGTACAGGGTGTGGCTGCTGGTGGGTATCATAATAATGAATTTTAAAAACTTTTAATTCATTGCTAATTTTTTAAGCTACGGCTTACAGATGCTCAAGCATTAAAGCAGGTCCTCGGGTTCTCAATGTGTGTTGGCCGCGATGAACAGACAGTCTGTTAAAGGGTCAATTCCAGCAATATTGTTTGTTTTGTATGCATCGTTGCTAGACTTAAGCACCCTGTATCGATGTTATTCATGGCTTCTGTTACAGTCTGCGCACTATTTACGAATGTGTATACGACTGTGGGCGTAATTGCAGACGCGCCCACTATTAAAACTTGGCGCATATTTATGCAACACTCCAGCAGCACGAAGTAAAAAAAAACACTATAAAAAATGCGCAAGCGGCAGCGACGAGCAACAAGCAACAACAGCAACAACAGCAACAGAAGGTAGCAAGTAACGGTCACGTTTATGTTTACAGCATAAATTTCTCTCTGTGTGTGTTTGGGGCGTGACGTACACTGGAATGTTTATTAAGTTCATGCTTAATACACTGCGCAGCACACATGCCCTACTGTGCTTACTTGTGTTCTTATGCATGTGTGTGTGTGTGTGTGTGTGTGTGAGTAAGTGTGTATGTGATTTTATGCAAATAGAATGTCAAAGCTTGCCATAAGGCGACCTTGCAACATTTATGGACTGCATTAAGTATGCGCCATTTGCGCCATTGGCCAAGCAGCGTAATTAACCACTAAATTTGATTAAACAATTGCCACAAATACATACAAATGTGTGAGCAACATAAACAAGACTCACATTGTTTCCAGCTGCCCTTTTCAACAGCTGAGTGAATGAGTTGGCCATTTGGCTGGGACTTTTGTTTAGCTGCTTGACTTGAAACGGCTTTAAGAGTGCAGCATGAAAGAACAAAATTGTTACTATAAAAAAAAAAAAAACACAAAAATAACAAGAGCTGCAAAGGCAACTGTGGAATGGCTATAAAAGGCATAACACGTAGCGCTCAATGTGCAATTGTATGAGTGTGGAAGCGAGAGGCGTTGAGGGTGTGGGTGGCGAAAGCGTTGGCAGTTAGAAAGGGTGGCAGTGCGCCGGAAACTCAGCCAGGCTGAGGCATATGAATGGGGCATTTTATGCAGTCAAAAAGTAGTTTACACGTTGTTGCACAATTTATGTTTGTGCAACACGTAAGACCATTGTGCCACACACAAGCCAGTGGAGATAACTGCATGCATATGTACTCCAAGGGTCTCGAGCGTGTTGACGCTGAGTACCTGCAGCATTTTGTGCCGTTATCTTTATCATCTCCCTTACGAAACCTTTGCTAAATCAAATCTGAAATATATCACAAGCCAAAATGTTTACAATCGCAAGCGTGAACTTTAACATAAAATTATGGAACACAAGTTCCTTTTTCAAATACGAATTTTAACCTCAAAATGTTTATAAATATAACATTATATATATATTAAAAAAGTGACGAACGAACTGGGTTGCAGTTGTGAATTGGTGTTTCGCTAATCACTATTATTACACTATTCAGCATAATTATTTTAACAAAATATAAATATTTTATGAATATGTTTATCAATAATTATAGCATGTGAAAGTGTTAACAATTGTTATAATTATAAGAATTTTATTTTTAAATTATATTCTATTTTTATTAGTATTTTAAGTATTAATTTTGAGAAGCATGAGTTTATGTGTTTATTCAACAAAATTAATAGCAAGTGAAAGTCTTAACAAGAATAATAATTATAACAATTTAATTATATAAAAATTTTACACTTTTATTAGTATTTTTGGTATTTACTTTGAGAATAATGAGTTTATTTATTTTAAATGGATTTGAAAAATGTTTCTGTTATTTATTTTTATTTTTGTATATAACTAATTTGTCGTGCTATTATTATTATATGTTATTATTGTTGTTTTTAATTATTCCTATGGCACAATATTTCTTAAAAATAATTATGCGAAGTGTTTTTTTTTACGTAAAATTTGAATAATTTTAATGATATGTTGGGTACTGTTTATTATTAATAAAGTCGTAGACAACAATATTTTCAGTTTTAGCTTCTCCTATTTATAGTAATGTAATTTTTAAAAAGTAATTAAAATAGATAATAAAAACAAATACATATATTTTTTTTTGTAAGCCTGGCTAATAGTTCTGTGAGACCATTTTGAATGGCATTCGCCGCATTCTTGGACTTCTTGTTGTTATTGTGTGTTGGATTTTTGGAGTAGAGCTCCACTCCACTCTGAAAAAAAAAACTAAAAAGGCGCACCCTGAACTGCAGCCTGTAATTTTCATTTAATTTACAGTGTGGCTTCGTTTGTTCGTTTTTCGTGTGCTGAAATTGTTACCGAGTTGACCCTCAAAAGGGCGGCCATTAAATGTCGCGACTGGCCGCGACTTAAGGCCCAAGAAATTGGATGTGGCTGTGCGGCAGTGTGGATGTAATTAGCTGGTCTCCGGCGCTGATCGCGTGTGTGGCGGTAATCCTTCTGGGTGGGCCAGCAGTAGCCGGAGCGAACGTGTCATAAACCGGGGCCAGAACGGGCAGTCGTGCCTGCCACTGTGCCGCATTAATGTGAGCGGCTAGCTTTAAGCGTGGTCAATGCCAGCGCGCATTTAGCTTTAATTGCTGGCCTGACGGGAAGGCGGGTGAGGGGCAGGGATAAGTGCTTGCTGATACCAGCTACAAGACACCGAAGTTGTGTATTCCATTAATCACAATGAGAGCAACAGTGACCACAACCAGACCCACAGTAAATATCTACGACTGGTGTGCATTAAAATTAAATTTGTATTTTATAACGAGCGTTAAGGAGAAAAACTTAGCATTACAATTTGGCTAATTTGCTGCAGCACGAGTTGCCACCCACCTACTAAACCTTATTGACAGGCAAGTAGGTGGAACCGGGCGCCGCGGCTGCTGGCGGGACGTAGGAAGCAGGCGCCTCCAACTCGGCTAGGACGGAGCCCACATTCCCGCCGCCATTGGACTCAATGTTGATCACACCCGATCGTTCATCCAGTTGCAACGGCTGCTGTTGGTGTTGGTGTTGGTGTTGCTGTTGTGGTTGCTGTTGCTGTTGCACCACCTGCTTGGAGGCAAAGTCAAGAACAGGTGCGACGCCTGCATTGTGGGATGTGGAGGAGCCGCCCAGTCTATCGTACTCTTGCTGAATGGTGCGCTGCGCATTAATCGCATCCTCTGGAGTGCGATACTTCACGAAGTGCACCTCGGGCTTCTTGGCACTCAGGTGGTTAAGGTTCTGCAGCTGATTGGCCAAGCTGCTGAGATCACCCTGTTTGGTCAGAACGTAAATGGCTGTCTGTTGCTCTGCGGCCTGCTTGGCAAGGGCCACTGCCGCGTTCTCCAGGCCCTTGTTCTCAGGCGCCCGAATGAAGAGAACGCGCAAATTGCGCTTCAACGAAGCAGCCAAGTCGCCGACACTCCGGTTATCCTCAAAGTCAGCCTCTGGTGCAGAATATGTAAAGAACTCCTTGTTGAACTCTGTGTTATCGTTTGAATACTCCGGCTGGCTGTTCGACACAAAGCCACCAGCTGAATCATCAGATGAAGAGCCACCGGTCAGAGCAGCACCTGCCAGTGAGCCTCCAGCTAGAGGCTTTCCCGTCAAGGAAACGCCGCCCAATGAGCCTCCAACGCCAGCTCCATAATTATAGCCGCCTACATCTGCATTGACTGTCGCCAGCCAAGCTAAAACCTGTCAGTTAATAAAAGAGCAATTGAAAATGAGAAAAGCTTTAGTGGAAAGTCTTTGCTTAACTTACAATAAGTCCACGCATTTCTCTGTGACGTCTCAAAGTCCAATTTCACGTGCAATGTCAACGGCTGTCAACCTGCGCGATTACGCCTCGAGGTGTGAAAGGCGTTTGATGCTGCCCGTGCGCTCGATAGGCGTTTTTATAGACAGACGGCGTGGCAAAAGGCGAAACCCCCCCGATTCGAGATGCAGATTGCGCAGTCGGTCTCCGTTGTGGCGACCGCTTTTTGGCCGCTCATTCACCTAACCGCTGAGTGTTGTAAATGACGTAAAATGCAAAAGCGGCCCGCCGTATCCGCCAGCGAATTAGTTTGCATAAATCAGAAACCTATTGCAAATTTTGCTGAATCAATCGAGTCGAATCGATATGGAAATGGAAACCCTGGCATCAACGGTCCGGTTCGAGCTGTCATTACGGCGAATAGATGTTACCGTTCGAGGGCAGTGGCGAACGGTATGCGGCGTATTATAAATTTTGTGTGGCTAGCCCAGAAATTTGCATTCTTGGCCATTTCGTGTCGCGTAATTAATTAATTATAATCATCCAATCATCCACACAAGTGCAACAAATATTACAACAAATATTACAGAGAGCTGCAGAAATGTCAACACTAAAGCCAAATAGTTGCACACCCAATGATTCGGAAATTGAATTGAAATTCAATATATGCACGCTAAATATTTTATAATGATGGCTATCGATTAGCATGACAACGACGGTGGGAACCGGCTGCCATGGACCGCAAATTAATACGATGCTAAGCAGTTTCGTTAGCCCTCGACCACTGTAACAGTATTCGGATTTGCCGTTTGGCCAAAACAGATAACAATGCCATTTCGTAAAATTACAAAAAATTAAACAAATCAAACAACAAACAAAAAAAAAAAAAAATAGAAAAAAACAAAAACAAAAGCCAACAACAGTAAACTTAATAAAACTTTAATATACAAACAAAACATCGAGAGTATTTATGCAAATGAAGAAGCGCCGCAGCTCGAAGCATTTATTTCATTTAAATCATCATTTCAGATTTGTTTCGGTTTTAATTTGGTTTTGCATAAAATTAGTGACATCACATAATTGTTTAAAGCACTTTTTTTTTTATTTACTTTTCCTGGGGCTACCAAAAGCTGATTGGTCACAAATCATAAGTTTGATTTGTGTTTATGAATTTTGCAAATTTTATGAATGATTGTTATTTCTATTCAATCATTTTAACTTCTGTTTGGGTAAATGATGTTTGCATTTGGGTTTTGTTCAAGGAAATACCGAAAAATCGTTGTTTTGTTTAGCAACTTGTATTAATAAAATATAAGTTGCTTCTGAACAGCAAGTATATATAAATACAACACATTTATTTTATTAGTATTGAAATTAAAATTGAATGGATAAATAAAAAATAATAAGACTAAATGAGTCCATATATATAGCAAAGGCAGAAATTATATGTTTGCTCTGCATACTTTCTCGCATTTGTTAGCTTCTAAAATACTATTGCAATATTTTAGGCTGATTGTTTTAAATGTAAAGTGTTTTGTGTTTTGCTGATTAAAATTATCAAATCTTGAACCTTGGCCAATAAATTTTATTATTAATCGGTTAATGAAATGAATGCACTTATATGAGGAACCACAATCCAAGTAATTGCATATCTTAACATTTCTATATTTTAGTGGGTCACCTTTAAAATATTTGTAGTTCATTAATGATGCTAACGAGGTTCAAATAAGGTCGAGTAGCTGCCAACCTATGGCAAAATCAATAGAAATGCAATTAAGTTAATTGCGAGACTCGGAGCTTTCAATGTGGCATACGAGAATGTACATCCCATAATGAAATAAGCGAGAATGCAGTCAATAAACGATAAATGCGCAGTTAAGCAAATTATCCCATTTCTGGCCACAACTTGTCAATTTGATGGGCCCAAACGAGGAGAAATAAGTCAATAAAAAACAATTGCCATATGCATTAACTGAAGCCTTTACTATTGTCCCCAATTTAATAAACAAAATGTGCTATAATTAAATCAAATTGAATATATTATTATAAATTTAAATATCTGAATAGTGCTTATGATCAATGTTTTTTTTTTAACCTTCGGACTACTGAAAATGGGTAACAAAATAATAACAAAATAATAACTGCAAAGCTCTACGCGATATTTCAATAAACTGTACATATACTTAACTTAAAAGTCCATTTAATTTTGTATTACTAAAAAAAAAATATAAGACCTTAAACAATTAAATTTTGTAAATTTTCGTATTCAATATGTTTTCACTCATATTTTTCTTTTCTCTCACATTTACAACAAACATTGGTTTATAATTAATTTGATAAATTTTATATTCATATCTGAGGCTTGTTTTTCAAATGAAGATAGATTTAACAAAAATAAAATAGATTGCCGGACATGCAGATTTTGCACAATAAAATATAATTTTTTCAATTTGTAACCGAGTGTGCAAAGATGTGATAAAGTGGACATCCTTACAGATTCACTAAACACAAATTGTTGTTCCTTAAGTACTACCGACGCTTGCTATAAATAAATATATGTAACTGTATGTGTAAATGTATGCGTATGTGTACATATAAGAATGCAAAATTGCCGTGCTGCCATTTACGCTACCCGTTGTTTCTCTGCACGCGAAGGCACTTTACGGTGCATAAATAATTCAATAGACCGAAATGCCGCGACGAGACATAAAAAACCTTCGCTGTCAGTGTCAGTTATAATATGATGCCCATGACAGTAGCTGTTGTAGCTGTTGTTGTTCTCGACGACCTTTGTTGACCCAATTTTCAGTATGAAACCTGATGAACTTGTAGCAGAGTCTTGTGCACGTGTTGTATATACTTTTCCACATCATTTTCTTTGATTTGCCTTCTTTAACTCGAGATTGAAACACACAAAGTTCAATTTCAAAAATATAACCCAAATCGAATTGGAGAACAGGTCAATAAACGTGACACTAAAATGCCATGACTCACAAATTTAACAGTACATTTTATAATATTTTCATCCAGTTCCGATTGCTTTATCTTATTATTCGTATTCCGATCGAATTTGCTGGCAACCAGCAAGCGGATTGCGTTTAAATACTTAATTCGAATTGAATGGAAAATTTCAATAGTTTGAAGCTTAATAGAAATTGCGTTCGAACCAGGGACAAAGTTTGTTAAAAGTTGAGCTGCTAATCTGTGTGTGTGTGTGTGTGTGTGTTGTTCGCCTTGACCGCTTCTCATACTGTTGCAAACTTGCGGTTGGTTCAACTTCCGGTTTGCGATTACAAAGGTCTTTTAATATAAGAAATTCATGGGATTTGGCACGTACCCGTTGCCTCTGTTGTCGTTGTTGTTGTCGTTGTTGTTGCCTTTCTAGCGCTTAAGTTGCTTTTCTTGTTTCTCGTGAGAGTCCTTGTTTTCAAAATGAACCGTCTGTGGGCCCGGTTACTGGAATATCGAGTTCGGTGTGCATAGTTCTGGGTGTTCTGGGTGTTGGCCGGCTGGGGAAGTAACCCTATGCCATAAATTCTTAAAAGGTTTTCCTGCGTTATGCGATGTGTCTGTCCTTAGCTCATTTTGTTGCGTTTGAAAACAAAATAAAGCTGAAACTCTTTCGGTCGATAGACACATAAGCCAATAACAGAATTCAGCAACAGCAACAACAACAACAGCAGCAGCAACAGAAAACACGACATACCAATTAATTAGGCGTATTTCTCAAATTATCGCCTTGGGCATGGCTGCGATAAGGCCAAGACGCGTAAATGGCTTTGCATGTCAGCGCAATGTTAAGATCTCTTCTTTTTAAGCAGTCTAAGGTAAAGTTTTCATAACTTGCCTGCCACCAATATATCGAGACTGTTAGCCGGGAGCCGCATTTCCGCTTTATTTGCATCGCTTGGCAAGTTTGTTGTGTTTTGAACTTGGGCTTCCTGCCACGGCTGCTGCTTACTGCTGATATTCTCGCTCCTGGTTGTTGCTTTTGCTCTGCTCTGAAAAGTGCGCTGCATAAGGAATTTGATTAAGACAACAAGTATGGCAACAGTAATGCCAACAGCAGCAGCAGCAGCAGCAGCACTAGCAGCAGCAACAACAACAGCACGCTTCGTTGATGATGTTGCAGCAGCAGCTGTTGCTGCCGTCATCGCTGCTGCTGTAACTGCTGCTGATGTTGCAACTATTGCTGTTGCTATTGCTGTTGATATTGCTGTTGCTGTTGCTGTTGATATTGCTGTTGTTGCTGCCAAGCTCGTCAACGCAGCACTGTCGAAGGCTTATGCGGATATTGTGCATTTGCTTTGAGTTTTGCCCAGCATTTGTTTTCGCTCTTAGTTAAACTAGCTTATTGTTGATGTTGATGCTGTCTGCCAGTGACTGGCTTTTCATGTTATTGTTGCCACTGCTGCTACTGCTACTGCTGCTGCTACTGAATTTCATCCCTCTGCTGCCCAGGGCCAATACGATGGGATTGCTTTCCATTTGTACGTGGGAAAGCTGCAACCATAGCTCGCTCAATTTGTATTGCAATCAGAAGAGGTTTAAAATTAACGATTTTATATAGACAATTAAGTCATTGCGCTTAACACGCGATAAAGTGTTTGGCAAATGTATTGACAAGTCAAGTCAATGAACTTGCATTGATATTATTTATTTATATCGTCACACCGTCGAGAAAATCTTTTGTTTCTAATCGCCAACAATTGTAGTGTATTTAGACAGCGTTGCATGTCCATGAATGTCTATTCAAATATCCAAGTATTTTTCATGGTGTTTGCCCATTTACTTACCCTGCCAACCAACAACGGAAGCAGCTCGAAAGTAGCACACACACACACACACAGCAACACACTTGCATGTTCTTGATACGTTTGGTATATCTAGAACGTTGCAAAGTGCATCCGCTGCCAGCGTCAAGGATCTGTTTGCTGGTGCTGTTGTTACACTCCCAGGAATATAATATTTAAATATTATTTGTTGAGCACTTGCTTTGAAATTTAAATACGCTTCTGCAGTCAACGAGTGCTGAATGATATAATTGCTTAAATGAGATGAAATAAGCGCATTGCTTCCGCTCGAAATACGGCGATTCGAGGTTTTAATGAACGCCACAGTTCTTCTTGTGTGTCAAATTGCCATTAAAGCCCAATACCATTGGGGCTTTAAACTAACACAGCTGACAATTGGTTTGCCAGCACATTGGGTGCATAAAACTTAACGGTCCCCACATAATTTTCTCAAGTGTTGGTCCACGCACTGTTGTTGCTGTGTGTGTGTGTGTGTGTGCGTGTGCGTGCTGTGTGTATGAGTGCGTGCGTGTACTGTGTGTGCTTGTGTATATGTGCTGAGTGTGCAGGTAATTTCGCAGTCATTTTGCATTTGTAATAAAGCAACACGTCGTCACAGACGTCGACGCTCGCACGCATGGCTGAGGTAATTACGAGGCCGCAGCCGTCGAAATCTCGCCAAGCACACTTGAACTCATTTATATGCCGCGCAGGCTTCTTATCAAATATGAAACAAAGTCGTAAAGGATAATTGGACTTACAATATGTGAGTGGGTCTCGCGGCGGTGCCATTCGAATAATGCAAACTTATCCACAAAGCTCGCCCAACTCCATTAAAACTCCTCGCCTAGTCAAGCAAAAGCACTTTAAGTTTTAGCTTTTTATTCTGTTGAAATTGCAAACTTAAGAGGCTTAAAGGTGAAGTGAAGTGAAGTGAAATTTAATTAACAGCAAGGAAGAGCGAAGATCGAATGTACTCGACTTGGCAATACCCTGAAGCCCGTGACATGCATAAGAAATACAAATAATATATAAAATATATAAAGAAATTCGTTGTACGTTATACTATTAAAATAGAGCTTGCATTCATATATTGCTAACAATTAGTCTACTTAACGGTGACATTTGTTTTCCTGTAGACTGTTTGCTAGTCAACAGAATTTGTGACCCACTGTAAATGGGTTTGTAAAAATAAATTGTACATAAATTCGTTTTAGTGCGTGACCAGCATGTGGAAAAGAGCTCCTTTATTTGGCTTTTCAGATTTTCACACATCAATCATAAAATGCAAATACTTACGAGTTTATTTATGTGCAAATTGCTGCCGTTCGGCACATTAAGCTCAGCCAAGGCGATGCCAGTCTTTGCAAGGAATATCCATGTACTGGAATTTATTAACTCCTCCCACTTGTTTTCAATTCCAATCTTTTTCAGAAATTCAAACCGAAAGTTTCGCCGTCATATTAACGAAAATGCGCTGGGCATAATTCGCAGCACTTTGAACAACGGCGGTTTCGGACCACAAGCACCCAACATGAACAAGGAATTGGGCATCCCTTCGAATGCCGGTCCCATGAACCAGCTGGCGGCTGGCTATCAGCGTCCTCTGTCCCATCCGAGCGGCGGCAGCGCGGTGGCCGCCGCAGCGGCTGCAGTGACCGCTGCCCAGAATGAGAAGGGCATGTTCAGCATTAGTCAGCTCAATCTGGAGATAACGGAGCAGCACGTGGGCAGCAATGGCCGCATGGAGATCACATGCCTGTCCACAATACCCTCTACTGTCGGACAGGGCGAGCAGTATGCTGATTACAAAACGTATTCGGTTAAAGGTGAGTGGCAGAACGCGGCGTATGCGTGATATGCATATAAGTATTACTATTTAGATATGTGCATACCCAAATTAGTATATCATATGTATGTATGTGTGTGTGTATTTATTTGTTGTACACCCGTGTAATGCTATGCAAGAACAATATTTGTTTTGGGCGCCGCTTCATAAAATTGCGAGCAATGAGCTCATCAAAAATATGACTCGTTTGCATACGGGTGCCCAAGGTGTATCTGAGTGTGAATATGTATGTGTATGTGCATGTGAATGTGAATTATGGAATGTCGAAAGGAATCTCGGTCGAATTTACACAAATAAATTAGCTGTGCACGGATGCTGGGTTAGACTTGTTAAATGTCTGCCCATTGTTATTGCTCCGTCTGCCTACGTCACGATGACTCTTGGAGACACAACAATAACATCTCTGGGCCAAGGAATTAAAAAGGAAAAGTCAACGCTGCAGGCGTTGTTGGCATTTTGAAATGCGACCCCAATTCATATTTCTGTCTTGACTTTGCAGCCATCAGGCATTAGAGTCCCCCTTACTCCATCCCGGCGAGCATTGTGTGGGCGTGTGTCATCTATTTTGTTTGCCTACATTTAATTTTCGCTTAATGCCGCCCAGCCCATATAACCGCAAAGCGGGCAAACAAAAGTTAATTTATATATTTGCTCGGCCTTGTTTGCCTATACGCCAGCTGTTAGCACTTGCAGCTGGCAAAGCCGTTGACTCAGACAGTGTTGTAAATTGTCTCAAATTGCATGAAATAATTTACACATTACTAGACCCATGACTCAAGACGGTCGTTGGCCGGCGCTGTCGCCAGCGGCTGCTAACGGCCTCTTCGGCTCTTGACTGTCCCCTGAACCAAGGGGCGTATGCGTGTTATTTATGTTGCGTGAAGTGCGTCGTTTGTTTTGGCTACTTCACAGCCAAGAGTGCTTCAATCCTTAATTGTTTTTTATGTCGCCTTAAGGATCTGCTATCATTTTCTTCGCTTTGATTTCCACAAAAATTCATTTAGCTGGAACTCCATTAAATGTAGTTTGAAACTATTTTATACTCTAACGTTATTATTTATTTCAAAGCACTAAGATAAGATACTTTTCTCGTATCTTTGTGATATCGTATTTATAAACTTAAACTTAAATTTGTTGTTTGCCTTTCATGTGTCCTCTTTTTAAATTTTTGAAAGCGCTTTCCACTTTCATTATTTATACACTCGCTTGTCAACTTGTTTCTCTGTCCTGTTTTTAGTCCCATTGCCCTTCACTAGATGACTTTTAGGGGTCTAATTAATTTTGTTAGGCAGCATTGACTGCTGCTCGCCTCGAAATATATTTTCCACCTGATCCGACTAGTGTTTTTGACTTTCTAAAGCTTTATTTATAATGTTCGTCTCTCGTTTGACCTTTGCAGTGGAGGTGGAGCGACACCAGGCGTCCTCCACGTCGACGGCACCACCGAGCATCGGGATGGCAGCGCTTGGCAATGGCAACGGGCACGGAAATGAGACCTCTGCCGGCTGGAGGGCGCGCGGAGCTGTCCTAACGCATCTGTGGTCGATGGCACCCCTGCTGGTATTCGTGCTGCTGCCACTGAGCTATTAGGAAAAACCTGCAGCAAAAGTTGTTACACAAACTGGAGGAGAGCAGACCACCGACGTAGTAAAGGTACAGTAAACCGAAATCAAGGGCACCGACTGCACCAGCAGAAACAGAGACAACCACAACAATAGTCGTACACAAGCTAGTTGGCTTTCACACACATATTGTACACCAAATTTAATTTATTTCAGTGTAATTAAGCTGCAAATAAGAGGGGTGGAGGGGTGTGTGAAGTGATGGAGTGAAGCAAGAGCATGCAAACAATTTAGAGCGGGTGCATAAACAATAATATTTTTTGTCTCGTTCTGGCAAGCTAATTAAAAGAGTTCATTTGTAAATAATTGCCGGACTGCAATTTTGGTATTTAAAAAGAAATAAAATGAAATAATTAACGGAAATATTTGTAATTAAGTTGCAGTCAAATGAGAACAAAGAAACTGTTTCATTTTTAGCAGCAGGCAATTTTGTAGCGTAGCGAAATTTTTGTAAGGCTTACAATAGAACATAAACAAACAGGTCCTTAAGATGTCCTGAGAAAAACCCAAACCAGCAGAAATAAAGGACTAGCTCAGTATTTCAAAGTCAACCAGATGCAGTTGAATCGGCGATGCTCCTCAATTTTTTTGACCTTTTGGGCAAAATATTTGTGCAAACGTGCCGAAAATAATTATATAACAAAAAAAAAAAAAAACAAAAAAATTTTAACTAGTGAATCGGCTAACTTAAGCAGTCGCCAGACTGTTTGGGCCCAAGTACCTAAAATGCAAACAAAGAATAAGAGATTTATGCAAACAAAATGATATTTTTTATGGTGTTGTAACGCTTTGGCCAATCGACGAGATGGCAAATCTAAGGCTAAAATTCGGGCGAAATTGAATTTGGGCCCTTGCAACAAAAAGTTAATTAACCCCCCAAGAAAATTAAATGTTTAAATGTAAAATAATTAGACAGTTAAACCAAGAAGCTTACAAATACAATCAGTGTTGAAAACATTTTGAGAAAAATACAAAACAAAACCGAAACAATGAAACGAGAGGAAAAGGCGTCCAAATGGTCGCAATCTGCGGCACGTGGCAAATGTAAAAAGGGTCACCCTAAATGGGTAAGTCCCGATGACGCGAAGCTCGTCTGTCCTGCTGCCAGGACACTCAGTTTGCTACACTTACACAGCTTATTTATTTGTATTCATTTAGCCCCTAATTGCGCTCTGTAAATGGTAATTGTAGTAATGAATCCTCTAATATGTGCGAGTAGTTAGGAAAATATTTTCATTTGCTGTTCCCAGTTTGTTTTTGGGTGAGCTAAAATATTTATATGGTGAGTGTTTATAATTATATTTAATAGGATACTTTTCACAAGCGCTTTAAATGTCTATTGCTAACTGAAAATAAAAAACTCTCTACGCGTAGCATACATTGTAACTAAATATTTATGTATAGTATTTAAGTCAGAAGATGGCAGAAAAGTAACAGAAATTAATCGCACAGCGCAAAGTAAATAAATGTAAAGCAAGTAGCAAACTAGTAAATACATTATGTATAACAATATACACCTATCTATACATATGCGTCTATATAAGTGTGTAACTACCTAGATGTTAGTCGATTATTTTAAACTCCAAATAAAACAAAAAAAAAAAAGAAAAAGAAAAAGATATGCAAAATGTATAATAATAATTATTACGCCTGCGAACATTTTCCTACAGTTTAAAGAAGTAGATAAAATATATACATATATATTTAAAAGGATCCCAAAGAAATTTCCGAAATAAATAGATGAAACATTTTTTAAATGGTTGTTCAAAACAGAAAAATAAAAAATATGCAGTAAATGCCGTTAGTTTCAGATAGAAATAAATATAACAGAGAAAATGCATTAATGTGGTATATACTTAATGCTTTAAAGAACTACATACAAATTTTATAAAAAGCTAAGCATATACATAATTACAATATGATAAAAAAAAAAAAAACAAAAAAAGAACAAGTACATATTATATATTAAAAATATGGCTAAAATGTCTTATGCAGGTATTGACGTCTTCCTATGCTACGCTGTCTATTATTAACTGAACAAGTAAAACAATTGAAAACATTTATAAAATATACATTAATAAACTAGATCTTAGGTATATTCTAACATATATTTGTATGTTAAATTGATAACATGAATAAATGCATTAAAATATTGTGTTAACTTGGTGATGCGACCCAAAATAACACTCGGATTATACAAAACCATTAAAATAAACCTTATCTATAAATGATTTATTTTAAGTGAGAATCTATGGACTATTACTTTTTTAATACGTTAAAGAAATACTTTGTTTAAAATTTATTCTTTACCTATTTTGCAGCTGATAAATATTTTTTCATTTCCTACTCATTTACTTACACAAATATTTTCATCTTATATTTCAATATATATTTTTTAAATGTCGTCTGATAATCATATTTACAATCAAATATTTCCCACCAATCTTGCAAATCTCAAGCATATTTCTTCTCATATCACGTATTCATGTCAACCATAACCATAGCCATATATAAACAAACTCTCTCAATGTCTAAATGTACATACATACAAAAAACAAACAAAAAAATTTAAAAAAACATACACACACAAACATACATTGTTACTTACACTTAATAAATATGTGTAAATTCGTTTACTGTTTTTCTAACTCTGTCGTCTGACTTCGGTGTATTAATGTTTAAACTGTTCAGAGATAAGTCCAAGCACTGATCAAAAACATTTTACAACATACATAAGTATGTCTTACGTAAGCAGACAAACTTCTATATTTAGTGGGAATATTCATAAGTCTGTGTATGGAATGATAAATATTACAAGTTACACACAAAAAAAAGCATAAATATTTCTTTTAATAAACAAAGAAAATGACACAGCAATTCGCAAAACATATCATAGATGTTGTAAAACTTTCTGTGTTAAAGTGGATTTAAGCAAGAAGAAAAAAATTATATTTATATATATGTACTTATGTATAAGTATAAATATGCATATATACTTTGACCCTGCGAAGCTTTCAGAACTTGTCAACCGTGCTTAAAAGCATTTTGCACATTCTATTTAATTTAAAAAAAATCATCGTTGAATTCAACGGCCAGAATTGGTTAGACTTTCTATACGAGTATACAAGAAGAAATAAAATGGAACCTAATTGAATTAATCTCGAGTATCAAACGAAAAATAAATGTTGACCTGTAACTGGAACACCGAACACCGCAAGCCACAATTCGAAACGAGAGACAATTGCAACAATTAACAGTTAAACGTCAATGTGGGTGGCAGCGGTAAATGCAATTAACATAATTTCAATCGAATTAAATTGTTCAATGATGCTCAATTGAGAAGCAGCAATGAAAGCAGATGCTTTACGCTAATTGAATTAAGATTTTCACTGCACTTTCATTGATAAGAACGAAACTTGAAACATTACTTTCTACTTTCATAGACACGACACATACAACTTTGACGAAACAGAGATTATTTTATTTTATATTATTTAATAAGAGTTTAACATCGGGCCAGTCACAGCATCAACTCTTCGAACACAATTCAGTAGTTAAGTATTTTTGTAATCGTAACAGCGGGTACCTTCATCATTCCACTATAAACATACATATTTACACGATTCTTCCAAATGCACATATCATTGCGTATTAATCAAATATTTACACAAACTATTTATGAAATTTATATTACGAAAGTGTATAAAATTAGCAGAAACAATTAATGCGACAAAAAAAAAAAAATTAAATAAATAAAAAAAGGAAAACATATATCATTAATATCATTTATTGAATATTAAAACTACATCAATGCATGCTTATACACATGTGAGAAATGTCATTATTCAACATTGATTTATTGGTCTTTTGAGTTTGGCTTTGTTAATAATATATTGTAATAAATATTGTACCATAAATCTTAAGAGATAGGTAAATAGCGAAAGGCGGCTAAGAAATTCAATGATGAAATTGTTAAACTACAGAGTAACAAAAACAATTACGTAATACATACATATTTATTTATAGACACAGGCATACCAAACTACACATCAAATATACACTTGTAAAAATTGCAACCTATGCAAATAAGTTTACAAACATATATAAGGCATATACAGCAAGTAAATGTGGAATATGTGTGTATGTATGTACTTATTATTTAACATTAAGTACGTAGTAAATACAAGTAAATATGTGCAACTTGGTGTCGAGCTGTCAACTTTACTATGAAAATAAAAAAATACAAATTAAATGAAATCTAAACAATTGGTAACAAAAAACTTAAAACAAAAAAAAACTCAGCTCTCAAAATGACGCCCAATGCTTGGCTTGTCAGTTTACTAAACATAAATTGATATATAACTTATAAAATATGAATACAATTATTTGTGGTAAAAAAAAATGAACTAAACATTATAAAATAAATGTTGAAAACTGAAAGACGAAACCATTTTTATTAAAGCTTTCCCCATTAAGGCGTGGCTTGTAACCATCCCATTTACTCCCCGTTCTTTAATTTAAGATAACGTTGTGTCAACCGCAAAAGCACAATATACAAACAGTTACGTAAGGTCGGAGGATAAATACATACATACATACATACATAAATACAAACATTCATACATACATCCGCCGAGGGTCTGGGACTATACGAAGGCGCTAAACAAACTTGTGTAGCTTTGAGTTTGACGAATATCCTTTTAATCCCTTTAAATGTGCATGGAAATTGAAGGAGCTGTTGAACAATGAAATGCGTAAACAAAAGCAAAAGCAAAGGCAAAAGCAAACAACGTGGGGACGCATAAGGTCAGAAGTCTGACAAAATTACAAAGGGGGTACCAGCAGCAGAGTGCGAGCAAATGTTGTGCAATAATCAACAAAAGGATAAACTACGAAATAAATGGCGAATCAAGGGTATCTTGGCCGTAAAACACATCCGGCTAGGGCCACGGACAAATCTACAGCTTTTTTCCTTTTCCTCAGCCGATTCGTCTCTCATTCTATTCCTTTGTCTTTGTATTTGTTTTTGTCTCTCGGCTGTCCTTGTTCGTTTCGCCAGGACGCTACAAAGGTGCAACGAGCCTGTTTGCCTCATTACTGAATCAAAGCCGTGGGTTGAACAAATACACATACACAGCTCATGTGTGAGCTCACATGTGTGTGTGCGTGCGTGCGTGTGTGTGTGTGTGTGTGTATACTTTCCTGGTCACAGATGTGCTCCATCGATTGAAAATTTGTGTGACAGACAACTGTGGCAGGCAGCTGGCAAGTTTGAATGGGATTGGTCAATTAACGCCTGGCCATCAACAGATTTCCTGAGGAAGCCATCAAAAGGGATGCCTTGGTGTCTTGATTAAGGTATAAATATTAAATTAGCCAAGGCCAACGCAGTGGGCTCCACAGCTTTTGCTGCTTCTGCTAATGAGCCATGTCTGTAAGTGAAAGAGGCAAACAGGATGTGGTTTACTCAGCGCTGAGTTGGCCCTCACTATCAACCACCAGGCTCCAACTCTGAAACTTGTTTAATTATACATGGCAGCGCCTAAAAGTCAACTAATTGATATGCAGAAGCGGCGGCAGCAGCAAGGACCGAGGCTGCGAGTGTGGCAAAGTTAATGAGCCAAAAATGGCAGCATGTGTGCCAAGTTTCGACAAGCAGTCAAGCGGTTGCTTTGCATACAAACTCTCAATTGCCCCGAGGTCTGATCGAGAACCAAACGAATAACTCAATTTTCATAGAGTGGCTGTTGCACATGGCAAACCAATAAACACTTTTTGCAACAAATTCAAAAAAAAATTCAAAATTGTGCCCGCAGCAGCCGCACAGCAGCAGGACTAAAACCAGCGGCAGGCATTGTGAAACTTTCTGACAGCGACAAAATTGCATTCAACTGCCAACTGCCAACTGCCAACTGCATTTGGGGCGTGGCACTCGCTGCTACCTGGTCTCTTTTTCTCTTGCCAGCTGCATTCCTGCTGGGGGCTGCGATGGGGTTGCGTTACCGGAAGCGTTTGCCGAATTAACAGCAGTGAATGGCGGCAACTTTGCTGCAGTTGAAACGCAAAGAAACTCACTGACACACAGCTAAAACAATAACAGCTACAAAATGTCTCAAGCACATTTCAATTTGTGCGCTTTGCGAATGCACACACAGACACACACACGTAGACTCAAAAGTTTTGGCACGCATACGACCAAAATGCCAAAATATTTAGTTTTACAACAAAAGTTTAGCACGGAACTCTTACCATTTCAAAATTGAAAAGAAATATTGGTTAACAGCAGAAAATGGTGCAAAAAATAAAACATAATAAATAAGAACGTTGAAGGCGGGCTTAAATGACTGCGCGGTACGCGTTCGCGGTCCAAGAACAACAAAGTTTAAGAACGAAGAAAAATTGTTACCTTTAAAATTGTGATGTATTTCACCTAAACATTTTTACAGTAAAAAATTGTCTGTGAATATATTTTGAGAATTTAGCTTTATTATTGTACAACTTTAAAGTTTTTTCCTTCATTAATTTAAGTTTCTTGCTTTAGCTTGTCATTTCAGCAAAACCAATATACCCACTTTTATTTGGAACTGGTGTGCAAACACAAAAACCGAAGCAGCTACGGCCCAAACGGAAAATAAAATTTAGGTTTTTAGTTTTTTATTTATTTGCCGTGCAATTGGATTGCGTTGTTTTCTGTTTTGGGTTTTGGGTTTTAGTCGGTTCACCGCAGCTGTCAGCCTGTGGGATTCAGGGGCGCCCGACGCCTACCTCGCTTTTGCATAGTGTTTTTTAATTTTTGCAGGTTACGAAGCTGTTTTTGAAAATCCAGTTTCTATTTAGATGATACACATGATCTTTGGCAACTGCATTCAGGTGAATTACACTAATGAAGAGAAGATGATGAATGCGCTTTTCGTGAGCAGCCTAAAAGCATGCAACAAATATTGAAACTTGAGCAACATAAGCGTGATTTGATAGATGACTGAAAAGTGATAGAAGTGTTAATTAAAAGATTTCGAAAATAAATCGTATATATGTTTTTAACATAGATCAATCTCAACTAATCCTAATGCATACATGTATATATATGTATATAGCTTACCACAAGGCTGACAAAGTTATGCAAAGCAGTCTTTGTAGTTCTGATAGTTGAGAGCGTTTTAATGCTCTTTTAATAATTTATTTGGTGTGCCCAGCAGGCTGTTCATTAACACGCACACACACATATTCTCTCTCTCTCTCTCTCTTTCTCTCTCTCTCTCTCTCTCTCTCTCTCTCTCTCCCTCTCTCTCTCTTTTTGTATGACACACACACACACTCTGACGCTTACATACTCAAATATGGCGACACTTGAGCGACACTCACACACACTAGAATTTAGTAGGCAACCCGACGCCGAGCGGCGTAACGCACGCACCGAGCACGCATTTGGAAGCGTTGGCAGAGACAGCAGCGGGGGCATCGAGTCGGTCGGTTGCCTGCCGCATATCACCTTAATTACAGGCAACAGTCTGGGTGCAGTCAGACGGCAAATGGAAGGCAGGCAAACGGCTTTTATGCTTGGGCTGTCATTGCCACGCCCCTGCTGATGCTGACGCTGACGCTGACGGTGACGCCGGCGTTGTCGCTGATGCTGATGCTGCCCTGCTGGCCCCGGGTACGTGCCATATTGTCGTTGTCGTTACGCTTTAGCGATTTAGCACTGTACTTGCACAGCAAGAAAACGGATTCAGCTTGCACTTGACTGCTGATAAGCGTGTGATTTCTGAACACACACGCGCACACACACCGATACATACAGACACGCTCAGACAGATACACATGCAGCCAGAAAGGCAGCTAAGCCGCACATATACATTGACACAGCTGCCGTCATGGCCATGAATACATGCGCCGTTGAGTTGCGTTTATGCCAGTTTTATGTTACATCTAAGTGAAATTTAAGGACTCCACTCAACAACGTTCTAAATCCACTGCATAGTTTGTGTGGGCCTGGTTGGCAGAAGGGCATTTGGGTGTGGCTTTTCGCATGATGAGTTTGCCTACTGCGGAAGCAGGAAGCCATCAAGGCGAGCACACAGCAACGCACACACACACACAGTCGCCGGGTGTCGGCAAAACAGTGCAGACACCGTCCAAATCAGCAGGTGGAACTCACGCTTGTCCACAGGTGCTCCAGGACATTGCCACTTATTCCGACCACAACTGGCAACGAGCCTGGTTTCCGGCCATTGTGGAGCAGCTTCGTTTCGATTCTAATAACTCCAATTACAAATGGCGGCCGACTAAAACCTTTGTGCATATGTGAGCGCTTTTGTCTGTGTGCACGTCTCTCTCTCTCTCTCTCTCTCTCTCTCTCCCTCTCTCTCCCTCTCTCTCTCTCTCTCTCTCTCTGTGTGTGTGTCTGTTTTGGATGGTGGTTGGCTCAACTTGTTGCAGGACTTTATGACATGCCTGCCGCTTTATCCATGCTATTATTTCAAGGATTAACTGTGAACCAACAACGCACGACTGCACAACCAGACGCCAACGGCGACGCTTACGTCGACGCCGACGCCGACGCCAACGCCTACGCCTATGCCGACGCCAGAGCCCTTGGCCAGGATTTGCTTTGGAAAACAAATCACACATAAAACGAGGCAACCAGGCAAATGACATTCGCGACGGAAAATTGAGGACATGAATGTCCTGTACAAAAGGATGCCCAATTAGGCGGCAATGAAAGTTAGCTGGAAAGCAGCTTTTAGCCTCAGCTAACAATTGAGCAGAGATGGAAATGTGTCATCTAACAAGTTTTATTCCTGTATTCATATTTACAAACTAAGTAGTTGGGCGGAATGGTGGATGTAAGTAGGGTTGTATGGGCGTGTCTAATCGTATAGGAATCGTAACCATCGATAATGCGTCCACAGAGATTACTTGACGCGGAAACGGCGCAGCGCAGGGGGCAGATAGTCCTGGGAAGAAACCACATTGGTTGGCAGATACTCGGAGGCAGGAGTCCGTGGAGCGCTCACTGGGGTGGATGGGGCCTGGGAGGCAAAGTTCAAAACTGGAGCACGGCCTTCGTTGGAGATGCGTGAGACGCCGGGTAATTGATTATACTGATTCTGAATGGCCAGTTGGGCATTAGCCGCATCCTGAGGTGTGCGGTATTTGACGAAATGCACCTCCGGCTTGTTAACGGTGCTCGACTTGAGTGAGTTAAGCTGCTTCGCCAGATTGGCAACATCTGCCTGCTTGCTCAGCACATAGATGGCGGTCTCCTGCTGGGCAGATTGCTTGGCGAGCTGCAGGGCGGCGCGCTCGAAGCCGCGGTTCTCGGGCGTGCGAATGAACACAATGCGTAGGTTTTTCTTTAACGAGTCGGCAATTTGCTGATTATTAATGCCCTCGTCGAACTGGTCCTCGGGCGCGGCATAGGTGTAGAACTCCTTCTGGAACTCCTCGATGAGTGGCGCCGCCTGTGGAACAATGCCACCTGCCACTGGGGCAGCAACGGGTGCTTCAATGGGCAGCGAGAGCTGTGCCTCGCCGTGCTGTTGCTGCGCGCTAGGCACGGCAGAGAGTGAGGTCAATCCGTTTCCGGGCGCAAAGGAGAGACCCTCATCGACATGGGCCACCGGCTGGTAATTGTAGCCCAACTTATCGGCACTGCAAACGGCTGCCCACAGGCAAATCAGCTATAGAAGGTGTGGGTGGGTGGTTCTGATTAGCATTGACGGTCGCAACAGTCTCACTTTAAGACTTACAATAAATCCACGCATTGTTTACTGTTGTTGGCTACCACGGCTACCACGGCTGAAGCTTAGGAATGAGACTAATGTTGGTATTTGAAAAGGTTGCTGCTTTTATAGGCGCAGTCGACTGCAGTTCGATATAGTGGCCGATCCCCACCCCCCAGCTTCCATTCACAGCGACTGGTAGCGGACATCGACGACCTTGGCAGCGCATGCGATATTAATTTGTTATTTATACTATGGCAAAGTCATTAAAAAGCCGCACGAATTTAAATACAACTAAGTCAAAGCATCTAGTAGGCCTGGCCAGCATCTCTGGCCATTTATCTCGGCTTCAACACTGTCGCATTTTGATTTAAATGCACTTTACGACACATATAAATATGCATGGGCCGCTTTGTCTCATTCTGTCTCATTCCCCAATCAAAATGTTTTCGTTGCTTCAAGCAGGAAAAAACCAAACACCAAAAAAAAAAACGTATCAATCCAAAGTAAAAGAGCAGGTTGTGAAAAACAAAACGCTACCGATTTCGGCTGATGGTGTATCACGCACTGCCTACCTAATTATATTATTATTTCATCTAAGTTTTCGCTTTGATCTGCCTTTGTTTATGGCAAAAAGCGTACCATTACAAGCGGATAAGGTTTTACTTTTGTTGTAAACTATGCATGGAGATATTCTGTAAAAAGATTCGAACTTTTTTAACTGTATATAATGCATGGAATATAGTTACACACAATCAACCCATTTCTTAATTGATACTGACAACCGCCACAACCCAACAACCTTAGTCTAGGATTCGAACAGGGGTTCAGGTTGTTCAATTGCCTATCTACCGAGGAATGCAACTTTTTAAATATATTCTATTACATCTTCCTCGATGAACTAAATTTCTATTTAGGGCAAATGGGGAAGATATTGAATAACAATATTCGAGGTTTGTGTATACTTAACGTAAATATACCTAATTTGGTTTCTCTGGCTTCTATAAGGTCACAGGCATGCATTTAAAATTAACCTGAAAATCGATTTTTTTTCGATGGGGCGAGGTACAGCTGGAGACTCAAAAGGACAAGGCTTCATCGAATAGGCTGTTAAAATATACATACATACTTTATAAGGCAAGTGAACACTTTTTCTGACAGTTACACGCATTTCCACAAAACAAATATACAATTTCAAGCCCAGTCCCAATGGGCTTGTATTATATGGTTTATATTTAGATTGATTCCTTTTAGTAAAGCTGTCAAACAGAATTATCTGATTGTTATGAATTATGCAATTAAAACAAGTGTAAGTTGAATGCAAATCAATGTTTATTGATTATCATATTATACTTAGTACAAAGGCTTACAATTTATGATTGAATTAGAATAAAAATTGGACTGAAGTTCGCAGACTCATCCTTTTATTTCACTTAAAGTCTATTGTCATGTTGGGGATAATTACATCATTTTTCGGGACTCGGGTGATGCCTGTAAAAAAAGAAAAGGTAGAACGAGGCTAGTTCAAACGAAAGGCGGCTATGTTGTAATGGGAAGCCAAACAAAGAGGGAAAAACTCGGGTAACAAGATTGGCAACACGCAAACTTGGCATCTGTGGGACTGAGTTTGAGACGCTGTCGCGTTGGTTGGACCTTGGGCACACCTGTGCTAAAATTGCAGCAGGAATTTCAAGTCATGAGCCGCCAGCCAAGATTAAAGCGCCCAACTACTTGCACCGCTTCCCCGGGAGCGGGGAAACCCTGGTAGCTTTGACGTGACTGGCAAACTTTTTGGCAGGCGCCGCTAACGAGCTACGTTCTACTACGTACCGGTTCTCATGTTGCTCAAAAATTCTCAAACTAAAACTTGCTCAACAGATTTGTAGTGTCAGGATACCTTTTTTTTACGGCTGCACTTCAGTGTGCCACATGGCAATGTGGCAACTGAAGCAGTGAGGCGGAGTGTGTTTGACCTCTGCCACTAAAACAATTTGCAAAGCAACATGATGTCAGCCCTAGTGTCGTAGTCGTTGTCGTTGTCAGTGCTGCCACTGCCATAATTCAGTTGAAACATTCTTAAAGCAACGCTTGTCGTTAAGCTTTACGGATGGAAAGCGACGTAGCTGGTGGGACAAGCAGTTGGGCAGACACAGCTCCACGCATAGCTCATTAAAAAGTTTTCCAGCGACAACGTCGTCAGCAGCAGCAGCAGACACATTGCTTAAGAAAATGTTTGCATGGACAAAGATCGTATCTGAGACGGGGATTGGGGATTGGGGTTTTGGGGATTGTGGATTGGGGTAGCGCCACCTTTATGATTATCCAAGAGATATCTTAAAGATAATCCGAAACTTTGCGGATGGCTCAGCGCGAGCTCAAAAGTGAAATGTTTCGACTTGTCAACCAAGTCATTAATTATTCATAATACCAGGCCTTATGTAGATGCGGTCAGACTTGGGACTGTGCTGTCATCTTTATTACTAAATACTTGAATACCCTAGCAGAGGGTGCTACGTTTGCTGCTGCTTGCAACATGTATTTTTAAATATCAGAGGTGGACCTTCATCAGCAGCACCATAATTATCTGAAATTATCATTCAATAACTTATAAAGGTTTGAAGTGAATAAAACACAGAAATGCCCGTTAGAGTATTAGTTCTTCGGCGGTTGGGTCTAATTTCTTGCTTTGATTAAAATCAAAATGTAAATTATTTATTACGGAAAAAAAAAGCAAAGTTATGGCAACGTTGAGATTCTTGGAGTAGGCTAATCGAGCTTCTCAATACTGAATAGAAAATTTGACATTGAAACTGCATAGCCCACATTTTAATTAAGATAAAGAATTATTGTCAAAATGTAAACCTCTTATTACTTATAAAAATAATTTATGAAAGAAAACTAATTAAAAATTGGTAAAAGCAAAAATTTGATTAGGCAACTTTTCTAAATTATTCAAAGTGACAATCGCAACAGCATTAATAAAATGCGAGTTCTTATAATCAAAATTAAGTTTGCTAAACGGAATTGAATTTGGTTACCAATTCGGATCGTAATGAGGGAAACAACCACAATGGAACAACTTTAATTGCTTTTATTTTCTATTTGAGTATTTCTAATTACAGATTATTTAAATTTAACAGTCTTTGGCATTAGTCCATTTACACTAAGCCTAACGCCGGTGCGCCGGAGGCAAATATTGCCTAAAGAGCGCCTGCAGCTTGGCTGTCTCCACCTCATTCGCCTGCTCATGGGTCTCGTACTCTGCGGAGTCCTTGGGCCGGATCTTGAACACCACTGGATCGGGCTGTGCTACGGGCTGCACCACATGCTGATGTGGATTGAGGTGAACCACATTTGCGGTCTCGACAGCGTGGCTGTAGCTGCGGCCCGGCAACCGATCGTAGCTGCCCCGCAGGCTGTTCAGGGCGCGGCTCACATCTGTAGGAGTGCGATATTTGACAAAGTGAACGGAAGGCCTGTGACCCGCCTGCTGCTCAATGGCTGCCTTCTGCAGAGCCAATGCCGCTGCATCCATTTGTCGCTGCAGCACAAAGATGTCCAAGGCATTGCGTGCCGCCAGCTGCTTGGCTGTCAGTGTGAAGATATTTGACTCCGGCGTCCGAATGAAGACCACTTGCTGTGGAGGCGTAAAAGCCTTTGCCAGCTGGCGAGCGGATTGCAGTTGCAAGCTCTGATCGTCCTCCGGCGGTGCAGTGTAGCTGAAATATTCCGTGGCAAGTGGCCGGCGCGGTGCATATCCATAGCTGGCTGGCAGGTAGGCGTGGTTCAGCCCGAAGGCTTGGCTGCTGCAGAGCAATAACCATAGGCACTGTGGCAAGTGAGAGGTGGAAACTTGTATCGTGTGGACTTTCCATATATCTCCTGGATTTTATATTCTTACCATTAAGGCGCGCATGTTTGCTGGAGCTTGGGACGTTCGACGTTGGCCAGCAGCGGCTGATTTTTAGCGCTCGAAGCTCAGCTCGATTATAACCCAGTCACACCAACAAAACCATCCTTATATACGACACAAACAACAAGACTGACTTCTCGGCTGCGTTTGGCTGCTTTGTTTGCATTTTTCTTTTTATTTTTTTAGTTTTGTTTTTTTTATTTGTGTTTATGGATTTTTAAAAGATTTTTGCAAGCATTTGTGCTCTGGTTGTTGTATTTGCCTGATCCGATTATCCATGTTAATATCGTTCAATTTAAAAATGCAAATTTCGTAGCTTCAGAGACAAAGCCAGGCCAAAGACTCATGTGGATTTGACCTGAGTTTGGCTTGAACTTGAATTGATTCGCATAAAATTTACAAATGAGCTCCCAATTTGAATTAGTTATCGAATTATTTCATATTCGCTTGCTGTCCGCTGCCATAGACGTCCACATTTGTTTTGACTCTGACATACCCTACACCTTCGGTCTGCCGTTTCGGAGCAACATTTTGTTTAACTTTCACTTGAATTTGGTTTTATGATCGCGTTTTATGGCTGCTGTTAGGGTTAATTTACACGCAATTTTTATGTTTCTATGTTTTTTTTTTGTTGTATTTAATCGGCCAACGAGCCTCGCTCCAGATTTTAACCGATTAGCTGCTACCAATCGAAATCAAAGACTCACATCGAGGTATTTGCAGAGGTATTGTGATCTTTATTGTGTTGAAAACATGATACAAATTTGACAGTCTTATGCTACTCCTATTTAAATGACTTAATTTGAGGGGAATTACTTAGAAGTGGGCGCGTCTTCTGCGCTTCTGAGGTGGCAAATAGCTATTGGAGATGGCTGCCAGATAGGTTTTCGATGGTGTTTCAGTCGGAAACACCATTCGGCTATTTGAACGGTGTCTTTCGTTAACTCGAAAATCGATGCGTCTTAATTTTGCGCTGCGTGCATCTAGGTCATAGGGACCGGGCGCCAGCTGTTGCTCCGGCAAAGGTAGTGGAGGCAAATCAAGATGACCTTGATTCGCACCACCGATATAGGACTGTGGTGTGCCGCCGTAGCTGGCCAAAGGGGGCAGATAGGATGGTCCTGGCACCGGTGCTGCTGGTGGCAAGGCCGATGGCTCTTGGGGATAGTAACCTTGCTGTGCTAATGGTTGCTTGTCTGGATAGTAGGCCTGTGGGGGAATCTCCGTGGACTGCAAGTATTGCAATGACGGCTGCTGCAAGGACTGCAAGGACTGGCCCGTTACTCCTCCGTACTGCGCCTGAATGTGCTGCTGTGCCTGCACAGCCTCCTCCTCCGTCCTATATTTAACAAAATGTACTTGGGGCTTGTGTTTATGCTGCGCCTGGGTGGCGCTCAGTTTGCTTGCCAATTCATGGGGGTCCGTTTGCTTGTTTAGCACATAGATGGCAGTTTTATCTTCGCTGGTTTGCTTAGCCAGTGCGTTTAGAGCGCCCACAACGGCCTTGTTCTCTGGCGCCTTGATGAACACAACCTGTAGGTTCTTTTTTGAGAACGCTGAGATTTTGTTCTCCACCAACTCAGCCTCATCCACGGCGTCGTAGGGTGCTTCGAAGGCATAGAAATGCTTGTGGTATTCGGCATGGTCTTCATAATGGTCTGGGATTTGGTATTTGTCCACCACTGTCTCTGTTTCGTAGCCAATACTTGGCGAGTTGGGTTCATAATTGTAACCCAGCTCCGCGGAGCATATGGCTAAGATGGATAAGAACTACGAAAACATACATCAGATAGATCGGATAGTATTGCAAGATATTAATTTCCACACTGCCTTACCACAATTTCCCGCATGCTGTTAAGTCAGCGAAGAGCAACGATCATTTGTCAAGCATTCTCCAATCCGAAGAGCGTTTTATAATTTTTGCTAGCAGATTTTACGACCATTTTAGGGAAAACTTATGGCGAAGGCCAGACGTAAAAGGTAAATAGGTCAATGTTAGCTTGCACAAATATTACAAAGTTTGCTTTGCCAAAAGTTGAGCTAGTATTAAAGTTACAACAATATATGATTATTATTAGATTTATTTATTTAAAAATTGCAATATTATCTTAACAGAAATGGTTAACAATGGTCTAACATATGCGTGGGAATCATTTATGGTCAGTCTGGGGGCTTAGCCAATTGCTGCTTTAGGCCATTCCTAAGCACGGCTGCGCAGCACCGATGAGGGCAGATACGAGTTCAAGGGCTCTTGAGCAGCTGGAGCCGCCGGGACGGGGGCCTTCGAGGCGAAGTTCAGGACGGGTGCGATGCCTCCGGTCTGGTGAGTGGAGACGCCACCAAGCTGATCGTACTGACCCTGAATGGCGCGTTGAGCATTGATGGCATCTTCGGGGGTGCGGTACTTGACGAAGTGCACCTGCGGCTTCTGGTTGTTGTTGGTGCGAATGTTGTTCAACTTGTTGCCGAGCTCGTTGATATCGGTCTGCTTGTTCAGGACATAGATGGCCGTTTGTTGTTCGGCGGCCTGTCTGGACAGAGCCAAGGCAGCGTCCTGCACACCGTTGTATTCGGGTCCCTTGATGAACACAACTCGCAAGTTCCTGCGGAGGTTATTCGACAACTGCTCGTGGTTGGTCGGCTCCTGGAAATCGCGCTCATCGGCGGTATAGGTGAAGAACTCCTTCTGCAGCTCAGCGGGTGCTTGGTATGTCTGCTCAGGAGCAACCGGTGCACTGTTTCCATGACCCAATGGCTCCTGGCTGACTAGTCCACCGTCCACAGGAGGCACGTAAGTACCTTGGTTTTGGTTAACAGTCCTTGGCCCATAGTTTGATGACGTCACCGGCTGGTAGTTGTATCCTAGCCCCTCACCGTAGGCAACGGCCACCAGACACAGAGTCTATAAGAGTAATCTGTTAAGTCAAGGGACATTACTTTGTGGACCCTGTCAATACTCACGATAAGGACACGCATTTTTGATAGTCTTGGAATAATACTTGTGAACTATTTGCTGTATAAAGCTGAAGTCTGCTGATATCTTCAACACCTACGCTTTTTATATGGTATCGAATCATTTTGCGAATATTGTGATTTTCACACCACAATCAATTTACGATATCTTTTTTTATTGGTCATCTTTGATTTGTGAACCACATTAAGCGCTATTTGTCAACATCATTTCGCTGGTCACTTTTTTTTTTTTTTATTTTGGTTTATTTGGTTTTATTTTTGCAGCATATTTTACTACAACGCCAGTCCCCAATTCGTTTGTCTGTTTCGTTTTGTATTAACTGCACCACATTTGCAAATTTCGGTTGACCTCCGTTTGTTACAAGGACGGGTTAACAAGTTAGAAAGTGCAAAATATTGTTATTAAATTGTTTTTCTATAATACGAGTTATCTGAACATGGATTAAGCTATAATACATTATTTTAAACGGTTGAATAAGTGCGATAGAATCATAATATATGCCGTATTTATTGATAAGGATGATTAACTAAAGCGATCCCACAGTAAGACTGTGTGTGAAAATCACGATGAGGAAGACGTAAAATCTCGAAACTGAAATTATTTGTTACTGTTTAATATTTATCCATTCCATTATACTTCCCTATATCATCTATAAATACCGTTTAAGACTACTGAACTTTAAGAATTTGAAAAACAAAAAGTACATAAAAAATAATACAAACCGTATTAACAAACATAACAAAACAGATACATTCTTTCTAATTCAAATTTTTATAACTATCTAACAATAAAATGAGTGGTTAGCTTCAGCACGACGAATAGTAAATACCCTTAGAAAACTATGACTTGGCAATAATTTTATATGAAAATATTATGATGAGAGCATTTTACTAATTCTCTTTTTAGGGATAGTTAATTAATAGTTAATATTAACAACATTCAGCTTAAAAATATGTCGATTCACGTGCATAGATTTTTAGTCGTATATTTTATGTTGAATCAAGCACCAACTAAATTTATATTTCATTCTAACAATTTGCCAACGATCGTATTTAATGATATACGAAAAAAACTATTGTGGATTTTTATTATCGGTTTATGCAAATTATAAATAGTGGGTGCTCTTGAATATAGCTTCTATTGTCTGGGTTTGTTATTGGGCATTCAGGCAGTCGCTCTGTTATTACTCATACATAATGCATTGAACTGGCTTTGACTGGCCTAGTCACGATAGTTCCGTCTTGCAGTTGCCATAAATTAAAGTGCCAATAGTTTGTCTAACCTTTTACTTCACGCAGATTAACATTTTAATTATTATCCAAAAATGTTGTTTTGCGCCTTTCGTACAATAGGCATAAGATTCCAAAATGTAAATTTTTATTGTTTTCCACTTGGCGCCATTGATATCGTCACAATGCTGGAATTTTTATGGCCTACAGTGGAATTTGAATGCTGCAATTTCTGAGAGTAAAACATCAAAATATATTCAAGTACTCCAAAAATAAAAAAAAAAAAAATGACGACGGGCATTAGAAACACTTGCTCAATATGTTTTAAATAGGAAATGTATTTGAAATAGTTGACAAACCAATAGATAACAGAGTTTTAACAAGACAATCGTTAAACAGATTCTAGCTTAGAGACGGTAGCGCAGACGACGCAGCACGGATGAGGGCAGGTACGAGTTTTCTGGGATGTTCGCATTCTGCTGACGGATCCTTGGAGCCGAGGCGAAGTTCAGAGCATTGGCCACACCGCCGTTGTGGGACTGGCTGGTGCCTCCCAGAGAGTCGTACTGCGACTGGATGGCACGCTGGGCATTGGCAGCATCCTCGGGAGTGCGGTACTTGACGAAGTGCACCTCGGGCTTGTTGTTGCTGTTGCTGCGGATGGCGTTCAGTTTGTTGGCCAGATCACCGATGTCGGCCTGCTTGTTCAGGACATAGATGGCGGTCTGTTGCTCAGCAGCCTGTTTGGCCAGAGCCAAAGCAGCGTTCTCCAGGCCACGGTTCTCGGGTCCCTTGATGAAGACAACACGCAGACCCTTGTTGACTGAGCTGGCAACGCGCTCCAAAGCTTGGGGCTCATCGAAATCGTCCTCGTTGGCACTGAAGCTGAAGAATTCCTTGTTCAGCTCTGCGCTTGGTGCAGCGTTGTAGCTGACGGGTCCATCCAGTCCAGAGCTTCCGAGTCCAGAGCTTCCGAGTCCAGAGTTTTCGAGTCCAGAGCTTCCGAGTCCAGAGTTTCCGAGTCCAGAGCTTCCGAGTCCAGAGCTTCCGAGTCCAAAGTTACCGGAGTCCAATATTCCAGAAATGCCGCCATGTCCTCCACCAAGAGAACCTCCCCCAAGAGAACCTCCACCAAGAGAACCGCCACCATTGGAAATGCCACTGATGCCGCCATTGCCACCTCCGATGCCAGGAGTGAACGACAGTCCTGAGCTGGAGTGTCCTACCGGCTGGTAGTTGTAGCCAAGTTTATCGGCACAGGCAACAGCCACAAGGCACAAGACGACAAATGCGCGCATGTTTGTTCTAGTTCTAGTCGGAGCTGTGGGTACAGAATGATGAAGTTAGGAGGTGAGGTGCCATTTTTATACCAAGACGAATGTCAGTCTCAGTCTCAGAACCAGCGTTGAACTATGTTGCTGGGATCAAGATAAGGTTCGCCCCAATATGTTGTCGAACATGTTTTATTTGTTATTAAAGGTGGCTTTGATTATTGCCTGAGCCAAGAGACAGCAGCGGCGGCGGCGTTGATTAAAATTTGATGAACTTCGGCTTACAAAGAAAATTTTTATGCAAATGCGCAGCGCGTATTAACGCTGGCTGCGCTGCCGACCGCGCTGCTGACCGAGACAGAGCCAGAGACAGAGTCAGAGACGTCGACCGAGACAGCGACGGCAGCTGCAGAAGCAGTTCCAAATTGTTTGGCTGTTCGGTAGCCGAATTCTTTTGTTAGCTCATTTTGTTATGCAAATCGAACCCGCACCGATTGAAAGTGAAACTCAGGCTAATGGCCACAAATATTTGTATTTTTGGGCCAGTATTCGAGCTTAATAATATTAAATTGCTCGACGCTACGGTTTTGGGCATTGTTTGATAAAGCCAAATGCAATTTGTCAGGCAATTCATATGAAATCAATTTCGGAAAATTCGTGGGTTGCTATCGCATTCATTTGTTGATCTACATATAAACAGACATATTTTTGTTTCTAGCGGCGTTATTCAAAACATGTCCAAAACATAATATGCTGTCACAGAACTTGTATTTTAAATTTGCAAATTTTCATTAAGAGCCAATCTATTTAACCCGTTGAACCCGTTTGTCAGACGAAAAAACCCAAGTCCGTTTCCAAATTAAAATTCATGTCATTTTTATAAATCCAAATTCCTGAGCGAAAAAATGTTCAATCTAAAAATAAAGTGAAACTATTTTCAAATTGTTCCACTTGAAGTAATCGACTGGGAGATACCCTGTACTTATGTTACAAAGCATGAAAAGGTTTTTTTAAAAATGTATTTCTGCTTTTATCCGTTAGAAATACCCCCACGAATATAATTTTGAAAAAAATGTCTTAAATAAAATATTTATTATGCATACCCATATACCGTATTCACACAAAATTATTTATTGACATCAGATCTTTAAAATGTTATATATGTGCTTCTTAAAGTATGCGAAAAAATGACTTAAAAACGATCGATTTGCATCGATATTATACAAATACTATAACAGTATAGAATTGTTAAATATATTTTCATATGTTGAAAAGTGTATTAAATAAGATTTGCGTTTGCAGCTTTTGATTATATATTGAGCCCGATCATCAATAAAACTATATATAGTTTAACTGATCTCTAACGTCTTCCGCTACATGTTGCATGCCAAACCAATATACCCAAGTTTCTACTCCTAGAAGATTCAGAGTATAGATAATACAAATATTTTAATATACCCATTTAAACAATTCATTTTACTGAGTGGTATAAAAGCTAATATCCGCCATAAAATTCAGAATTTTAATTTTTTTTTTTTAAATAACATTTTATTTTCAAAACAATAAGTCAACAATAACAAATATATTCGGTTACAAAAACGAAAACAGATCAAAGTCTCTGATCTTAGAAGCGGAATCGACGCAAAATATTAGCGGGTAAATAAGTGCTTCCCGGAGTCACGGGCGGAATGTATGAGGAAACAGGATCCGTGGCTGCAGACTCAGCTATCTGTGGGGCGGGAGCGGACGCCGCTGGAACGGCAGCCGGTGCTGGAGCACTGGAAGCAAAGTTAAGAGATGGAGCAACGCCACCATCCTGGTGAGATGAAGCTCCACCCAGCTGGTCATACTGTCCTTCGATGGCCTTCTGTGCGTTGGCAGCATCCTCGGGAGTGCGGTACTTGACGAAGTGCACCTCGGGCTTGTTGTTGGTGTTGCTGCGGATGGAGTTCAGCTTGTTGGACAGATCACCAATGTCGGCCTGCTTGTTCAGGACATAGATGGCGGTCTCCTGCTCAGCAGCCTGTTTGGCCAGAGCCAAAGCAGCGTTCTCCAGGCCATTGTGTTCTGGTCCCTTGACAAAGATCACGCGCAGAGCTTTGTTCAACGAGTTGGACACCTTTTCAGATCCGGCTGGATCATTGAAGTCCTCATCATTTGCAGTGTAGGTAAAGAATTCCTTTTGGAGCTCGGGTTGCGCGGCAGAATAGTTCGGAGCATCTAGAGATTGTTCAGCAATTGGACTGCTGGGACCGCTCAGACCAATTGGACCGCTGATTCCACTTGGACCACTTATACCACTTAGACCACTTGGGCTGCTGATACCACTTGGACCACTTGGTTGGTAGCTGGGCTCCAGACTTGAGGGCTGAGCAAGACCTGAGTTATCGGAACCAATCGCTGAGCCAGGTCCATATGCATACGAAGGCGATGCATTGCTGGCGGCAACACCAGGCGTAAATGACAGTCCTGTGCCTGAGTGGCCAACAGGCTGGTAGTTATAGCCAAGTTTGTCAGCTCGGGCCAAAGCCACGAGACAGACACAGAGAAGAGCGGAAAAGTGCCTCATGTTTAGACTGAATGAGTTACCTGAAGAATATGGTGCCTTTGGAGGTGTCTTGATGGCTTTTATGCAGCCGTCTATGTGGAGCATTTACCGTTATGCAAAACAACTGAATAAAATGGTCAAATTATGCAATAGTTCTTCTTGACTGCCGGCTAATAAATATGCAACGGAAACGCTTGATTGGACAGCATCTCCAAAGAGTTTATGATTCCTAGGCTAGCCGGCTCTTGGTAACCGACCCGTCGCGGACACCGGCACTATAAAATTCATATTGAATTCAATATTCTGCATTTAACAATAATTCTTATATTCATCTCTGCCGTTTCTACTTTTAAAAAACCTTGACGAAATGTTTCTGCTTATCTCCGACTCCGTAATCAGCTAAAGCTAGCTTTAATGAGTAGGTTGTTGGCGAACTGGCCGACGGATCGTAAACTAAATTCGGTGCGATTCACTTGTCTATTTCACAACCTAATATGCAATAAATACGGGATTTGAAGTGTTACCAAAACTCAAACAACACATGCAAATTAGGCGTGCCCAGTCGCATTATTCAAAACATATTTTAATGATCCGCGAAATTATTATTGCTTTTATTCACGAGGCTTCGGAGCGGCTTCGCGGCTTCGTGGCTTTGTCCGATGCTTTATGCAAATGTTGCGGGTGGAGGCGACCTTCCGCAGCCAGCAATAGACGTGGATGTTGAATGGCGCCGGAAGTGCCGACGACTTCATCGCTAAAAATAAAAGCCATCTTCTTTTTCGGCGATCGATTATCAAATTAGCCGCTCGGACTGCAGTGCGATGTCAGCACTAAATAAGATGATTTGATAATTGGACATTTAATAAATTAGTTGGCGCCGCTCATTTGGCAATCAAAGCCGACACTGCGCTATGCCTTATTTGCATTTCCACTCCAAATGGGCTCCAAACTCTCGATACGAAGGCGATGCAATTGCAATAACACAAATCATACATGAAAAAAACATAACTCGTTATTAAATAACTTATGCATTTTAAAATTAATGCAAATTATTTA